>JADNRX010000022.1:0-326479 GCA_015501595.1 Hymenopellis radicata | reverse complement strand
TGCTCGTCAATGGTATCTGCTTATACTCGTCGATGTTATCAAAGACTGGAGTCCCGAAAGATACCAACTTCAGCTCCCCATCGTCGGTGATGTTTTCGAGGATCGCTTGGATCGCCTTCTTCGCGCAGTTGACGTATTTGTCTTCCCTCGGAATGAGTCGCAGACGTATTGACTTGAGTATTCCATAGGCAAATCCGGCCGTACACGACGACTCCAAATATGAGGTGGGATCGTCAAGGATCGTGTGCCATAGGCCGGTCTTCTCGTCCTGATATTTCACGAGGGCATCGATCTGTGCGACGAGGGAAGTCAAGAGGAATAGTCGGACGCCGTCAGTCTCTGGAAGCTGGAGCATGTCGATGAAATCCGGAATGGCTACTGTAACCCAGCAGTTGCCTCGACCCCACAGAGCGCGTCCGAAATGATGGCGACCATCAAACGTCCAACCTGCATGTGAAGGTGAGTTCCCGAAACAAGTCATCCCTCCCAAAATACTTACCATGGAACCATAGTCCCGTTTGGATGTCTTGCAAGTACTTGATACTGAAGACGCTTTCAGCTTTGTTGAGCCAAGCGAACGTGCGGGCACTTACTGGAGGATGAATTGACGCTTCGCCTCTTCTACATATCCAGGGCGATTCAGGACCAATCCAATCTTCGCGAGAGGCAACACGGTCATCATCAACGTATCATCCCAGAGTTGTTGGTAGTTCGGCGTGAGATAGGTGATATGTTGCAGGCCGCCCTCCTCTGTTCTCGGCATTTCGTACATCACCCACTCGGCCCATGAATCCAGATGAACCAGATAGTTCGCGGCTTTGCCTTCATGCAGGTAGGCAGCCGTGAGCAACGGCGACATGGTATTTACATTCTATTCGCGTGGATTTCAGACCTCGTTGACCCTTGAGTGTTGGATATCACGTACCTTGGTCGTTCCTATCTCGAAGCGCGCCTTGAACCACGCTAGTGCGATGTCAAGGGCCTCTTGATCGCCTGTTATTTCGTGAAATTTGAGCACGCCATATAGCCCTATACACAGCGAGCTCAGTTGAGCCTCTTGAGGTGATTGGAAGTTTGAGGTAACTGACCAACACCATGCGTCCACTAGATGATCAGATAAGTAGTAACAGGCGCGTTTATATGGCCTGCGTACCTCCCAGTCGTTCCAGCCTTTCGTATCGATGATTCTGCCATCTGGCAGAGTCAGAAGGAATTCGCCAGTCTCGTCCTTGATATTAACGAGGCAGTTGATCAAGTTTCGAATGTGCTTCACAGCGGCGACCTAATATGGATGTGAGAAAAGTCTGGTCAGTACGATTATGTGGCGTACTCGCTTTGTGCGAATTGATGTTTCTCTCAGACATTATTGGGATAAAATTCGAAAGGAATTCAAGGCGGATGCTAAATGCTTTTGAAGCTCATCTCGTGATTGACACGGTAGCGCCGGGCCACTGCAGCGGCCCGGTGTCAAACATCCGCGGCCACGCCGAACCTCCTCGGAATCGGCCGGGTTACCTTCTCCTTGAGCTCGACGTGTGCTGTGGCTGGATAGCTTAACTCGCACCACATCACTTGTGAAGTATCTCCTCTACCAGGCTTTTTGACAACTTGTACTATTCGAACTCGACCGACTTGGCTCTTGGGCTCCCCTGTGGACAGTTCTCTCGCTCGCGGTGCTTTCCGAAAAGTACAAAAAGAGTCTTTGGGCACCTTATGTACTCGATGCGGTTGAGCTATTCGAGTGCGTGTAGACTGCTCAAAGTTGCCTCATCTGGACCCTCGTTTGATTCGCCACAAACTTACAGGTCGATGTCCCTTCAATATGATATGCCAAGTATTACGCTCATGCCTCTGGGGTCCTCGGGCTAGCACTCCGTTTACCGTATTCAGGGTGCGCCTCTTGCTCGGAGTTGGCTGGGTTGGCTTGTCTTGTTCTGCGCCGTCTTACGCTATGGCTGGATAGCTTAACTCGCACCATGTCAAATATTACACCATGTTAGCCCATCAATTTTACACCAAGTACTATTCGAACTCGACCGACTTGGCTCTTGGGCTCCAGTGCACTCCTGTGGACAGTTCTTTCTCGCCTGACCATCCTTTCCGGATCCGAAAAAGTAGAAACGCACGGTTCGCCTACTCCTACGTACTCGATGCAGTTTAGCTATTCGAGTGCGTGTAGACTGCTCAAAGCTGCCTCATCTGGACCCTCGTTTGATTCGCCACAAACTTACAGGTCGATGTCCCTTTAATATGATATGGCAAGTATTACGGTCTTGCCTCTGGGGTCCTCCCTGTACCGTATTCAGGATGCGCCTCTTGCTCGGAGTTGGCTGGGTTACCTTGTCTTGTTCTGTGTCGTCTTACGCTATGGCTGGATAGCTTAACTCGCACCATGTCAAATTCTACACCATCTTAGCTGATCAATTTTACACCAAGTACTATTCGAACTCGACCGAGTTGGCTCTTGGGCTCCAGTGTCACACTCCTGTGGACAGTTTTTTCTCGCTTGCTGCCATCCTTTCCGGATCCGAAAAAGTAAAAACGCACGGTTCGCCTACTCCTACGTACTCGATGCAGTTTAGCTATTCGAGTGCGTGTAGACTGCTCAAAGCTGCCTCATCTGGACCCTTGTTTGATTCGCCACAAACTTACAGGTCGATGTCCCTTTAATATGATATGGCAAGTATTACGGTCTTGCCTCTGGGGTCCTCCCTGTACCGTATTCAGGATGCGCCTCTTGCTCGGAGTTGGCTGGGTTACCTTGTCTTGTTCTGTGTCGTCTTACGCTATGGCTGGATAGCTTAACTCGCACCATGTCAAATTCTACACCATCTTAGCTGATCAATTTTACACCAAGTACTATTCGAACTCGACCGACCTGGCTCCTGGGCTCCGACGACAGTGCACTCCTGTGGACAGTTCTCTCGCTTGCTGCCATCCTTTCCGGATCCGAAAAAGTGAAAACATCAACTCCGGCCATTCGTACTCGATGCGGTTGAGCTATTCGAGTGCGTGTAGACTGTTCAAAGTTGCCTGATCTGGACCCTTGTTTGATTCAACGCCACATTACAGCCCGAGTCGATGTCCCCTTTGGTATTGATACGTTCTGCAATCAAGTATACGGTCGACCTGGGGTTCCTCGGACTAGCACTCCCTGTACTTCAGAGTGTGCCCTGTCCTGCGCTGTGTCGTCTTACACTATGGCCGGATAGCTCAACGCGCACCAGGTCAAATTTGGGTGCTAGGTGTTCCTTTTTTACCCTAGTCCTCTCCCGACTCTCCCGACTTGGACATCATCGCAAGGTACATGCGGACATTTCTCTCGTTTCACTGAGCTGTGGTTGAGTCTCCGAAGAGTACAAAAAAATCCTCTGCTATCGTCTTGATTAGACACTTGATACAGCGATTGAGCCATTCGAGTTCCTACAGGACGCTCAAAGTCAGTCCACGTCGACGTCACCTACTTTATGAAGTCTCTCAGTCCGCCGTCTATCTAATTTTGAAGACTCAGTAGTAAAAACAGTATTCTGGAATCTTGTCTAGACACTCGATACAGCGATTGAGCCATTCGAGTTCCTACAGAACGCTCAAATGTCAGTCCACGTCAACGTCACCTGTAGTACTTACTCTAGACTGCTGACTTTATGAAGTCTCTCAGCCCGCCGTCTATCTAATTTTGAAGACTCAGTAAAAACAGTATAACGCTAGTGTCTTCCGCGTACATACAAGTCCTCCTTGAACACAAACGTCGATCCGCCTTTCTAGCCCTACTCGCTGACGAAGAGATCAAACTGCTTGATTACTGTCGTCGTAATCAGCTACACCTGTTTTCCTGCGATGTGTTCAAAATTCGTCGTCTTTCTGCAGTCCATCATGCGTCTCCCTGAGCGTCGGACCTTTCCCAGATGACCGGATGAGCTGTGAATGTACTCGGAATCTCAATGCACTACGCCTCGCAGAAACCGAAGCCCAGACACCACAGGAGATGTAAGAGGCTGAACATGTTAGCAAATTTCCAAGCACGGTATATAGATACAAACAGATTTATATTACACTTTCTCTTCCTCTTTCCTAATTCCTGCGCCACATATCACTTCTTCGGCGCCACATACGTAACATCGCACCGCACGTAGTTGTTGTACAACTCGTCCTTTGTCAGGAGCGTATCGTCGCCATCTTTGTTCTCAGGTTTAAGGAACGCAGCAAGGACGTCGTGGAATTCGAGGAACGCGGCGGCTATGGCGTCAGATCAGCGAGAGGTCAACGAGCGATTAGAGTAGTGCTTACTTCCAGGCGCGTACCCGTCCCCGTGGTCAGTAATCCCAGAACCGCCATGGATTTTCTTCCTAGCACCCTTCTCCGGCCTCGCCCCGGTGTTAGTGTAAAACATGGCTCCGGATTCTACAGGCTCGATTCGTTAGGAAAGTAGAGGATAGTACACGAGCCTGAGGGACATACGGTTCGAGTCAAATGCAACTGCCAATCCCGACGTCTCTGAAGAAAGCTCAACCAACGGATCCGTCGCTTTATTCGCGATGATCTTTCCAACCAGATCAAATGACTGGTCGTCGAGAGACTTGAGTGGAACCCTCTTCGGTATCGCGACCTCTCTCTCGGAAAAGACATAGTAGTGGTCATACCCGCCCGCCCGTGCATCAGAGGGATACAAATCCCGATCTTCTTGCCCTGGGTATGATCGTGCACCGGCGTATTCGCCACAAAGATGTAGGTATTATCGTGCAACCCGTCACCGTCCAGTGAGGTGATCCTATCCGCTTTCATCTTCAGCACATGGCCTTTCACGTCCGCGCCCTGGTGCTCTTTCAGACTCGCGTCGAGGTTGAAGCCCCAATGCTGCGTCAGATTGATAGGCGTTACGTCCTTGTCGACTTTGGCGCGGTACACGTAGATCAGGCTTCCCATGTCGCTTGTCGTGGATGAGGTAGGTTTGGGAGGGAGGAGGGCGACGAGCACTTCCATCGTAAGTGTTCCAGGATATCCTTGGTCTCCGTCAGGCGAGATGAGGCGGAAGACGGCGTGAGAGTCATGGAAGTGGGATAGTTCGGCTTTGGAGAATAGCGTAGGAGGTGTGGAAAGTTGTTCCCAAGGGAGAGAATCGTATCCGACTGGGCCACCATGAAGAGAGACGCCCTCGCTTTCTGTTTAAACGGTTGTTAATAACGGAATCAGAGCTGTAAGGGTTGGACGCACGATTTCCTTGTGGCGTAACCTCGCTGGTTAACCCGTTCCTCTCGACCTTGTGCGTGGCAACTGGTACGCGATTGGCGTAACGACCAATGATTGTGTTGGTGTATTTTTGAGTTACATGTCCTTCGGGCGCCTCAGGACCCACTACGATGTCGTGCGTCTACATTGCGGTCAGTTCCCATCTCATATAAAGGGTGAGAGATGAACGTACCCGTCCATCCGTCTGCACGATGAATCGGTGGAAAGTCAGGCCGCGGGGGATGATCTGCACGATGATCAGTACTATTAATCTGGATCCACAGCGTCGAACGCACCTCCAAGGCGAGCGACGGCGTCAAGGACGGGAGCGTTAGAAGAACGGGTTTGAATTGGGTGTCTGCCATGGTCTTCGTGGATGGTGGAAGAGACAACAAGGGAAAGAGATATCGCGCAAAAGTAATGATGTCGTCAGTTGATCACTCGGACGTCGGAACATTCTAGGCAAGGATTGTGAGCGCGTGCTCTCGGGTTGATCCATGGCATTTCATCGGACGAGAAGGACGTTCCGGACGCCGGCAAGACTTGTCGGAGAATTGAGTATACTGGGAGAGGGACAGGCCCTACGCTCATTGCGCTATTCGCGCTTGAGCCTTCGTGACAACGAAGTCGTTGTGGTGAAGATTAACGTTCAAGATTCGCTTTCTTAATTTGCAACTGTTTGGTATTCTCCCTAGGCAGGCTTGAACAAGCTCACAGGATGAAATTAAAAATTGTTTGGCAGCAGAAATTCAAAGTGTATCATGAATGTCTATGTACTAGTCCGTGTGCGCGATGAAATGAATAAAAAAACAAAAAGCCGCCAACAACTTCTCTCCCTAATAATGCCCACCGTAGTAATTTGGCGCAGTGAAAGGTTGGTCGCGGTTAGAGTCGACCAGAGGCACGGTGCTGCCCATCTCCAACTGCTCCGGCTTTCCAAAAGTCCGAGTGTTCTTCGCATTCATCGCGTCCCGTCCGAGAAGCCTGCCGGGGTGCGCAAAGTTCATGGCGTAGAATGCGAGCACGACCATAGCACCGTCAAAGATGTCTATACACGCGATTGCTTAGGACGAGATCGAAGAAGAATCAGAGATAAGCTCACTGAACCATATCTCCGTTTCAATGATAGCTCCGTGCCATCCACCTGCGAGCTCAATAGTTCGGTAGATAGCTCGGATGTACAGGCACGCGGTGTTGAAGAAGAGTGCGACAAGCATGAGGCGCATATTCCTGCTGAGCCTGTATCCCGAGTTTGTGAGCGTTACATGGCTGTCCTCGGTCTCAACTCTGGCAAAGGCTCGTCCTGCTATAGGCGAGTCGGTGAAGAAGCGGTAAAAGAACTCTGCAGCGAGAAAGAGGAAGAGGGTCATGACAACTGGACGGGAGAGTTAGACGTAAGCAGGCGAAAGCTTGTTAGAGACAAACCTAGCTGGAAAACAATACCGCCAAGCATGATGTTACCGCCCATGTTCGCGTCCTCCAGCGTGTTCCCGGAGGCAGCGATTCCACCACCGGCGCCTTGAACAACGAGGGAGATGACATCGCAGCTCACGAATATAATGGAATCTGCGGCGCTGTCAATAACCTGATTCCCGAGAAGAAAAGTGACACTGACAGTATCTCGGGCTCAATCGGCTGTAGCCCTGCCCCATGATTCTTACAATGGCGCCAAAGATGATAAAGTTGGCTGCCAAGAACGGCGTAGGTCCAATGATAGTCGTTACGATTCTAGGAAGATATTTGTTCGGGAACTCGAACAAGAGTGGTTGACTGCGGCTTACTGAAGCATGAAAGGCGAGTCTTTTGTATCGTCGAAACTAGACCAGAATCGACCGGCCCATCCGGCTATCTCTAACAGACCAGCAAGGAGGATAGTCGGTATGGGCCAGAGCATGCGGTATCGTATTGCTTGGGCGGTGTGTATCACTAGAATTATTGTATGCCTGAGAACCTCGTCGAAGTACAACTTGAGCGTAAAACTTACGGGTTGAGATACTGAAGAGCACGAGGAGAATCAAGCACACATATTTCGTGGGTGTGTACCCATACTGTGATTCTTCTGCTTCAAGCTCAGCAGCGGTCGCGTTATCGGCGCGTGAAATAAGGGGCAAAACTAGAACACGCGTCAGCAGGGTTATAACAGAAGAGGCAAGATACACACTGAGATCCAACATCGTGAAGCGGAATAAAAGGTGTTGGAGGGAAACTTTGTTGAAAACGAGGACGACCCGGAAGCTGAAAGGAAACGGTGGTGACATCTCCAGAGCCTCGTCTCCATCGTCTTATATACCCATCGCACTATGCTGAACATCAAACTCGGATTTGACGCACATCTAGGATACGCGCGCTGCGTACACTGCCTTGATGGATGGAGGGAAGGACTCCACACCATATTTTGCCAAGATGCAGTAAGTACGAATGAGTCAGATCACGGCACTTCCGCAAACATTGCTGGATATGGCTTGCAGAGTATCGCGCAGTCGATAAAACAGTTTCCAGGAACGTAGTTTGAGGTGCGGCCGTGATACCCAGTCGCATCTGAGGTGCGTAGTAAAATGTGCCAAGGAAAGATAAGTAAAGCAGAGAGGTTGCACGCAATAGTTAGAAGGAGCGAATCGATTGTCGTCGTCGTTCGTCGTTCTTCAAAAATTTCCAAGGTGCGTCGTGGAGGTGGCTCCTCGACATGAACTTGACATGAACGTTCGAGTTCGGATTTACTATTGTGGCTGTGCCCGTTAATCTAATCTGCGGCGTGTCCCGTGGTTCCGGCGTTGAACACGGTCCCGCCGAAACGTCTTTTCCTTTTGCCTTCCATCGTTTACGCACATACACCGACGAGCCGCGTTTTTAAGGAACTTCATCGTCGGCCACGACGTCGGACAATCGCTATATTGGAAGCCGAGGCAATAGCAAGAATTCCGAAGGGATGGTGTCCTAACGTGCGTTCTTTTTCCTATGATACGCGTCCACGCTGACCTTCAAAGTACGCTGTAAGATGCCGATATCGGGCGCTTGGTTTCTGTGTTGATAGTCGTATAAATGCCATCGTTCTGGCCTTAATAATCGGCAACTGCAACGTATCGACGCCCTTACACCCTCGCTTGCGTTCAACATCCACATTGAGAAGCACTTGACTAAGTGACAGTCGTCCTCGGGCTCGTCCTTATCCATGTTGCCGGTTAGTACTGCCTAAGACTTGGCTTCCAATTCAAGGCTGAGACCTCTATCTATTCGCAACGCGCAGCTCATCTTCAAGGAAATCCCGACGGGTGCGTTTAGCATTGTGTCTCTCTCTCATCCATCGCCTACAGGTTTCCCCGAGCCTGGCAAGACCACGACATACGAGACGAACGCAACTATTCATACATGGCGGCATCCTGGTGAAGACCCTCTCCGTCTCGATTGATCCCTTCATGCGGGGCAGAATGCGCGATCCCGAGATCCAGTCCTATGCCGTATGTTTCGCGCCACTTGTCATTCGTGTGAGCCTGGACTCACGGTATTCACTTCCAGCCTGGTTATGCCCTGGGAAAGCCGTGCGTGTTGCTTGATTGGTTCCTTTGCTTTCCCTCATATTATGCCGGATTAGTGTCCGCGGCTATCTTGTGGCGCGCGTTCTGCGCTCAGAACATCCAAACTTCAAGGCTGGTGATCATGTCTCTGGCTTCATGGGTACCTGTCCAGACATTTAGTGCCAATGTGTGGCCAGCTAACTGTAGACCCAAGATCTGTCGGAATACAGTGTCCTTCTCCCTGAAGATATTGCTCGAGACGCCATCTTCGTGGTTACTAACGCGAATGGGAAGATTCCGTGGTCAGCGTATTTAGGTCCTTTGGGAATACCCTAGGGCCTCGCGGACATCTAATCTGCAACAGTGCGCACTGCTTACGCGGCATGGAAGGAATATTCTGGCGCCAAATCTGTTTGCCTGTCTTCTGTCCGTTGATGAATATAATTTCCAACGTCGACGCAGGGAGAAACTGCCTTCATTACCACTCGAGGGGGTACTCATTCCCGGTCATTCATATTCTCGCGATCTAACATTATTCTAACGTAGGACCTGTCGGATCGTATGCAACTTGCTATCTGACAACTTTTCTCAAATAACAACACCGTGCAGGTTGGTCATTCAGCTTGCGAAACGCGATGGCCTTAAAGTCATTGCGTCCGCCGGCTCAGATGAAAAGGTCGAGTTCATGAAGTCGATCGGTGCTGATGTTGCCTTTAACTACAAGCCCACAAGCACTCAGGAAATTTTGGAGAAAGAAGGTCCGATTGATGTGTATGTGAATCGAACTTCTGTCTTCATCGCTACGAATAATCATGTTTAGGTATTGGGACAACGTAGGCGGCGAAACACTTGACTTGGCACTCGCCTACTCCGCCAACTTTGCTCGTTTCATCGAATGCGGCCTCATCTCCACGTACAACAGCACCGACGGGATGAAACTAAAGGTTTGCTTCTCGCGCTACCTTTCTTCACAGCTCTGACAACATGTAGCACTTTGGCAAAGTCCTGTCAAGGCGCATCAAACTGTTTGGATTCATCGTGACGGATTTGGATCCCAAATACCACGACGAGTTTTATAAGACAATGCCTGATCTCGTGGCGCGAGGTGAGTTGAAGTATAGGGAGGATGTGACGCAAGGATTGGAGTACGCTGGAGAGGCGATTTTGGCAGTTCAGCTGGGTAAGAACAAGGCGAAAAGTGTCGTTGTGGTTGCGGACAAGTAGTGAGCAGTCCGTCAGTTAGTATGAAGTATGGGCCTGCTCTATGCCTAACATCCAAGTCAATTCTTCTACTCATCTTGTTAAAGCACAGTGGCAGTAGCGCTGTAAGATAGGTGACACGCTTTTGACATCACTTCGGCGGTGCCCCGCAGGGTACGCAGATCCTCCGGCAAGAAATTCCTCAAGGATCATCCGGAAGCGAGGCGGCGGGATTTCATTTTCCTCAAACTCACCTGGAACCCGCACGCACCGTCCATTCCCAGAGCGCCTGGACTTTACTTTGGCGCCGATGCAGAAGATGACTGGACAGAGGATATGAGTCCGTTGAGTATGCTCATCTTCCTTGGGTCGAGCCAATGGCTGTATCTTGGAGAGTATAAGATGGGCAAGACTGCCCCTCTTACGACGAGAGAATGGAAAGCACAAAGTCAACTGGTAAGGCGACAATGTCCCATGCGCTCAGGCTGATGCTGAAGTATCCTCCTAGATGAAATCGACGTGGACGGCTCAAACCGTTGACGGCGAAGAGTCGCATCATCTCAAAAAGCAACTGGGACGGAAGCCAACGGACGAGGAGTTCAGAGCCGCTGCCGCCTATAAAGAGAACCAGTTCATGACCGTCACCGCGAAGGACGTGGAGCACGAATACGATGTCGGCAACTTTGTAAGTAAAAAATCGGAACCTATGATATGTATTACAAGAATCTCACTATTGTGTTTTACAGCAAGTCAATATATGGCCTTTGCATTAGCGCGTCCTAGCATCCATTAGATGCTCAACACGTGGATATCATAAGCATACCATCATAGACCTATCAGCCTTTCGTATGCCAGGATTTGCTTGGGTATGCCCGTGTCTCTCGGTGCCAAGCTCGCTCTCTGTGCATGCTCTTCACGCCGTTCTGCCACCTCCGGCAGATCCGACCTCTCTTTGCTCAAGTGGTCCATAAGTGCAAGACCTTGTCGACGGCTGACCGTATTCACAACATCAGTGAAGGCAGCTGGAATGTCTCATCCTGAAGTCGACGTGACCGGGTGTTCATGGCCAAACGTGACGGCGCCGTGTTTTCTACAACGCCCGCACACTTTGCCTACTAGCGAACTGAACACATAGCCTTGGCTCGACGAGCCAAACAAGTTCATGTTCTTGTGTTCTCGACGCCTCAGTCGGTCCTACTTGCATGTTTGCGGCCCAACCTCTGTTCATCGTCGAACTGCCCTTACTCTCAGTATTTAAGCACTGAGCTGTCGGTGTTTTCGACATCGTTCCCACTTGTCTTCCGACTGCTCATCCGCTCTCAGTCACCATGTTGGTCAACATCCTTTCCGTCTTAGCTCTCTCCGCGATTGCTCTCGCAGCCCCGGCCGTACGGGCGCCACTTGACCAAGGCATGAAAGTGCGCGCTGTGGCCAGATGGGATGACAAGGAGTTCAAGGAGAAGGAGTTCAAGGATAAGGACGACAAAGACAAGGATTGCGACGAGAAGGACGAAAAGCATAGGGACTTTAAACACAAGGACAAGGAGACTTGGGTGGTACGCATATAACCTTGCGCTTAACCTGTTTCCGCTAACGCCGGCGTATTCAGACTTGGGATGATAAGCACGACAGGAAGGACAAGCACAGGAAGGACAAGCACGAAGAGAAGAATAAACATGACGAGAAGGAAGACTGCGACGACGAGAAGGAGAAGCATGACAGGAAGGAGAAGGAGAAGCGCCATGATAAGCAGGACGGGAAGGACAAGGACGACAGGAAGGACAAGGATGACAGGAAGGACAAGGACGACAGGAAGGACAAGGATGACAGGAAGGACAAGGACGACAGGAAGGACAAGGACGACAAGAAGGAGGACTGCGATGACGAGAAGGAGAAAGAGAAGCACGACAGGAAGGAGAAGGAGAAGCACGACGAGAAGGAGAAGAAGAAGGACAAGCGCGACGGGAAGGATAAGCACCACGGGAAGAACAAGCACCACGGGAAGGATAAGCACCATGGGAAGGACAAGCACCACGACAAGCACTACTAGTCATCATGCCTCTAACTTATATATATGTACCACGGACTTCTTCCTGCTCTGGCGCTTTACTTACGCCGGCCAGCGTGGACACCTTGTATTTATTGGCATTGTCGTAGTGGTACACACTTGCTCGCAATCAGTATGACATCCTCCGCATTCATTGCAGCTTCCTCTTCGTGCTCAGTTGCACAACGGCCAAAATTTAGCACCCTCTATATGAGAGATGATACCTTGTCCAGTCTATGACTGTCCCCCGCAAGAGATGCATCGTGCCATGGGCGATCTCTCTGTTTCCCCACAACAATACATCGCATAACCCTCTGAGCAAGCTCAACAGCTTCAGTCACCTTTGGAGCATCCTCGTCCATCGGAGAGACGCGAGCGTCGAAAGAGAGCTGAATATTATGCAGACTCCTCGATCGCTATGGAGGCCTAAGACTAGCCTCAACAGCAGCGCGCAAGCCTCAATACTACACTGCTCTGCACTGCGACAATGCAGATATCGTGTAGAACCTCTCCCCCATCACTCGCCGAAGTGATTGTCGCAGCCCCAAGCGGCCTCGGACTGAGGTTTCTATCGAGCCTGCTCAACCCGAAGCCTCCAGTTCGAGGGATCAACTGGCCTGGTTAAAGGGGAGAAAGCCGTCGGGGAAAGGCAAGAAGAAGTTTCAGTCGAGTTAGAATTTCCGTATACTAAGTACAATTGAACTTGCAACATAGCGCAAGAATTTTCCATAGAATCGATAAGTACATTATAACTGCCAAAGAAACTTGCATGGACAGGTGGCGGAAGGTCGCGTGGTCAAATCGTTGACTTCAAGTTGGTCCCATTTACTTGAATCATTCCGCAAGAAAACGCATGGACTTACCTTCTCTTTCGACCAATCGACGAGCATTGATTGTACTCGTGAGTCAATGAAGTCCCTGCAATACTCACACTCGACAGACTCTACCACGTCTCTGTAGGTGGCGTCGATCTTTGCGCATGAAACAGCTGAACTGGATGTCATCAAGTGTCACTACTAGAATGAATTACGCTTACTGGGATGCGCCTTGAAGACCAGCGAAGCCGTGGCCATCTTCCATGTTCTAGTCGTCTTCAGCTGCATGACTTGGGTGCACTCTTCAATGGGCGAGTGCATCTGTAGCGGCTTGAGGAGGATCTTCGTCAGGGCTCGTGTCCGGTGATATTGGAGCCGGAACAATCTCCTCAGATATTGCGTCCCAATGGCGCGCGAAAAGCTATCCGAGATGACCTTGGGCACGAACGACATCATGTACTTCGATGAATTCACGGCGAGGTCCTCTAAACCAAGTTGGGCAGCAAAGGTATACACTAGGAGCGGTGTACACGCGTTGTAACCAGAAATGACGGTGTAGAGATGCGTACCCGCTTCGAGACAGTGGCGCGGCTCCAGCCCATATATGGGGAAACATTTGACGGAGGTGATGAGGGTGCTGATGGAAGGGCAGTTCTCAAAGGACATCTCGTATATGGCATGGAGGATGACACTGAGGATTGCGGACTCTTCGGGCACGCAAGCGAAGGACGCATTCCTGAGAAGGCGATTAAACATGTTACTGGATCCGCGGCGTACAACCTGCCGATGGACGTGATAGAGCACGCTGTCGGAAGAGATTAGGCGGAAGTTGGGCCGAACCGTTCCGTAGCAGAACTCGCGGTGGAATTCAGGAGACTCGAGAAGTTCCATGTCGTTGAACGATATCCAGGAAGCAGAGCTATCGTGCTATATATATATAAGTAAGCTGCCGAGTTGTAGGGCTAGTAAATTGGGTACCTCTGGATGGGGCTCGGGGCTCAATGAAGGGCTCCGGCTACTTTGTGGCGTCGGGGATTGCGAGTCAGGATTCTAAGCGTTGTTCAGAGCAGAATACCATGGAGCGAAAGACAGTACATACAACGAAACTGCATTCCTGTAGGACTGCATCCAGGGCGTCGATGTCAAAGAAATATTCGCATAACGTGCTGGAATCATTCGAGGACATGTCGAGGGCAGACGCACTGGCATTGGACAACGAGAGTCAGGTTGAAATACTTATGTACAGGAAAAAGTAGCCTTTCAGCTGACATGCTTATACTGTCTTGTGAAAGTATTCAGTCAATTTTTTTTCATGGATGACGAGGAGAACTGACCGTGGACACTGGAAATACCGCGTAACCAAGTAAACACTTGTCAACTAGCCTTTCAGCTGACATGCTTATACTGTCTTGTGAAAGGATTCAGTCAACTTTTTTTCATGGATGACGAGGAGAACTGACCGTGGACACTGGAAATACCGCGTAACCAAGTAAACATGTCATCATTGCACGTGTCTTGGGAAGGTCAGTGGTCTGGCTCTGGCTCTGAATTAATGTCAAATCCAATGGAGTGAGGCTTTAGACCAGCTCCACCGCCGATCAATGGACTCTTTTAAGACCACGAAGCAAGCCTCGAAGTCGACGATAGGCAATAGATTAGGTAGAAATGTTCCTCCTTCATGAATGGCCCTTTGACTTCCGAGATCTATCAGAGTTAGAATTTGGATGATCGCAACTAGCGGGAAACTAGGCACAAGAAGAACTGTGAGAGAAATTGTTGCGTCAAAGTCGCTTCATGGAAGAGCTTCTAGCATTCTACTCCGAATTCTGGGTCAAAGAAGACAACATCGCTGAAGACTAATACGCAAGTTCACACCCAGAACCGCATGCATCAAATTGTTGCCTCAACTCCGATGGCCGAAGGGACAGACACCGAGCTCTCGAGGGTAAAGAACGACATACCGGGGCAAAGGAATTACGGACTGGGAGGACGCGGTGAGCGGTGTAGATGACGCAGGCCGTGGAGTGACAAGTGTATTCGTGCGCGACTGAACATGTACCGTCGAGTAAACAACCTTAAGTAGGAATTCGTCGTACTCCCGAATGTATGCAAAGTGGACTAGGAAGCAATGTGAGGGGAGCCTGAGAAAAACAACAACACGCTCACCTCAGATTCCGTTGCATGTCGTAGTCGATCAGCATTCCATTCTTGCTTCGCGCCACGACGCGATTCCGTGCGCGACGCGCCGCCGGCCCCTCTCCACTAGGGGCAGTAGTGTCCTCAACGCGCGGGGTCAGTCCATTCATGACGACCACTTGTCCTCGTTTGTCGCATCAGAATGCGGTTCGCCCCGTCCTATATCACGAGGTACTGTTGCAGGGAATAGTGGGACGCTTGAAGGCAGGAAAGTGGGAAGGAGCTGTGCGGCGGTAACATAATATGTAGATATATTCAGCAGATATACACCCTGATAACTCGTCGCAACTCCTGTAGAGTATGGGCTAGAAAGAAGTGTCAGCAAAATCGCTGGAAAAAGAGCAATGTGCATACCTGGGCCTAATTTCCTCCTTCGACGTTGTTGTCCGCAATGATCCACATCTACTCCGCGCACCCAAAGCAATATCATCGTCGACGAGCAGAAGTGTCTCCCTCAGTGCGTTGGGCTCGCTGACATTCATGACGCGACCGGTTACCGATTGTCCGAGTCCGAGTCCAAATCCATATGTATCGTGAAGGAACGCAATTCCTATCATTGCGTTTCTCGGTCTTTGCTTTGTGGTCGTGGTTCGCTAACGTCGACACTGTTTATTTCTTGCTCCTCGAGATGCAATCGTGTGCCAAGCTAGTAGCGCGTCGTATTTCCGTTTGAATTGCTCGCCAGGAAGGTTTGAGAGTACCAGGCGTAGAGGGATGATGAGGGCCAAAAGAAGGAATATTGCTGTCGGAGTTTGAAACGGACCCAGCTCGATCCTCTGTCGATCCTCCACAGGAGACAACGCGTCTTCCTGCGATACTGCTGGACTAGTTGCGCCCCGGTTTCGCGTTCCGCCTATTGCATTAGTCCAATTTGCTCGTAAATACGAGGGACACCGAAACGCCGTGGATTCGCACCCTACCTTAACTTGTGCTGCTTTGACGACTCATTGAAGAAGCGCTCAGCCGACAGATCTCTTCATAGACGAATAAAATGGCTAAAAATAGCTGCGATGTTGATTTCTGCCCTTATTACAGGTAAGAACTCTTATTAGTTTTCTGTGCCATGAATCGAGTGCTCAGTTGGTCAGAAGAATGAGGGTGCCCCCCCCCCGAAAGCTCCTAACGTGAGGCGCTGGCGCGTGACGGGAGGCTCGTCTTCTTCGGGACCAAAGTCTCGTCTTGATCGTTGACCTCGTCGTCGTAGTCGTGGAGGAGCTTCCATGCGATGTACCGGGGAGGTTATTACTCCCAATTGACAATACCTACAAGTCACACTGCTATGGTAGAGTGTGGTAGTGGGCTCATTCATGACCCGACTAACGACAAGTTGAGATCGGTTCTTGATATGGAACTGACGCGTAGGGGCTCTGAGTGTTTAAAAGGCGTCTAAGCTACATCAGTACCACACTTGTGTCTCTTCGACCATGTTTGCTCTTGGACTCGTCAATCTCGTTCTTCTAGCGAGGCTCGCCTACTGTGCACCCGCCGCCAGCTCTGATGTCGCATCTGCGTCGGCTTCAGCATCGTTGGCCTCGGCTTCAGTAGTCGCGTCCTCGACCGACTCTGCACCAAAGTCGACCGCGACGGTTCCATTTACGAGCACCGACCCGAACTTGCCGCTTTGGAACGAGAATAGCGATCCTTCCACTGTCCAACCGATACGCGGGGGCCTTGGTTCCAAGATCATGGGTCCTGACAATATACCTATCGATCTACAGAACCCAGACTTGCTGGCGCCGCCTACTACCGACTCAGGAACTGTGTACGTTCCAATCCTTCTCTGTCTTCGTGACCAACGGGCTCTTCTAGTAAAAACGCCAAATGGCCATTCAGTTTCAGTCACAACCGCCTCCAGACTGGTGGTTGGGCCCGACAAGAGAACAGTAAGTCTTTGTATTAAACATGAGACCTCCTTCTCATCTCTTATTCAGTTGGGGTTATGCCCATCGCGACTGGTTGGTCACACCTAATCCTTTTGCGCCCTCCTCTAAGACTTCTTAGCAATGGCTAGCGTCAACATGCGCCTTGAACCTGGTGCCGTTCGGTAAGTCCGATCAAGGTTGGGTCAATGCCATGCTAATATCTTCTTCAGTGAGCTTCATTGGCACAAAACGGCAGAGGTAACGTTCCTTTTCCCGCGATTCCCGTCACTGCTGATCTTTCTTAGTGGGCGTACGTCTTGAAAGTGAGTACCACAAAATCTGGTCATTCTACGTGTTCCGAATTGTGCATGTTAGGGAACGACTCAAGTGACCGCGGTTGATTCTGAGGGGCGCAACTTCCTCGGCAATGTGGTCAGTACTGGGTAGATGGTTCCCCCGTCCAGATTCAAATGACACTCTGTTAGGGCCCAGGAGATCTTTGGTACTTCCCCCCCGGTGTTCCTCATTCCTTGCAAGCAACTGGCGACGATCCGGATGGTTCTGAATTCATTCTTGTAAGTCTTCCTCCCGCCCTGTACCCTCTCTTTTAACGTGACATCAGGTCTTTGACGATGGAGACTTCAGCGAGGATTCGACTTTCTTGGTAGGCTTCCATTTCTCCTACATGGTTGCATTGATTCTGAATTTCAAACTTAGTTGACAGATTGGTTGGCACATGTCCCAGCAGAAGGTAGCGGTCTCGTACGCTCGACGCGCAAGAGTACTCATAGCCTCGTAGTCATCCAGAAGAATTTCCAGGCCACCAATCCTCAAGCATTTGCGCATATTCCTGATAAGGAGCTGTATATTTTCCCTGCTGGTTCGCTTCCTCGTATTACTGTGACGCAGCATGTTGAAAACTTTGTGCAGACGTTCCTTCCGATGACGCCAAAGCTCCCGACAGTCCACAAGGCACCGTCCCGGACTCGTATACGTTTGCCTTGTCTCAGGTCCCGCCTACGCAGTTGTCCGGTGGCTCCGTCAGGATAGTCGATTCTACTACATTCAAAATCTCGAACACCATCGCCGCCGCCGAAGTCACCGTTGAACCGGGTGCTATTAGGTTTGTAGCGACTTTCTCTCTTGTTCCGATCGTCGCTTGATACGTTATTGGCTAGGGAGCTTCATTGGCACCCTACCATGGACGAGTGGAGCTTCTTCCTGTGAGCAGTTCATCCTCTTCGCGACGTTGTATGACGCTGATTGTACCCGTTCATTCTAGCGAGGGTGAGGGACGCGTGACCATCTTCGCCTCCCAAGGTACAGCTAGGACCTTCAATTATCAGCCTGGTGATATTGGTTAGTGGAATTTATTTACGAAGCGGCACACACTTACCTTCTGTGAATAGGCTACGTACCTACTGCTATGGGTATGTCCTCGTTCCTTTCGTCGAAGCTTTTCTCAAGGAGTATTTTAGGCCACTACGTCGAAAACACGGGAAACACAACCTTGAGATTCTTGGAAATCTTCAACACAGATCGCTTCCAGGACATCAGCCTCAACCAGGTAAAACTCGGTGTTTGCGATTGTGCTGTTCCTGCTAATGCCTTTGGCAGTGGCTTGCCTTGACGCCGCCCGAACTCGTCAAGGCGCACCTCGGCCTCGATGATGAGACAATCGCTCACCTATCCAAGACTAAACCTACGGTGATGGGACCTGCTTGAGAAGACGATGCACGAATTGTTTTATTTTGATGTACTCATCGATGCTGTGTGTGCACTTATCATTTGTAGAGGATCCGGAGGTGTAATACTACTACGACGACTAAATATTCTAATGTCTGGCCTGAAACTCACCGTGTTGGAACCCTGCCTGCTCACTCAAACCTTGTGGCGAAATGAAGGTCAGGAAATGTGGACAACTGTGGTATCCTCCGACTCGGATATCGCACCATAGTATTTATCTGCAAGACGACCAACGGATCTCTCTTGTACCTCGTGATTGCGCATTTTCAGTTCTTTGACTTCGGCTTCAAGCCGCTGAATCTTCCGTCGAAGACTCTCACACTGTACTGGGCCCTCCCCGTCAGAAGATATCATCTTGCCTTTATCAGCATCAGCAGCGCCGTCGAACTCGGCATCGGTCGGTCGGCTCGCGTCCCAGTTGCTTGCGGCGGTGGGACGTGTCCAAGTTGTCTTCACCTATGTCGATGAAAAGTACGTCCTTCAGTACTGCTTCATCTTTCCCGGATGATAACTTTATAACAGATACGTTTATCTCATTCTCGTCGTCTTCCGAGGAGGTCCACCTTTCTCTAGACTCGACACGGGATATTACCAGCTGTTATTGCGTCCTCTGCTTGCCCAACACTCTTCAAAGCTTCGCATCGTCTTCGGCGTGCACGGTAACACGCGATCCTCACCGATACCATTCGTACTCTTCTAAATGCAGCACCACGCGTCCTCCCCTCACTTCTCCTTGTTCGTCTGTGTCGCCCTCGCTTACTCACGCCGTCGTTGATAGATTATCTGTGTGCACACTAGCACAATACAAGCTCTCCGAGTCATTGTATGGCCAGATGCCTCATCGAGTTTGGCTCTTTATAGCCTTTATCATCCAGTCGTTTTTTTCACACCTCCAGATCGCAAAGTGGACCATTCAACTCTCGCTATCCCTACCATCCCGTCCAGGCGACCTACTTTCTGTCTCTCTTGGGTTGTCTAGTCAGCCTACCTCGTGAGTCATTATCTTTTCATCTTGTCATCTTGCCCTCACATGATACATTCATTTTCCCACTTTCATAACTACTACTTCCTTCCACATCGTGCGGGTCACATAGCTCAGCGGCTGTTCCCTCCCGCAATAAGCTGATATTCTAGAAATTTTTTTGCCTCGTTGCCTGTAAGCTTTCTACAGTGTGTCTGTCGTTCACGCGGGCCTTACTGTGGACAGGACGCATTGTCAAGGTCAATCTACCGGCGAAGGTCAGCATTCGCCATCCAGCACGGTCGGATAGCTTTGTCGCGTCCTATGTACGCGCCTCGCCAATACATTGAACGTGGACTCTTCTAATTTGCATCCTCGTCGACACACGCGTCCTGGTTTTCCTCCCTCCTCCTTTGTCCGCCTGTGTTACCGTTGTCTACTCCTCCTAACCCTGCCGTCATTAGTGGATTATGTGGCACAATCCGAGCTTCGCCAGATGCCTGAGTCCGGTCAGTATACCGGAACTTTTTTTCACACCCTCAGAATGAACTTACTGGGACGTGATACGAGCAGGATATGCGGTACGATGTTGTGGCCGTTTAGCTGAGAAGCTAAAGAGCTGAATACGCTGAAATTCTTCGTGCTGCATTATTTTGTGCTACGGGGCTTGACGCGCTTGTGAGACTTGTGCCAGCATCCAACGGCTTCCATGAACGTCCTTCCGGGCATCAGAAGCGAGCTGCATGAAAGGATACCAACACGTATCCTCACCGTTCTTTTACAAGCGACTCCTCTTCTGTAACATCGGTCGGATGAGTAGTCCTTTCTTCGCCCTCGGCCCCATCTCATCACTGTCGCCTCGTTCAGTATCTTCTCGTCTTGAGTCCTGATCGCTATCCCCCTCGCTCCCCTTTCGCGCTGGGATTGTCGCAGTTTCTTGACTACTTCACTTATTATGCCGGTCCGATAGCCTAGTGGCTGTCCCACCCATACTTGAATCGTTCTAGTCGATGTTTTGTTGATGCCAACACACCTGACTCTTCCTTCAAGCTTTCTCCCGTGTTGGTCTTTCACGCAAACCCTACTCTTCCCCGGACAGGTTTAGGGTGATTAACGTCAGGATATGGAATTCTCTGCCATTATTATCAGGCCGTAGTAATTCGTCAACAGGAAGAGGACGTTTCTTTTTGCTGTTGACGGAATCAGGCTGAAGCCTTACTATTCCGAGTGCGTCGTGTTCATTCCTGCAGTGCAACGGTGATATGCATTCCTAACCGTCGTCAAGTACTTATCACAACCGCAAAAAATACCCAGTTGATAGCGCTTATTTCACCCACTAGCATCTGAGCTAGGTGGCTGTGATCACACCACGGCCCGTTGCCTCAGACGGGGAAGAGCAAGCATCCCAAACGGATGCAGGTATGCATTCATACACGATTGACCTGCCAAACAGTTGTATACGAGAACGGAACTAAGAAGAAGACGCGTCGAATGCCTATCCTTGCGCCTGAAAGTCGGAGACAGAGCCTGGGTTAGAAGAAGAGACACGCGGGACTACACGTTCTTCGCTTGGGCACCTAGCGTGAATGCCCTAAGTTCTCCATTAGGCTAGAGGAGGAACGTACGTGGAAGGGAGTGTGATAGTAACGGCTTGGTGCCGGGGTGAGGAAAGAAGGGAGGAGGTTCGCATCTTGAACTTGGTCGTATGCCGATGCCCTCTTGAAGAGAACTTCAGCTTTTTCTCTTGTCGAAACCTGAACGTGCGTAAATTCTATCGTCCGGGCGACCGTTGCATTAATCTGTTGTAACGAGCCATTTGCGAATAAAGTAACACTGAACGACTCGCCGCAAGTGAATACACGTTTCCCAATGCCTCAATGCCGGGGACGCAAATAAGGACGCCACACTGGTTGTACTGACAACCTGTAGAGTCTTATGAGAGAAGGGCTCGGAAACTTACTACCTTGATACTGCGCGAAGGGCCGTAGTGATTGGAGCCGTTACAGGCCTCAACTAGAAACAAGCATCGTGAATTGAACTAGAGATAAAATTGATGTCCGTTGACTGATAGTCTCGCTACCGACCGTATAAAAGTGACAAGTCGACGATATACGGACTTGTCTCATTAGAGGGGACTTGTCTTATTAGAGGGTTCGGTTACAGGACTAGTTGACTGACCAGTCTCCCATGTTCATGTTCGATTACCCCGCCAGTCGCTCTGGTCACTATTTCCTCGTCGTTCGGACGTGATCGTGTCTGCAGCGAGGAGTAATATGTCAGAGTCCTGTGCGTAGTCGCTCTCTAGCAAATCGAGAGCAGCAAGTCGCGGATGGGATGCGGAGTTTGAAATCGTCCTTTGATGCAACCCACCTCGACGGCGCCCTCTTGACTCCTCTCTAGTCCTAACTCGCACGCTTCTCATAGCTTCCGCTTCAGCGCACTTGTTCCTCTCACCAAACCGGGATGGCGGCTAGTTCGACGGAGTGCTGAAGAATTCGATTGATTACGGCGGGGGCCTACCTACGGGCACTTGGCGGCGGGATGACCAACACCGGCTTATTGGAGTACTTGGGCGACGAACCGACTGCTGAATGACGGCATTCGGACCTGTCTTTTCAGCGCGCGCCATGAAATTTGGGTTTTAGACATGCAACATGCCGGGACTAGGATATTCAGCGTGCGCAACGTCGACTTCTTCCTACATCCTCCTTCCTATCACCGCTTCTCTGAACTTGAACTGACCGTCTCTTATTCTCCTCCTGATTACTACTTATGATGCAGGTCGGATAGCACAGCGGCTACTCTACCTAGCAGTACGAATTGATGTCGAAATTTTTTTTTCCAATTTATACCTCGCGTCACCCTCTTGTCGATGGCTATCTTCTTTATTGTGCGTTCCGGGTCGAGGCAGGCTACGGCTTGGTCCTCTTCAGCATTCCTTCCGAGGCTTCTTCTCTGCCTCGCTCTTGTCTTCTTCTTCATTTATCTTCTTGTGCAACATCATCTTCCTCCACACTTACCTGTCTTTGACTCATCCTCTTCAAGATCGAATACAGAACCCTCACAGTACGGCTTCTCTTTGTTCAACCTGGATTTGAGGTCGAGACTGACGCGCACAGCGTTCGGGTAATGGTGGCATCATCCCAGCCCAGATAATCCCATATCAACATTCATGCTCACGGTCGGATGGCGTAGCCGTTACCACCGTTCTAAGGAAAATGTGACCTCTGGATCGCAATTTTTGCAATGACGCGACTGGTCTACCTGAGTCAAACTGCCTCGTTCGTGCTCGCTTGTATGCCCAGATAGCTCATCGTGTCTGGCCATTATACTGAGCTCCAACCATATCATCAGTTTTTGCTGCTTTTTACGCCTCGCAACCTGCAATCCCTTGGACACTCGCGGCTCTCTATTCCTCACCCCGACGACGTGTCCTGTTTGCCCTTCGCTACGAACACAGCTTCATCTTCGCTGTCTTCAACTCGTATCCCTCCTCCGAGTCAACCGGCTCCTCGGGGCAACAGCATCACCACCTCGCCACCTCGCCTCACCCTTACTGACACTCACCTCAGCGGTTACAGGTCAGCGAGGAGGACATCTTCCGGGATGAGCATGCCGAAGAAGTCGCTTGTAGAAGAGGGCCTCAAAGGAGGAAGAGGATGCCGCATCCCATGGTCGGAATATAGAAAGAGCTACGGGTGCGTGGTGGCCGTACCCCCGGCGTCTCTCCCCGCGTCTACTCTTCAAAGCTTGTCTGTCTGTCGCGTGCACAGTTTCATCTTCACACGCGCTCCTCCGGACGCATCCCTTATTGACGCACGCGTCCTCGTCTCCCTCTCTCTCATCGATCTCATCCCTTGCTCGTCTGTGTCGCCCTCTCTTACTCTTCCTCGTCATGCCGTCGTTGGTAAATTATCTATGTGCACACTGGCAGAATACAAGCTATGGCCAGATGCCTTATCGAGTTTGGCTACATGTCATGGCGCGCAGGTAATTTTTTTTTCCACAGCCTCGGAATGCAAATTGGACGTGGTACACGGAGGATTTGCAGTACGAGACTGTGGGCGCTTAGCTGAGAAGCTAAGGAGCTGAACGTGAGTGTGCTATCGCGGCGTCCGTGAATGGGGCGCATACTTGGTGATAGTGGATGCTGCAGTCGCATCAAAGGGTACTATCCTCAGCGCCGTTTCATCAGCCTCACCTCATACTGTCTTCTTACCCCTCGCGTTGACTCACTCGTCATCCCACTTTCGCGACTCGCCCCCAATTGCGGGCCACATAGCGTAACATCCTAACATTGATGTGATCCACATAATTTTTTTCGTGGCTGCCGACATGCATAGCTTCTTTTGAGCTTTTTACCAGTGTTCGCCTTTCATGATGGTCTTAGTCTTGCCCGGAGAGGCTTAGACTCCTCAGACGACCATCGTCGAGGTCAATATACCCGTGACAAAGGTCAGCATATCTGATTCTTCACCATCCATCGCGGTCGCATAGCTTACTTGTCATACCGTGATGACATACAAAGGGTGTTTCTTTATATCGATGATGACTTGGATATGGACTCGTTCGGGAACCCAACGCTTTAACTTTCGAGTGTATTGTGTCCATTCAGACAACTCCCAACCGTGGTCACGTAGTTCAGCCGACTCGGACCTCATACATCCTCAGGTGTCCGACTCCCGTTTTTCCTTGCTTCTCTGGGTATGGGCCAGAGTTGATACACTATGCATTGGGTTTTATGTCAGATTGCCAACTTCGGGGAGACATAACTATGACGCGGAAAGAACAAGGAAAAAAGAGCAAGAAGTTGAACACCACGTGAGATGGCAAGGCAGTCAATCGTGAAGAGCAGAGAAATCAACTGCAAAAAATGATCAATGCTCAACTAAAGACGACCACATAACATCTGAGCTACGTGGCCACACTCCTTGACCATCGAGGATATCCAAGGTCGGATTCTGAGGCTATTCAGCCTGCCACGCAGCAAAGACATCCAGCCACACGCTGCATGGACAACCAAGAAGATAAAGAAGAATGGCAGTGCGAGAAGAAGAGACACACGGAAAGCCAGTACCCGAAGCAACTTGATGAGCTTCTCATGTTAGGTTGACCCTAAGAGACATAACAGAAGGGAAGCGCCCGCCACCACGTCCACATGCCGCCTCACGCGACCCCTTCCAGGACGCCGTGTTCTGAAAATCCTTACACATTGACAAGCCGTGCATACCCGCATCGCGATCCGCATAACGCGATAAGGATCGACGCAACCCGGCCCCTTCGGAGCGCTCGAGCAGCTGAGAGGAATTTGCCACACATATCTTCTTATACCGTAGGGACTTACGATACGCTCACACTCTGACGTGTACTGCTGTACAATTGAGTATAAAACGGAAAAGAAAAAAACAGAAGGGAAACGTGCCGTTGAACAGACGTCGGACGCGGTTGTTGGCAAGGTAAAATCGGGAGGAGACATAACGCGGGTGACAAGATATCCAAGTATATTTCGAGCACCGTACATGTGTCAGAGTCCTACGTCGGCTCCCACCACCTCGTCAGGAGTATTGGCTAGTATTGGACGCGTGCTGGAATTAGGCATGAACATAGCCGCTGAAGGCTAAGATCACGTACCCCTGTGGTAAGCACCAACAATCGTCTCGAAGTTATCATGATGCTCGTCGTGCGGCCCTGAGCGCATAGGTCGCGTCCTCAGTGCATTGGGTCGGCTCGTCGTGTCGTGTTTACCGCGCCTGGCATGGACCCGTTGGCTTTGCTGTCGTGGTCGCCGCTCCAAGTAGGCGCCCTAATGCAACGCGTGTTGGTCCTCGTCTGTCGTTCTCGATCGTTCGAAAAAGAACCATGTTTTCAGCAGTCGAATTCATATGTTGAATTGCTCGCCAGCACCGAGAGCAGCAAGTTGCGGACGGATGATGAGGGGAACACAAGAGCAGAATCGACTTCGGAGTTTGAAATCATGGCGCGGACCCTGCCGCCGATAAAGAGAACCACTGAGTTCATGACCGTCACTGCAAAGGACGTGGAGCACGAATACGATGTCGGCAACTCTGTAAGTAAAAAATCGGAAGCTATGATATGTACAAGTATCTCACTATTGTGTTGGACAGAAAGCCAATGGCTTTGCATTAGCGCGTCCATGTCCACATCCATTAGATACTCAGCGCTCAACCCGTGGATATTATAAGCATACCATCCTAGACCTATCAGCCTTTCGTATGCCAGGATTCGCTTGGGTATGCCCGTGTCTCTCGGTGCCAAGCTCGCTCTCTGTGCATGCTCTTCAGGCCGTTCTGCCACCTCCGACACTCTTTGCTCAAGTGGCCCATAAGTGCAAGACCTTGTCGACGGCTGACCGTATTCACAACATCAGTGAAGGCAGCTGGAATGTCTCATCCTGGAGTCGACGTGACCGGGTGTTCATGGCCAAACGTGACGGCGCCGTGTTTCCTACAACGCCCGCACACTTTGCCTACTAGCGAACTGAACACTTAGCCTTGGCTCGACGAGAGCAGCCAAGCAAGTTCATGTCCTTGTGTTCTCGACGCCTCAGTCGGTCCTACGTGCATCATCGCCGAACTGCCGTTACTCTCAGTATTTAAGCACTGAGCTGTCGGTGTTTTCGACATCGTTCCCACTTGTCTTCCGACTGCTCATCCGCTCTCAGTCACCATGTTGGTCAACGTCCTCTCCGTCCTAGCTCTCTCCGCGATCACTCTCGCAGCCCCGGCCGTACGGGCGCCACTTGACCAAGGCATGAAAGTGCGCGCTGTGGCCAGATGGGATGACAAGGAGTTCAAGGAGAAGGAATTCAAGGAGAAGGAGTTCAGGGAGAAAGAGTTCAAGGATAAGGACGACAAAGACAAGGATTGCGACGAGAAGGACGAAAAGCATAGGGACTTTAAACACAAGGACAAGGAGACTTGGGTGGTACGCATATAACCTTGCGCTTAACCTGTTTCCGCTAACGCCGGCGTATCCAGACTTGGGATGATAAGCACGACTGGAAGGACAAGCACAGGAAGGACAAGCACGAAGAGAAGAATAAACATGACGAGAAGGAGGACTGCGACGACGAGAAGGAGAGGGAGAAGCACGGCAAGAAGGAGAAGGAGGAGCACGAAGAGAAGGATAAACACGACAAGTATAAGCGCCATGATAAGCAGGACGGGAAGGACAAGGACGACAAGAAGGAGGACTGCGATGACGAGAAGGAGAAAGAGAAGCACGACAGGAAGGATAAGGACGACAGGAAGGACAAGGACGACAAGAAGGATAAGGATGACAAGAAGGAGGACTGCGATGACGAGAAGGAGAAGGAGAAGCACGACAGGAAGGAGAAGGAAAAGCACGAAGAGAAGGATAAGCACGACAAGTATAAGCGCCATGATAAGCAGGACGGGAAGGATAAGGACGACAAGAAGGACAAGGACGACAAGAAGGAGGACTGCGATGACGAGAAGGAGAAAGAGAAGCACGACAGGAAGGATAAGGACGACAGGAAGGACAAGGACGACAAGAAGGATAAGGACGACAAGAAGGAGGACTGCGATGACGAGAAGGAGAAGGAGCAACACGACAGGAAGGAGAAGGAGAAGCACGAAGAGAAGGATAAACACGACAAGTATAAGCGCCATGATAAGCAGGATGGGAAGGATAAGGACGACAAGAAGGACAAGGACGACAAGAAGGAGGACTGCAATGACGAGAAGGAGAAGGAGAAGCACGACAGGAAGGAGAAGGATAAACACCACGAGAAGGAGGACTGCGATGACGAGAAGGAGAAGGACAAGCGCGACTGGAAAGATAAGCACCACGGGAAGGACAAGCACCACGGCAAGCACCCTGGGAAGGGCAAGCACCACGACAAGCACTACTAGTCATCATGCCTCTAACTTATATATATGTACCACGGACTTCTTCCTGCTCTGGCGCTTTACTTACGCCGACCAGCATGGAGACCTTGTATTTATTGGCCTTGTCGTACTTGCTCGCAATCAGTATGACATCCTCAGTCCGCATTCATTCTAGTTCCCTCTTCGTGCTCAGTAGCACAACGGCCAAAGTTTAGCATCCTCTATTGAAATCATAAAATAACTGCAGATCTAAAATGGCAAACTGCATGCAGGGAAGCGGACAGCGCCCAGGTGGGAGAGGATGTCCAGATGCAGCTCGTTGGGTAGGGCCGCAAGGCCTTGGGTGTTTGACAAGAACTGAACTCGAACTATGGACTTGAACCTGGAGCACGTCTCTAAGTAGATTGGTTGTTGCTCAGGCCCCGGGAAACTCCACTAGGACTCCGGCGGCGCGACCTTCGAAGATAGCCCTCAAATCCGCGTACTTTTGGACGATTTGGGCCTCAAATCCACCAAAAATCGCCGAGGAAGTCACGCCACGTGCCCGTTGGTCACCCCACCAAATCACGTTTCGTGATTTCTTCTGGTGAAATTTCGCTTCTGTGCCTCTCCGATGCTCACTCACGTCCATAGGCCAACCGAACAGTGCGTTACGTGCAGCCTGAGAGTAATATCCAGCAGAATGCGAGCATGTGCATGTGCCAAAGTTTCCTGCTGATCCTCTCAAATCCGCGAAATCCGCCGGGCTTTTGACCATTTTCTCCTCAAATCCGCGGATTTTCGCTGCCAAAATCGCAATATCTGGGCTCTCAAATCCGCCAAAATCGCTGGAGTCCTAGGGGAGTTTCCCGGGGCCTTGTTGCTCAATGCTGCGCATGTTGTGCACGCGCAGAGGGATGCGGCCCAACAAGTTCAAGTTGCGTGAGACAAAGCTTTGAGATTCAAGTCAATGCCTCGGCGGGCATTTGAATAATTCTCGTCTGTATGGTATATAAATTTGTATGTACTAGTCCGTGTGCAAAACAAAACAAAAAATTGACAATCTACCCTAATAATGCCCACCGCTATAAGTGTGATCGGGCGCCACAACAGAGGCAGGTTGTGCCGCTACCACGTCGTGGTTAGAGATCAAAGACCCCGCGCTGCCCATCTCCAACTGCTCTGGCTTGTCAAGACTGGTGGTGTTCTTCGCATTCATCGCGTCCCGGCCAAGGAGCCTGCCGGGATGCGCAAAGTTCATGGTGTAGAATGCGAGCACGACCATAGCGCCGTCAAAGATGTCTATACACGATATTGATTAGTATGAGATTGAGGGAGAATCGCAAGATAAACTCACTGAACCATTTCTCCGTTTTAATGATAGCTCCGTCCCAGCCACCTGCGAGTTCAATAGTTCGGTAGATTGCCCGGATGTAGAGGCACGCAGTGCAGAAGAAGAGTGCGACAAGCATGAGGCGCGTCTTGGAGCTGAGCCTGTATCCCGAGCTTGTGAGTGTTACGTGGCTGGCAACAGTGTCGACTGTGACAAGGGCTCGTCCTTCTATAGGCGACTCGGTGAAGAAGCGGTAAAAGAACTCTGCAGCAAGAAAGAGGAAGAGGGTCATGACAACTGGACGGGAGAGTTAGACGTAAGCAGGCGAAAGCTTGTTAGAGACAAACCTAGCTGGAAAATAATACCGCCAAGCATGATTTTACCGCCCAGGTTTGCTTTCTCGGGCGTGTGCGAGGCGGAGGCGATTCCACCACCGACGGCTTGGACAAAAAGGGAGATGACATCGCAGCTCACGAATATAATGGAATCTGCGGCGCTGTCAATAACCTGATTCCCGAGAAGAAAAGTGACACTGACAGTATCTCGGACTCAATCGGCTGAATCCCTGCCCCATGATTCTTACGATGGCACCAAAGATGATAAAGTTGGCTGCCAAGAACGGTGTAGGTCCGATGATAGTCGTGACGATTCTAGGAAGAGATGAGTTTGAGAACATGAAGGACAGGGGAGGACGGCGATTTACTGAATTATGAAAGGCGTGTCTTTCGTGTCGTCGAAACTAGACCAGAATCGACCGACCCATCCGGCTATCTCTAGCGAACCAGCGAGGAGGATAGTCAGTATGGGCCAGAGCATGCGGTATCGTATTGTTTGGGCGGTGTGTATCACTAGAGTTATTGTATGCCTGAGAACCTTGTGCAAGTAGAAGTTGAACGTCCAACTTACGGGTTGAGATACTGAAGAGTACAAGGAGAATCAAGCACACGGATTTCGTAGGTGTGTACCCATATTGTGATTCTTTTTCTTCAAGCTCAGCAGCAGGTGCGTTATCGGCGCGTGAAATAAGGGGTAAAACTACAAGTGCAACGCGTCAGCAGAGTTATATCATGAAGAAATAAGAGACTCACTGTGATCCAACATCGCGAAGCGGAATAAAAGGTGTTGGAGGGAAAATTTGTTGAAAACTAGGATGACCCGGAAGCTGAAAGGAAACGGTGGTGACATCTCTAGAGCCTCATCCCCGTCGTCTTATATACTCGTCGCTCTGCTGCACATACATGACATACATCTTGGGCTTGACACGCATCCAGGATCCAGTAACACAGAGTACGCTGCGTACACTGCCTGATGGATGGAAGGGAGGACTCTGCGCCATATTTGGGCAAAACTTCCACAAAAGCGGCCAAGATGCAGGGTAGGGACGTAAGTACGAATGAGTCACTTCGGCAAATCTTGCTGGATAAGTATGGCTTGCAGAGTATCGCGCAGTCGATAAAGCAGTTTCCAGGTACGTAGTTTGACGTGCGGCCGTGATACCCAGTCGCATCTGAGGCGCGTAGTCGATTGGGAATGAAACTGTGCCAAAGAAAGATAAAGCGGCAGAGAGGTTGCACGCAATAGTCACTAGAGAGAGCTAATCGAGTGTCGTCGTTGGTCGTTCTTCAAAAATTTCCAAGGCGCGTCGTGGAGGTGGGCCAGTGGCTCCTCGACATGATCTTGTCATGAACGTTCGGGATCGGGTTGATTCAAGATTGTGGCTGTGGAGGCTGATCTGATGGCGGCCTGTCTGCCGAAACTTCTTTTCTTTTGCCTTTCGTTCCAGTAAACATTCTGGCATCAACTTCAAGCACACGCACACTCATCGACGGGATACAGTTTTGAAGGAACCCTACCGTCGGCCAGGACGTCGGAAAAGCGCTGAAGTATTCGCGTCATCGGAAGCCGAGGTTGTAGAAAGGACTCGGGCAGACTTGACAAGGTTATACTTATAGCGTCTGCTTTCAAACGCGGCGTCCGTATGGGACCACCCATCGGGAGCAAGGAGCAAAGGTACCCTAATGTGTGTCCTTTGTTTCCTATGAATACACGCCCATGTTGATCTTTGAAGTACATAGATTATAAGCCGCCGAACGCTGATGCCTAACTGCCAAGTTCTGGCATGGCGGTAATAATCAACTGCAACGTATGGCCGCGTCTACACTCTCGCTTACTATTATACTTGCATGTGTTCAACGTCCAACATCCCCATCACTGAGAAGCATTTGACTGACTAAGTCGTCCTCGGGCTCGACCTTACCCACGTGTACTCATTGAACCATCGTTTGTGAGCATATGACTGGCTGATACTTCTGCAATCAGGCCTCAAAAGCACATTACCGGTCCAGATTCAAGACTCAGAGCTCTATCTACTACCATCATGTCTATTCGCAACGCGCAGCTCATCTTCAAGGAAATCCCGACGGGTGCATTTCACATTATGTTTCTCTTCCGCGGCACCTCATCATTGCCTACAGGTTTTCCCGAGCCTGGCAAGACCACAACATATGAGACGAACGCAACTATTGATATCGAGAATGTACCCCTGCATGGCGGCATCCTGGTGAAGACCCTCTCGGTCTCGATTGAGCCCTTCATGCGGGGCAGAATGCGTGATCCCAAGATCCAATCCTATGCCGTATGTGTCGCGGCACTTGTCATTCGTGTGAGCCTGGACTCACGGTATTCACTTCCAGCCTGCTTATGCCCTGGGAAAGCCGTGCGTGTTGCTTGATTGGTTCCTTTGCATTCCCTCATAATATGCCTGATTAGTGTCCGCGGCTTTCTTGTGGCACGCGTTCTGCGCTCAGAAAATTCAAACTTCAAGGCCGGTGATCATGTCTATGGCTTCATGGGTATCTGTCCAGACATTTAGTGCTAATGTGTGGCCAGCTAACTGTAGACCCAAGATCTGTCGGAATACAGCGTCCTTCTCCCTGAAGATATTGCTCGAGACGCCATCTTCGTGGTTACAAACGCGAACGGGAAGATTCCATGGTCAGCGTATCTAGGTCCTTTGGGATTGCCAGGTGTGCTCCTTAGAACTCTAGGGCGTTCACACACATCTAATCTGCAACAGGCCGCACTGCTTACAACGCATGGAAGGAATATTCTGGCGCCAAATCTGTTCGCTTGTCTTCTGTCCGTTGATGAACATCATTGCTAACGTCGACGCAGGGAGAAACTGCTTTCATTACCACTGGAGGAGGTACTCATTCCCGGTCATCCATGTTCTCGCGATCTAACATTATTTACACGCAGGACCTGTCGGATCGTATGCAGCTTGCTATCTGACAACTTTTCTCAATTAACAACACCGTGCAGCTTGGTCATTCAGCTCGCGAAACGCGATGGTCTTAAAGTCATCGCGTCCGCCGGCTCAGATGAAAAGGTCGAATTCATGAAGTCGATTGGTGCTGATGTTGCCTTTAACTACAAGACCACAAGCACTCAGGAAATTTTGGAGAAAGAAGGTCCAATTGACGTGTATGTGAATCGAACTTCTGTCTTAATCGCTAAGAATGATGATGTTTAGGTATTGGGACAATGTCGGCGGCGAAACACTCGACTTGGCACTCGCGTACTCCGCCAACTTTGCTCGTTTCATTGAATGCGGTCTCATTTCCACGTACAACCTCACCGACGGGATGAAACTAAAGGTTTGTTTCTCGCTCTACCTTTCTTTGCCGCTCTGACAACATGTAGCACTTTGCCAATGTCGTGTTCAGGCGCATCAAGATGTTTGGGTTCATCGTGACGGATTTGGATCCCAAATACCAGGACGAGTTTTATAAGACGATGCCCGATCTCGTCGCGCGAGGTGAGTTGAAGTATAGGGAGGATGTGACGCAAGGATTGGAGTATGCTGGAGAGGCGATTTTGGCGGTTCAGCTGGGTAAGAACAAGGCGAAAAGTGTCGTTGTGGTTGCGGAAGAGTAGTAGTGAACAGTCCGTCAGTTAGTATGAAGTATGCCTAACAAAGTCAATTCTTCTACTCATCTGGTTAAAGCAGCCCTGTAACTTTAAGATCTTAGATAGACGACACGCTTTTGATCATCGGTACTCGCAACCCTTCGGCCACAACAGGGTCGACCGACATACATAAGCTTTACGTTCACACATACATTGACTTCAAACTCTACTTCCAACTCCCAGTTCGTAATGACAATCTTGGTCAAGTCAGAGGACGACGTGAAATGTGGCGTCCAAACAGCTTCTCCGGATCGTACGCAGTCCCGTAAGCGTCTCAGAATTGAGTCGGAGGAGGCCACCGCGACACTGGGCGAGGACAAGAAAAAGCTGAAGCTGTTGAAGAACGTATGTTTTGCCACCTGTGTATTTCTTCTGTCTCACTGTAATACTTTGAACGTAGCCTAAGATCAAGGACGCTAACGCCGCCAGGCTCGGGCTAGACGAAGACACGCTCGCTGCGCGTCTCAAGCCTGTCGGCTTGGATGTATATCCAGTACCAATGGACCAGGCCGACGCTAGTGTGCCAGGCAGTCGTGAATTCTTCTCACATCACTTCGGCGGTGCCCCACAGGGTACTTGCAGATCCTCTGGCAAGAAATTCCTCAAGGATCATCCGGAAGCGAGGCGGCGGGATTTCATTTCCCTCAAACTCACCTGGAACCCGCATGCACCGTCCATTCCCGGAGCCCCTGGACTTTACTTTGGCGCCGGTGCAGAAGATGACTGGACAGAGGACATGAGTCCGTTGAGTATGCTCATCTTCCTTGGGTCGAGCCAATGGCTGTATCTTGGAGAGTATAAGATGGGCAAGACTGCCCCTCTTACGACGAGAGAATGGAAAGCACAAAGTCAACTGGTAAGGCGACAATGTCCCATGCGCTCGGGCTGATGCTGAAGTATCCTCCTAGATGAAATCGACGTGGACGGCTCAAACCGTTGAGGGCGAAGAGTCGTATCACAGACATGATCGCATCGGAATCCATCTCAGAAAGCAACTGGGACGGAAGCCAACGAACGAGGAGTTCAGAGCCGCCGCCGCCGATAAAGACAACCAGTTCTTGACCGTCACCGCGAAGGACGTGGAGCACGAATACGACGTCGGCAACTTTGTAAGTAAAAATCGGAACCTACGATATTACAAGAATCTCACTGTTGTGTTTGACAGCAAGTCAATATATGGACAATGAAATGTGTTGGCTACGATGAAGAGATACAACAGACTGTTTTGGACAAGTTTGACGCCTTTGATGCTGAGATTAAAGCAAAACGGGCAGAGGCCAAGAGGTTGGAGAAGATTGCTGGGAAGTCAAAGGTGAAGAAGGAGGGGAGGTTGAAACCGAAGAAGGAAGAGCAAGTTGAAGACCTCGGTCCACGAAAGAGACCGGGCGCTAGTAAGAAGCGAAAACGGAGCGACGAGGATTCTGATACGGAGTCTGACGGAAGCGGTGAAGGAGAACGTACTCATGTCGTTGGAGGGTACACCGCCAGACCTAGTACTAGGAATCCGCGTCCTAACGCTGTTAGAAAACGTCCATGATGTTACTCGTATTTGACTCGTATGCTACTTAGGAATATCGATGAAGTTTCAGTTAAGAGACGTATTGCATAAACATTGGTTTACCCAGTGGTATCTGTTGGCTAAGGCCTGAGGGGATTGGTGCAGCCGGACTTATCGATCCGAGAGGCTCTCGTTCGGCTTCGGCCGACGGCGGTTTCCCAACTGCTTTGACGATGGAGCGAACCTGAGCAAACTGCTTCTCATTATCAGTCTTGCATCATGTCACTGTCTCTCAATAAATCTACAGATGAGCTAGAACTCGCGGCGCGCACCCCGCTCCCTTCCTCTCACTCTCCTCTTGCGCTCAATCATGGAGACTCCTCGTCCTCCCTGGGACGTCATGGCTCCGGCAGCTCAGTGATGCTAAACGAATCTTCCTTGGCGCCAGTAGACGGAGGCACCAGCGCCTATTCCTTTGTGAATACCAGACCCTTCTGTGCATTCCAAGCTGCCTAATTCGTGACTGCACGCAGCTGTTGGCTTCATTCTTCGTCCAGGCACTGGTGTGGGGCTTCCAAGGCGCGAATGGTATCTTTTTGGACAGTAAGCCTTCGTTGTCGTTACTGAGGTTTTAAACGCGTGGAATCCGGACTCACAGGCTACTTGACGACGCACAAGTATAATTCGCAGCCACACGCGTCGACTATACTTCCTGTGATTGGCCCGTTGAGCTCTGGGATCATTTATTGCTCTGGTACATCCCCGCATTCGAATCTCATGATTTGATAGACATTGATATATCATCGCGCTAGGAGTCGTGTTATATCCTTTCTATGCGCGATATCCTTACCACCGACGAACGTCCATGTGGGTGGGAGTCGCGCTGGCTTGGGCAAGCTTGTTCGCGGCCAGTTATGTCACAAGTGTGAGAACGTGTTGCCCGAGCCCGTCCCCCATCAGGTTAACCGTAGTGACCTAGGTCGTTGCGATTCTTTTATTCGAGGGCGTCTTGTATGGCATCGCAGGTTCGTTCCTCTACGCATGCTGCATCTCATATATGACCGAGTGGTTTGTCAACAAACGCGGCATGGCGAACGGTGTTATCTTCGCCGGTCAGTACCCAGTCATCGTCCTCTCGCTAGCAGCTGACTTTACATCTTGATTGAATCAGGTACAGCCTTTGGAGGAATAATCGTCCCATTGACGATCCCGCAGCTCATCAAGGCATACGGTCTGCCTAAAACCATTCGCATATTCTCTATCGCCATTGTCATTATCTTGGTTCCTCTGCTTCCTTTCGTGCGGCCGCGAATCCCCGACTCCAGGATGCACCAGCAGATTCCTGCGCCACAGAGCAAGGAATGGATGAAGAGCACGACGATCTGGATTGCGCTCGCTGCCAACACCTTACAAGGGTTTGGATATTTCGTGCCCATCGTGTGGCTTCCGAGTAAGTGTCCTAGCACCTGCATTCTAATCTCAACCCTTTATGTAGCATTTGCACGCGAACTTCGCGTAACGACGAGTCAAGCGGCGTTGACTGTGGCGTTGCTAAATGGTCAGCCAGAAATTTGAACATTCCAATGAGGATCTAACGCTGTTTACATCTACTAGGCGCCTCAGTTTTCGGACGGATATCGATGGGATATCTTTCCGATGTCCTCGACCCGTTCTTCCTGGCAATGTCAACCTTGCTTTCCACCTCTCTCGTGACCTTCGTGATCTGGGGCCTCTTATCAAGGAATCTTGCCGGTTTACTTTCCTTTGGCATCGCCTACGGAATGCTCGCCAGCGGCTGGACCAGCTTGTTCACCGCATTCGTTCGACCTGTCGCCAGTAGGACCTCCCACTTGTCCGTAGAATCCGTTGACCGAAAGTTCTTTAGAGGAGAATCCGAACTTGACGACGACGCTCTTTGGGTACTTCTTGTTCTCGAGAGGCTTGGGCAACATTCTGTCGACACCGATATCGTCTGGATTAATCACGGGTTCGACGGTGGATATGAGAAAGGCGTTCCCGCTTAGTGGGGGGAAGTATGAGAATGTGATCATCTTTGTGGGGACGTGTTTCGCCGGGGCGGCGGGGATCAGTCTTCTTGGATGGGCAATGGACCTCCGGCAACGTGCGAGATCTAGAATTTCGTCCTCTTGAGTCGGGAGAATGTCGTGTACGTCTGAATTGTTACTCTCAGAATGGCAGTCTGCAGTAAAGGACTAGTCATCTTTGGTAGTGTATACGTTAGTACACGCGCCTGTCATTGGGCCGGTGTCGCGTAGAAGCTGGGTTCGACTCCCAGCCAGAGAGTACAAGTCTTGCACGTCTTTTTTACTTCACTTGATTTCAGATTTACACTTTTCAAACAGGGTGGGCATTCGTTGTCGGCCCTCGGGGAATGATTCCAACTTCCTGAATTATCACTCAAAATGCAAGTCTGCACTGTTGAACAATCTCTGATAGTACGGTCAGTACACGCGCCTGTCATTTGGTTGGACAGCCGGTGCCGCGCGCAAGCTGGGTTCGACTCCCAGCCAGAGAGTAGGACAATCATGGGAAGCGGACCGACTAGCGCGACAGCCAATTATCTCTGGCATGACATTTACCTACACTCGCGATACTTCCTCCAGACCAACCTACTCTTTCTTACTTCCAAAATCTTCTGTATAGCATTGTCCGTCAACTCGACCAAGTAAATACTTTTCAAAATAGCCTAGTCCTACTCCGTCTTGCGTCGACCAGCAACAGTAATGTATGAAAACGAATGAGAAGTTGTCCCATGGGATAACAAAAATGTGTCCGTTCTGTGAGAACTTGAAAAACAACAACAACAACAAAGAATCCAATCCTCGAAACCCAGTGATGAGACGCTCGCTTATGATAACACGCAGTTGGGAATTGTAAGACCATCCTTGAGAGTTCGGCTGTCGACGGTTCGTTGGGATGAGGGATACGGAGAGCGGGGGAGCAGCACGTACTTTGCGTTGAAGATGCCCCACCAGCCTTCGACACCGCCAAATTGGACGTCCTAGACAATGAATTCAGTCACATATACAACGGTGATTGCCTAGCCCCCAACTTGCCTTCCACTCCTCGTCAAAGAACTACGAAAGAAGATGAGTACGTATACATTCAAGAACAGGGAAAAAGAAGCTCACCTCGAAGAAAAAGTATTCCGTTCCATTAGCATTGGCTTGACAGACAAACGTGTCCAGGAACGTCTTCAAGAGATGGGTGAGCAAACGCTTACAAGGAAGCGGTGTGAGTACGTACGTTGAGGTTTTCAACCGACGCAGTCGAAGGCCCATTGCTCTCGTTACCTGCATCCGAAGATTTCTGGACAGCGTTAGCCCTCTTCACTTCTCGCATACACTACATCCGCGCTTACAGTCGGCCATCCTATAACAAAGTTCCTCAGTCAGTCTACAAGACACAAAACAAAGCATACCCGTCTCAGCAATAGACATATCAGGCGTCGGCGTAAACTTGGCCGCAAGCTCAACATCGTTCCACTGGAAAAACTGCCACGTCCACCCCGCAGCCTCGTCGATACTCACGTTCGCGAACCACGGATGTACGTTGGCCATCTAATATATACATGAAGTGAGAACAGAGAGTCAAGCAACGGCGGAACACTCACGCCATAGTCAATTTGCTGCATGACGAGATCGTTAAAGTAGCTCCCCGCATCGGCGTTGCCGACCTTCAGATCGAGACTCAGGTCCTCCAGCATGGACTTGGTATCGTTGATGTTCGCAATGAGGAGCTTGGCGCCTGCGTCGCCGACCGCAGAATTCGCATCTGTCCCGCCGTTCGCGTTGAGGTAGCTATACATAGATTGATAAGAAAAATGATAATGATGACGATGGAACTGCTGGCGTACTTGAGAATATACTCATTCCCGACCGTAATACCACCGACATGGTCCGTGCCGTACGTCTGCAGCGCCTCCTTTATCGTATCGCGTTGGCGGTCGTACGCCGCGTCGTCGTCCGTGGATACAGGGTAGTTCCCAAGATAGACGGTCATGTTAACCTTGGTTTGGGCGATGGCGTCAAGCTATGCAGATATAAATACGATGGACAGAGTTTTGGGGTGATGGTGGACGTACCACGAGGGCAGACTGGTTGCAGTCGGCGCCGTACAGACGGACACGCTAGAGAGGAGCATTCAATCTTGAAACTCAGGGATGGAAATTCGAAAGCGTACCGTGGTCAATTGGGACATGATCTGGATATCCTTGATGATATCGTCTGTTCATGGCATAAACACAGGCAACGTAGAGAGCCCAATGGAACACACCTAAGGAGTTGCCACAATCAGGAAGCTGTGATCCCGCCGGTGTATACGCAATGCCATAGAACGACAAATGCAAATTCTCGTCCTTGTCAAAAACACTCGGGTCGGACGACGAGCTGGAGGACGACGACGACGACGACGAACTCGAGCTCGAGCTCTTCTTCGACAGCGTAACGCCCAGCGCAACACCCACACCAATCAAACACAGCAACCCGACAACGCCTCCCACGACCTGCGCGACCGGCGATCAATGCGCAGATGTTGTCACGTGTACATGCACTCACCAGCCACTTGGACTTCTTTCCCCCGCCGCTGCCTCCCCCGGAAGCGCCCTTCTCCATCCAGTTGGAGTTCTGCGTTATAGGCTCCTGGTCAGAATGCGACCGGTCCATCGATTCGTAGTGTCCAGCGTTCATTTGCGTGGATGAGTTCATGGCTGCGGGCTGTGATCCATACGACCGCGGCGACGGCTGAGAGACCATAGGTATTGAATCATTGTTATTGGAATAGCTGAACGTCGAGGGTGCTGAGGACAGTCGATGCGCAGGCTACGCCACATTATGAGCAACGAGCCAAAAAGGGAAGGGCCAGGGTACGCACCGGAACGGTGTCAAAGTAGTCTTGGAGGTCAGTGTGCGCGTTTAGGTTGTCTCTGTAAGGCCGGGACATGACTGGTGATTAGTAGAAAAGAGTGTGAGAAACGAAGAGTGATGAGGGAGCTGAATGAAAGTATCTGTGCTGCGCTTTCCAGCCGGACAGTCGCAATGGGCCAGCCCCGGGTGATCTTCTTGCCTCCATCACTGTTGTCGGGGACCTGAAATAAAACAAGAAAATGGTAAATATACATACAGCAATATTAATAGATTACGTCCATATGGTGAAAAGTACATGTACGCAACAACATAGAAAAATCGAGTCCGACAGCTCATTTTTCTAGAAGAAAGCAATAAAATCCAAACGTGCACCAAATGAGGGGAAGGGAAGTCGTGAGGGTATGCCAGAGAAGAGAGAAGAGTCGTGTCTACGAGCTGTCGTTACCACTTTTTGAGTGGGCATGAGACGAGGACGCCCTCTTCTGCTTCCGTAATACGCGATGTGTTGAACCATCCGATGAATTTGGTGGTCCTCGCTGATGACCAGAAGGTAGAGTTCGGCTTCTTGTAACACGAAGTGCGCTGTCTGGCGACTCTGTTACTGGCGAAAGGGATACGTTTTCCTCTAACGCTCCGTGTTGCGCTAGAAAGACGCGATAAATGGAAGCCGAATCGAGCGTCAGGCTGAGGTAGGCGTACCGCGGTCGATCGTCGTCCGTCGTCGTGTCACCCTCCGACCTTCATCGTCTGATGCAACCACATCGTCATCTGCTGTGGACCCCGCCGAGTATGGCATCAACTCGTTTGCGGGCGGTGGCGGTATGTCAAGCATAAACCAGTCTTGTTGGGCGATCAGGAACTCCAATACGCGCTGGCTTAGCGAGTGCTCCGTAGGAGACATTTCATGTTCTGGATGTGATATTAATCCAGGACGAAAGATGACTGCGAGATCTGCAACACGACATGAGGACACTCGAGATGAAAGCAAAAAGTCTTACTGGAGGCGTTCATTAGGTTGATATCGGACTTTCGAGCAAAGACCGATAACAGATCAAGGACATAGAGTAGGAGGTATTGATTGGGTCGGGGCATCTTTCGTATGAGCCCCTTGTATGTGGATATGATTTCCTCTTGGTTATAGGGTTCCTTGGCTGCAATATTATTAGACGAGGGAGTGTAGGAAAGGTAGATGGATACCTAGGGCGTTCCGAAACTGCACAGGAATGAGTTAGAGAGTGGTCAAAGGGGGTAGAAATGAGTTACTTACGTCATGGTACATGTCGTAGGGTATCACTGGTTCCTAACGGGCGGGTCAACATGGACGGGCGGTGCGGGTGTACAGAGGGTGGACGAACCGGCATCTGAGTGAGATATCTCCTGAAAACGCTGGCAACATCATGGGGGGTATATTGGACCTGCTTCCAGTCTAATGACTTGCCGTACTGATGGCGGTTGAGAAGGAGATCGTGACATGAACAGACGGGAGCGCGTACCCGGGGCGGCGTCTCGAATACGGCCTGCAGTTCCCGCATGCGTCTGTTAGATCCGTTGACTCGGAATGTACCAGCGACTTCCGTTGCTACAGACACCGTGAGCGGGGGGTGCGCCTAAAAGGGGAGCGGCGGACCGGTTTCCTTCAGATAGAGACCACTAAGGCCAACTATGAGCACGCCGTAGTTAATCTCGATAGATACGCACCACTTTGCGACAACAACTGGTATGTAACCCCACACGTACAGTTCCCCACTGGCGTTGGCGGTCGAGATCTGGACACTGGCATACCTGAGGCTATCTCCCAGTGGCTTGCCAAAGACAGGGTGTTCCTCGTCTTGAACGGCATCAACAGGACATGTGGCGCAGACGCGGACAAAACACACCTTTTGCATCGCTTTCCTTCTTGACCTTTTGTACAAAGGTAAACTGATTCCACCAGGCCTTGAGATTCGCCTTTGTTGGTGGCTGGGCGGCGGGGTCGGCAATCATGGCCGGATTGCTGAATGTCGCCGCTGAAGCGGGTAGCGGAGCGGGCGGAGCTATGTCGACGACGGTGATAGTGTTGCGGCGGGGTTTTCGTTTGAAGATGCCAAATAGTTTCCTTGGCGGACGGTGAGCCAGTATAAGAGCTGGGCGTCGAGGCTGCCAGACGCAGCGACCAAAAAGCAATTTGTTTCGGATGTCAAAGGTAAGAACGTGAAGCTAACCTGCATCAAATGACGCGCGTGGCGAACCTGTGGCGGTGCACCTGGCCTTGTATGGTCGTCTCCTCGTAGAGCCTATTTCGACCGCACCCGCACCGGTCTAATCCAATCAGCTGCCTTGCGGTTCGGGGCCATCGTCAGGCTGTCCTATTTTGTCCGTCTTTAAGCCCAATCTGTACATGTTTCAGCTTTCCAGCGCTTGACCTCGCTTTTCTCCCAGGATCCGTCCTCCCCAACGCCAAGGTGCCTGATGATCTGGCCCTCTTCAAAGAATCATTTCATGGCCGCCGCGAAACGACGCTGGTGTGGCGTGACCGCATTTTCCTTTGTATGCAGGTACCTGACGCGCACAAAGCAAGCAACAAAAGCGCGTCTATTACCCTGCTCAGATGCTTTATTGTTCGTCCATCTACCTCGTGGATTACTCGCATGACACTGACAGGCTGTATTCTCCGTTTCAGGGATTGTTCCGTTGCCTTAGTAGTGTGGGAGTGGTGGGCCACAAGTATAATATACAAACTGCTCTTCCATCATCGTCTGCCACACTTTGCTGGCCCCCCTCCTCTAGAAGAGATCAGTTCTGATTTCCAATATAATGGCGCAGGTGTACAAACAGATCCAGTTCGTGGGCGTCAAGGGCGACTGTATCCTGAGGAATCCTGCAGGCTAACGCGGTTTTCAGATTCGGGTCGACGAGGTCTCATAGAGATAAAACTCGTGATATTAACGGTGAGCGCTGAGGGAGAGAAGTCGAAAGAATTCCAGATTTCTGACATGAGGCGCTGGAAGTAGTAGTCGTAGTCCGAAGTACCGAGACAAAAAGTTCGACTTGCAAGTTTGAGGTAAATTTGAAAATCGCCCTCTAGGGGGGGAGTCTCCTTTGGTTCCGGGTGGAGCGAATCCTGCTTCCACGGAGTATACCTTTGCACCTGTGTGGCGGTCTGTAAATGCGATTCGGATTAGGCAAATTCATGCGTCCAAGTGAGAGTATCAAGCGCCTTGCAATTCAGCTGGCGCGTCACGGCAGGATAACCATCGAAAGAGGAGCTCTGAAATCACAAGTGAGAGCAACGTACGAGCGTGTAGACGGGAATGTTGGAATAAGTAAAAGATACAGTTGGAACAGTGTTTTCGTGGCAGATAGACATCACTTCTGGTAAAGTTGGACTGTCGGTGTACTTACAGACAGCCTGAAACGCAGATAGTAATCAAGCACTATCTGCGCGTCTTCTCCAGACAACGAAGAAGAGAGAAGGCTTGCTCCTGTTAAGAACAGCCTTAGAGGTACAAAGACTCACATTGTTGAGAGACGAGAAACGATCCTGTACGCACGACATTTGGTCAGAACGAAAGCGCGTCTCCGTCACGTGCTATCACTACTGCTCTTTAACACGGTAACCGTATAACGGGTACGGCTTTTACGGTTCTTATAACTGTACTGTAAGCAAACTGTAAGGGCACTTTGGCATGCTCTTTATGGTACCGCTTTGTTACGGGTGCCTTATAACTTGCCAGGGAAGACTTGTAGCAACATGACAGTCATTGGGGTGGACAGTAGACACCCAGATACATTAATCCCAGTGCAGTTCTCACGGGTCCATTTGGGAGGTCACGACAGACAACCACCTATATATGGCTTGTATTTGTATGGGTGCTAAAATCCGTCCCGTATACCGTACTGTAAGGCCTCCAGACTCTGGAGTCTGCACCCATATATACTGTACTGCTTATGGCCGTAACCGTATACGGTACGGTGTGGAGCCGTACATGTTGATGCTACACTCTGAAGAAACGGGACAGAAATATTCTGCAGGGCTGTTGAACATTCGACTGGGTAGGTGATAGCTGGAAATGGTGCTTGCGACATAAACTAACCTTATGATTTGATGCAGGACAGAAGGACTTTTCATCATCTTGCACTCAAACCGTGACTGTATATCAGCCTGAGCTACTATGTTTTCAATGTCACCAAAGCTCTATGGCGCAGAGGCAGCACAGGCCCATAGCCATGTCCATCTGTGCGCTCCATGGAATGGACACGGTGGGGCATCCCTACATGAGTTAGATGCTACTGCTCCTCTCAAAGTACGGTGAGTAGAAATACGTGTTGGCGCGGAGATGGCCGGGAAAGTCCCACGACTCGGCAAACAGCACAGGCGAAAAGCCGGTCGCACCAACAGGTCTGCTTAAGTAACATTACTTAGGTAATTAAATGTGGCAGTGTCACTACCCGGCCCCGATCTCTCTTTCTTAGTAGATCTTTCTTAGTAGATTGGGACGACAATTTCCAGCTCGTTCCCGCCATATTTGCATGGTCGTCTATTTGACATGGGCAAGTTGTAATGTGTTGAGTCTACTAAGGCACCTGCCTTTGGTTAGAGCAACAAACATGAATTTAGAGTACTCGGACCTGAACGGTACCGGGCTCTCACCAAGGTCTCAATCCCGGCGAATTGCAGCTCCCGACAGTGTTTTCACCAAATCCTCATATTACAAGGAAGTAACACTCATCAGCAGAGTAAATAGCAGCAAGACAAGGAACATTACGCGTAATTAAGATGTTTTCAAGAGACTAATGGGACGACGCGTCGAACTTGATGGCACGTGATCTCGGCAAACACCGAAGGCCCAGCTTCTACATCGGCCTGCCAACGAAAAACAGACTAGATGAAGACGGCGCTGCGCATCATCTCCGCCATCACCTCTTAGCGCAGTCCTTTATCTTGGCGAATGACGGAATGACGTACCCTCGCCACGCTTCCTTGTACACATACAAAAGTTCAGGAGCTAGAATGGACCGAGTATTTAATTGCAACTCCTCATGTCTCTGATGAATGTTCGCGGTTTCCGAGCTTCTCGCATGTTGGATTTCAGACTCAGAGGGATGAGAATCGAGCTTGGCGGGACGGGGCGGGGGTGGCTAACTTATAAACATACGGTGCTGGACCTTAGGCTCAAGTTTAAGCAGTACACGTCCCGATGTGTATCTCACTCGCGACTTGCCGAATATTCGAACCGTCCAACGGGCAGTAAATGTCAAGGGTAAACGTAGCCATTAAGTCCAAAAAAAACAAGAGCTACCAAGAAAGTGGCAGAGTTGAAGGCCATAACCTAAACTCCATAAATCCACCATGCTAGTCCGCAAATATAACATTCATACCTCATCGCCTCACCAGCGTAATCCCGGCTCGCTGGGTATGCAACACCTTCAACCTCTCCACATCCACCGGGTGTTGGCTTTCATCGTTGAGAAGGATAATAACCAACCGTAGCGGCCTCTTCTCTTGCCTCGACCCCACCGCGCCGATATCATATCAGACAACATCCCATCTGTCGACGAAATACACCTCCACAGCTTCAACAACTCCAAACGCGGACAAAGGCACTTCCCATCGACGGGCATCAAAGCCTCAATAACCACATCCATCACCGAACACAAACTCGACCTCTCATTCGATATCATAAGATTCTTCAATGACGGAGATGATGCAGTGAGAAGCGGGACAAGCTCCCCCGCCGATATTTCGCCGTCTCGGACTTCGAATGTCTCCAATGCGCACTTTGACCTTTGGAGGAACGCTGTGACTTCTTCTTGGTTCCAAAATGTCACGCCCTCTTGGGGGTCGATAAGGAGGTACTCGTCTAAGCGATTAACGCGAAGCGATGTGAGGGAAGGGGCGGTTATTCGACTGAATAACGACGTTATGGACGTGTCGACGGTGAGGGAGAAGTCTTTGAGGTCGGGAAGGTGGATGGGACTATCGGGAATTACGACCGGATCGTCTGGCTCGCGACCCACGAGCTGGACATAGATGGCCGCAGATTGGAGCAGTGGATACCGACTGATAATATCAAAGTAGTCATCCATCGTCACTGGACGCACAATGTGGAGGCGTGTGAGCTGGGACGCGGGGATGAGGGAAAGAGGTTTGATGGGGGCGCTGCGGCTGTACCAAGTAAAGTCGCGCAAAGCAGGTGCTGTCACGATATGGGATAGCTCGTTCGTCTCGGCTGATACCCAATACTCTCGGTGGAGATCCAACGACCAGAGTGATGATAGCGCGCTCTTGCGTGCTATAGCCGCTAAGCCGGATGACATCCTCCAATCTGTATACTCCAACTTGACGCGCTCCCATCTGTGGCAGTGATCCGCGAAGTACGGTAATATATCTCGACAGCTGAGGATATAGTTGTCGGAGGCAGTGAGGTCCTCAAGCTGGAGTTGCTCTACTATGGAAAATGAGAGAGGCTGCTCCATCGTCCTATGAAGCCAGAGATCTATGAGGCGTGGGGCAGGGCTGCACTTGTCCCGTGTTATCGTGACAGAGATCGAGGACCAAAGGTATGGGGATGCAAGAGCGAGTTTCCTCCAGCTACTGCAGACGGTTGTGAGGAGGAGCGGAGCTTGCCTGGTCTTGACGACCACGAAATCATCGTCAGGCATACACCATCGGAATATTTCCGACAGTATTTCGATGGGAATACGGCGGATGGGGGACAGGATATTTCGCTTGACGTCCAGCGATGCCTGCAACTCGTCCATCTTGCCCGACAGTGTCTTGAGCACGATTCCCGTGCATCGAATTTCATGAACTAGGTATGTCCGAGTGGGATCCAGCTCCCGCTCGCGATACAGATCCGCCAGATGATCCTTGGCTTCGTTGCTCTCGTTCTGGAGTCGGTTAAATTCAGCTTCCATCTCCTCGATAACCGACCTCAGAGCAGCGCTCTGCGTCGGCGACCGCCCCACCATGACTTCCTGCAGAGCATCACGATCCCGTGTCAACTTTTCCAAAAGAGCAGACGCCTGTTGAATTTCAGCGTTCAGGCTGGCAAGAACGTGTTCCTCTTGATGCAAGAGGGAGCGGATATTCCGCGCCTGCTCGGGCGACATTAGTGGGTTTGCGCCGAGCAGATTTGCGACAGCTGGTAGATTGAGGTTCATGGTTGTGGTGAGAAAGGAGATTGAACAATTTGAATTTAATAATTGTGTCGACTTGCCGCTTACCCGCTGAGCCAAACGGCGTTCCATTTTGCACACGACGATCACAGGAGAACCGCTGCTTTGATTTTTTGTTGTTGACTACTTGTCAGTTCATCGCGTCCATCCGCTAATAGTCGACATGTCTGACTGGGGTAATCATTCTGGCTCAACACCGTTTTCGCCGCGCTCACTGGTGATTAGAGGCATCTGATAATGACACCGCCGCGAAATCTGCACCATCGAAAGCACCTATTCCAAAGAAACCACGATGGGACGGCGAAGATGAAGACGACGACGGCCCAGTCGTGCGTATCCAAGAATTTGGTGGGGAAATATTTACTCATGTGCTAATAGAGCGACTGGGAGGCATCATCCGACGAGGAGGAGAAAAAGCCAGCTCCATCCGCACCAGTAGCGCCACCCAAGAAAAAGGGAACGCTCAAAGCCAAGATCGCAGAGAAAGAGGCCGCAAAGGCCGCTAGAAAGAACGAATCTGACGATGAATACGATTCCGACGCTGTTCTCGATCCAAGAGAAAAGGCCCGGCGACTGAAGGAAATGGAACTCAATGCAGACCTCAACAATGCGGCAGACCTCCTAGGTTCCGCTGCCCTTGGAGGTGACATGTTAAACCTAGATCGTGTTCAAGTTTTTCCTGACGATCGTCAGCAGGTACTTCATCCAAAGAATTAGATTCTCTGCTTTCGTTCCAACCCCGAACCAAGGACGATTTCATCAAACTCTCATCTATGATAACTGAGTTCATTATCAAGCGCCATCAGAACAAACCACTATATCCCGCCTTTATCGAGCATCATGTGCGAGAATTGGCCATGCCGTTGAAGGACGTTGAAGTGCGCAAGGCAGCCAGCGGTCTCACCACGCTAGCAAACGAGAAACAGAAGGAGGCCCGAGACAAGGCAAGCGGAAAAAAGAAACCCAAGAGTGCCATGAAGCCGGCTTTGGGTTCTGCGAAGGTGGCGGGCCGGTAAGTTTTTTTGTCTCAGATCTGCAGTAGATGCTCATTTCCCCGCTCCCAAGGGTCGACACAAGTGTCTATGAGGAGGCTTTGGATGATTTCGGAGGCGGCCCCGATGACTTCATGTAGATTCAAGTGATTCTTTTTCGTTGATTTGCTACATACCAGTGGAAACCAGTTAATAGAAAGGTTCGGATGTCATCCACCACCACCCGTACTGACACTCCAATTAATTCTAGTTCGTCCGATCTGCATTGTATTGTCTGAGGTTCCACGGACGGATTGTACAGATTAGGCAGATCGAGCACGACTACATCATCTTAGACTGATTGCCTTCCGCTGCTCGGAGGTCTCCTGATTTCCCAAAGTCAATTGATGAGTCTCCTGAACACGAGCGCAAGGTCTCCCTTATAAAGCTGATCCTTGACTCACATTGTCTTTACCATGAACGTCCAGACTCTTCTCGCTTTACAATGGCTTCGCTAATTTTTCCATCCCCCGGGATGCAAGTTCTGAGTTCATTCATTTACTTCGCAGGTACTATTTTCGACGGTCACCTCACGCGATCTTATGCGCACGATTACAGGGATATCCATTATTTCGCATTGTGTATCTCGACGGCTCGCATCGGAAAAGCTGAATTCATGGAATACATTGAAACAGATTCCATGGCCTCGTCTATGCATCCTGCTCATCTTCTTGGATTCATGGTTGTTCTTGTTCTCCAGTACGTTCTTGCGAATTTTCATCTGCTGTGCGTTGACCGCTCCTTAACAGGCGGCATCATCACGTTCGGCGTTGGATTGTCAACGAACGCCATGACTTGTGCAGTGGCAATCTATATCTGTGTGTTCTTCTACGCCACATCAAAGCTTTTGATATACTGCTTCCTCAGTGAGTCCATTCGTGTTGCCACTCGCGCGCACCGGTCTCACCTTGTTCAGTCGAAAAGGTTCATGTCGTTTGGTCTCCGACAGCTGGAACAAAGCGACGACACTCGAGAATCTACATGATAGCTGCTACCATAGTGGGAGCGTACGTTGCAGTCATCCTTTCGATGATAATAGGTAAGTTCTAATGCACGGTTGGACCGAATCTAATTAGTCTTCAGGCAAGGTCACCTTCTTGCGGGACGCGATCGAGTCTGTATATTGGACTAAAGCGCTACTCCACTATCATGTTGTTGACGTATGACTTGTAGGTCAACAGTTACTCTGCGCTCAGAATGACCGGTTAACATCATTTAATAGGTACATCAATGTCTTCCTCACAAGTCTCTTCCTTTATCCGCTCCTTCGTTGCAACATGAACCCCCTGGTCAGAAATGTCGCCCTCCGGACTCTAATGTGCGTCTACCCGACGTTGTTCGATTACCAGTCATGACACCTCGTCCCTGTATAGTGCTGCCTGTGTGGCGTTAACAACGTCTACGGTCAATATGGTCGTCCTCACCCTCATGAAAGGACATCAACTAGCCTGGGTCTGCCTCGGGTGCTGTGGCACAGACGTATGATATTCCTCCCCATCCTATTCTGCGCCAATCCTGACCGCCTCGCCAGGTCGTTTTCAATGCCCTGGCGCTTTTTTGGGACACCCGGTCCGCCGACGTTAGAGTGCAGAACCAAGGCTGCGTCACGTCGACGGAGCGGGGATCAAACCAAACTACTATCGATCTTGACATGGATCGGTCGGTTCTGGCCTCGCCAAAGTCTTTCTGGACAGAGTTCTCCAGCAGCATCAGCAACAGCATGTATGACTTCCTACCGTCGAAGGTCTATTTTGGCTCGCTCGTGCCTCCATCGCAATTCGAGGAGTCAATCTGTTCCTATAAGCTCCAGAATCCGGAATCTATATTTAGGGTTATGACCCAGGGAATGGCGCGCCCGGAGGTTCACGGCTTCAGGTATGCCTTACATTTTGTCTCGCAACTCACAGTTCTAGTATTGACGGATGATCCTTCAGGTCGCGGTGGAAAACGATGATGAGATCCAAGAAGTGGAACGCGGCATTGTCACCACCGTATGGTCGTCTGTGTTTGTAGAACCAGAGGCTGCCCCAAGACGTCGAAAACGGGAACCTCAAGGAGACGCCACCACAATGAAGTACTTAAGTCTTTGCAACATGTCGGGTTTTATGATAAAGAAATAATCGTAGATTGTATTAGTAGGAATGTTTTTTGTGTCGACGCTGGTCGCGTAAGTATGTAATACACGCCACTATTTGCGATGAGGATTGTGCACGAAGTTCTTATGCCTGGCGCTATTCGAACGATCCTCAAGCGCGGATTCCTTCTCAATCCATGTTCGCCGCTCTGTTGTCAGTTTTCTTCAGGCATGCATTCCGACTCGGTTAAATTCTGGCTCGGGTTATTGCCCTCTCTTTGGACACGTCTCCTAACATCTTGCGACATGTCTGCCACTCCATCAGGAAAACCCTCCCCCGGTTATTCGTGTACAATACCATCGAAATGCCGGAAAATAGCTCGAAGCGTACGCTTTCGCTGCGTTAGACAGATTAACCACATTATGATAATGAAAGTGGTCCCTCGATAGTTGCCTCGAGACTTGGTTCAGATTACTCATAGTTTCGGTCGTACTTAGTGTGTAATCAAACAGTAATCGCGACTGGTTTTCCTATTGATTTCGAGTGTTTTCATCATCTGTTTAGCTGTTTCGGAACAGGTAGCCCACTCGGATTCTCACAGATGATGCAGACACAACGTAATTGATTTTGATACAAAACGACAGCGAGGAGGATAGTAGTACAGTACGGGATATGCAAAAGCTACGAACAAGAAAGGAATAATGATATGCACAAACGGAGAGGGAAAAATCGAGTTGGGGAGGCATACATAAGGTGAACAGTAACAGCAAGTAGTGAAACGATCACAAAGAGAGTCCAGGAGCCTAAGCGATCGCGTCCCAGTCTATGGTGTTGAGGATCTCGTTCGTCGAGAGACCATGCGTGGCATTAGGTATTGCACCCCTTTTGAAACGGTCAGTAATTGAATTTGTCAGCGGATGAGAACGTACGTTGCATGGATGAAGAAGTTGTGCATAAGGGTATGATAGTAGGCAACACGACGTTCCCGAAGGCCATTGAGCATTGCCAGATGCAGCTTGAACGTGTTCTCGAGATTGGTGCCGGAGAATTCCTCTTTGGTGTTGTGGGCTATTTCTGAGATGACGGCGTGCACCTACAAATGTCGTAAGTAAGGAACATACAAGGAGGAGTCACATACCGCAGTCGCTACCATGGCCACCATAAGTGGCGTCACCTCTAACTCCTTCGACTGAGGGCCTTCCGCGATAATGGAAGAGAGTTCTTCGGCATGCTTGGATAAAAGCGAGCCGTATGCAGAAGCAAGGAGGGTAGGAAACATCGCCGAGCCAAGCGGTTTGGCACGATCCGGCTGCTCCTGGTCGCGGTAAGTCAGTCCATGACTGTCAATAAGTAAACAAAAACATACAGCGGCGTTGGTACCAAACGCATACGACATGTTCTCCAACAAATCCTTGCTCTTCCGACGACCGGCATCCGTTCTTGAGAGCTCAAGAAGACCCGGAACAAGGGCTGCTGCAGTTTTCTTGACGTCTGACCGAAGAATGATTGCGCGCTGTTGAACCTGTAACTGAACATTAGCCCACACACAATGACACAGGAAGGCATACGCACGTATGTCCGCATGGGCTTAATGTACAAGTCCATATCACCGTGTACGAGACGGTCATAGATATCACCCACTCCATTGTAGCCCAACTCCGTAGCGGCCGCGAGGAGTGAATCGAGGCATAGCGCTTCCAACTGGTCCTGGTTGAAGGGTACGAAGTCCGGGTTTTCTGGGTTGATACCCATACCGCAGGTTACGATCCGAATGGCGCGACGAAGGACCCGTTCAATCTCAAAGCCTTGATCCCGCTTCGTCAAGTACCATCGCCGTCCATGCTGAACGACCGTTATCCGGGTACGCCTAAGAAAGATGGAGTTGTCGGGGTCCATAGATTGAGCGCCATCGACGTCGTCGTCAGAGTTGTCGACACGTTGCGTAGGGAGTCGGGACGTAGTGCGAGTGATGAGAGAATGCAATGGATGTGGGGTTGCGCGCGAGATTGGACGTGGGGCTGGACGGGAGGCTGGACGTGGGCCCGGACGTGGTGGTCCAGGCTGGTCGTTGGCCGGGAACAAGGCCACCTACTACAGGTGAGAAATCATGAGTGCGAAAGAGATGTTGCATACCTCGTCTTGCGGGCGTCAACCCGCACTCTGTGGGTGCTTGCAGCGAGTGCTCCAGACTTTGCACATAGACGTGGTCAATTTCCACCTATAGGGTGGTTAGGATGTTCTAGAAGACGGGTGAGAACACGCACAAGTATCATCCGCCGTACTTCTGGGTACTCAGACGAGTTTTGACCAGCGGGAGCGGCGGTGTCGTCATCTACGAAGTGTTCCATGTCACTGAGCCCGTCGTTGACACCGGAGTCGTCGACCATAGAACGGTCATCGGGAATGTCGTCAACTATGGTGGTGGTAAGCAATCAACAGGTCAGCGTGGGAATGATATTCGATCCGTTCCGACTTACCGATCTTGGTCGCTCCAGTCATGTTCTTGTTCGTTCTGGGCACCACATGTGCCGCCTATACTCAGGTGAGCACGGAGCGCGGCTTGAATGTGGATCTAAATCACTGACCTCATCATCAAACAGCTTCAGCGCGTCCTTGTTGTCTGCTTCGCGTTCGTTGTCGTCCTCAAGCATGTCTTCATCATCTTGGTCTCCTCGGATTTCATCCTCTTCGTCATCCGACGCGTCCTCTTCCTGGATTTCTTTCGGATTTTCTTGGACTCGAGCGGTTTTCTTTCGTGCCGAGTGCTTGAACACGATCACGCATGTCCTGCTCGAGCGATTTACCTGTATGGGTAAGTCAATCATCAGTTTCGTTCGGAATCTGACGCAAACTCACTGTTTTCGGGTCCTGTAGGAGCATCGACCTCGTCGCTGAGCATGTCCGGGGCGCGAAATTGGCGTTCTGTATTTTAGGTGAGCTACAGCGACTTTCAGGACTATCCATAGACTCACCGGAACTCGCAGGTAACCTGGATGTCTTGGCGACGTTCTGAACGACCTCCTTTCCAGTACGTAAATCCAGTTTGAGCCCAGCTTTAAGAAACTAATGAGCCGTGTAGTCCGTCAACGCCTGTGGAAAACACGTACGGTGCTGACTGGATACAACTGAAGAGCTCCCTGCCGACTCTGTGACGACCTTCGACTTCCGTGGAACACTGCCCTTTGTAGTCTTCTTGGAAATCTTGACAGCGGCTTTCTTGATAGCGACCTGAGCGGCTTGCGCAGCCTGTTTGACCGCAACAGCGCGTTTTGCTGTAGTATTGGACGTAAGCACACGAGCTTGAGAACATCATCAAGAAACTCACGACGCGTTGTAGCAATATTTGTCGTCTCCGACAAGTAAGCCTAATCGAGGGAAGTGTCGTGTTGTTCCCAAAATGGGGTCGCGTTGTCCCAAAGGAGTGGTCTTCTGAGAATGTCTTGGATCTGGCAGGTGCATTTTTCATGAATAATTATCGAGATCAACATAGTTATTTCAAGTATCATTAGCGGCACAATGTAATGGACATCGAAGTTGTGGTAATTCAGACAGTTTAACTTCTTTAGCGGGTTAGCATGTTTACCACAAATTTTCGACTTATTCCCTTCAGATTAGCCCGGGATGGTTTTCCTGATGTCGCGCATACAATACATCACACGATACGGAAACCGCCATAGTTAGATACCTTACCTACTTTAGCGTACAATAGTTTGTAAAGGCGCCACGAGCAGTGCATCATAGCCCCTGGCGGGGCTGCGCACTATAAACGGGAATCACAAACAAACAAACAAGTCTGCTGCTCTGGGACGGCTGAGTAGTTGCAGGAGACAGTGGGACAGAATATTACCGTGAACAGTTTAAGGATGGAAGGAGGTTTGAGTCGCGTGCCATGTACTGGACACCAACTACCAAGCGCTGTAGTCTCGATTACTCTAAACGAGGAGGAAGATAATCGTTCCTCCTCGTATGAATCCTAAAGTGGGTTAACATGTTTCAACTGTTCGAATTCTTAAATCTACTCTGTTCCAGCGCTCTATCGACGTGCTCTTTCAGTACATAGAGTATCTACCCGAACTGCGGCTTCGTCTAGTTCCGATTGACTAGACGTGGTGGGCGTTCCATGATTGTATGATTCCATTTGCATTCGACGATATCGGAAGAACTATCACTTGTCTCTCAAAAACATTACTTGTGGTGTAAGCCTAACCGCATGTCGCCTCTCCTGGTTATCCAAATCCGAAACCGCAGAATGGACAGTCACACGATTATGCTAGCATCACGCGTCCAGTCAGAACTCAACTGAAGAGACAAGTTGAAACTTACCCAAACAATGACACTGCCTAGCGCGCACCTGGTAATCAGCGCCCTTCGCGATATGGTCAAAGAGGAAGTTCAGGAGATAGTCGGATTCCTCCTTCTTGTACCCGACAATCCGTCTCGTGAACCCTTGATTGACATAGAGCGCCTTCTCGCCCGTAACAGGGTGTTGGCGGACAACCGGGTGCTGGAAGAAGATGAACGGGGAAGGCGAATGAAAGCCGGTTGATTTACCTCTGACTCAACGGGTTCCCGGCGCACTGGGCCGTTCGCCTTGCGCGAATATTCCGCTTGCGTAACAGCACTATGAACTGCCTTCAGTCCTTCGAGCCGCTTCTGGAATTCGGGCGACAATCGGCGATACGCTTCGACAGATAAGAAGAGTGTGTCGCCTCCGCCGTTTACTGGCTGAGGTACGCTCAGCCTCAACACAGTTACATCGTACCGCCACGCACTTGTTGCAATAAGAAGAAGAATGTCGTGCCTGGAGGTTGCTTCTCGTACGACTACATCAACAAAGTCAATCGTGGTCCGAGCTCATGAAGGAGGAGGGGACTTACAACGTCGGACTGCTAACTCGTCTTGTTGATCCTGTCGCCAGCCAGGTATTCACGGAATACGTCGTTGTGCTCATCGCGAAAGACTGAGGGCATTTCAGCTCAGCGTGTACTACCTTCAAAGTGATAGTTGCATGGAATTCTGGGAACCCTTTCACATTTCCAGACGTCGGGTGGGGCCAAAGTAACTGGAGACTCGTCATTGGCTAAGGCTGATGATGCAGGAAAACCTGGAAAAGATTGACAGACGTACGAGGCAATTTCAATTTGGCGTTCTGAGGTCAGATCCTTGAAATCTTGGTCCCGGAAAATCACAACTTTCCGCTCGGCCGCGAACAAGGCCTATTCGTCAAGGCCCTCCTTCGTCAATTCTGAGATTTGAACGCCAGAGATCTCGGTCCCGATGTACGGGCTGACGTTCTTCCTGGTGGTATTGGCGGTCAAACTGGGTGCGGCTTCGCAGGATCGGCGCGACTACCGGGATCGGTGTGCTCTGAGCCCTGTAAGCATATTGTACAACGAAGCTGAACGGTAACATACCGAAGAGCTGCGTAGGAGGGAACTTCTCATCGTTGTCCCAGTAAGGTAGGTAATACAGATAAAGAGGACCCTCAGCGTCCTGTATCGATCGCATGAGCTTTCTGAATGGTTATACACGAGAAAGACGAGCGCACCGTGTGGGGTTTCAGAGCCCTCTTGAGGTTGTTAATGTTACCGTTAGAGGCCGGTTCAGAAGCGGGTGTGGACAGTTCTGCGACAGAAGGAGCCATCTTGTGCGATGCCTGTGTGATAACTTAAGCTCTCGTGCTTTTTGAACTTGCTGATCGGAACCCTACCTGACGAAGCATCGCAAGCATGCAATATCACAAATTAGTCGCCATCGAGCCTTTTTGGTGTACAAGGTCTTGACGAATACGATGGTGTATAAATATCATGGCATGATATATCTTGGAGATGACGACGTATGGCGCAAGCCCGACCGATGTTTGTAGGTGAGAACGTATGAAGATAACGCACTAAATGATACACGCCGTGGATGTGTCTAGACTGCACAGGAGAATGCTCGTTGTTTTCTTGGCATGAATCAAAAGAGCATCTGGAGCGTGTAGGCCGAAAGCGCCGTCATGGAGAGAAACATCAATATGTACTGAGGAATAAGGAATGCAGACAAATGCTGCGCGCTTCCCGTGCCACTGTAAACCTGGGTGACGAAAACCTTTGAAGCATGTCAGTTGGCGAGATATATGAAACGCGTTACGATAACAGTTACCTGAGTCGTCGCCGTCGGCAGACATGAAAAGAATCTATTCATTGCTTAGGTGAATAGTCCGCCTTAATTTAGAGTAGGAACGCTCACATGCAGACGAATTGAAGAACTTTGTCATCTCGTGCGATTACATTAACCCGCGTTAAACCCTCACAGATCACCACTCCCAGGACTGGCATAAGCAGCATTCTCCCAACCGCCAACGACAAAATAGCCCCCAAAGGAAGATTCGGCCATTCACTTCGAGGAACATTGAGACGCGCCAGCGCCGAACCGAGGCATATCAGTCCAATTGGCACCGACGCTGCGCCCATGAAGTTTGAAAAGTCATAGATAAACGCCAACGGAGGCTGCCCATCAGGCGCTGGGGGCATATAATATCCATCCACTTCGACCAAGAGCGCCTTCAACGGAGTCACTAGAGCGATTGGAAAGGAGAGGATGATGCTGATGGACGGAGGCGTACAGAGAGCCCATAGCGAGCTTTTCACTGTAGCTAGAGTCGCGTTCCGTCGTTGTCTCATTGGTGAGAGGAGCACGGGCTCAGCGGACGCAACTTCGTCTATAGGCGTAAGTGGACGAGAGACAGGCGTATCGTGATCATGAAGTGCAGCTGTTTGGGAGGATGACCACTGAACAGTGGCCGCGGGTGAGTGCAGCTTTTCGGTAGGCGGCGGGCTGGGCCCGCTCGTTGATACAGCTGTAGATACGTCTTCAGAGAACGACACTTGGCGACCGTGTCTTGGACGCTGGCGTATATCCGACGACCCAGCCTCCACCACCTTTTCTACATCGGTAGCCTTGTCTTCCTGCTTCTCAACAGCGGACTGTGGGCACTCCACGCGCTGTCCCATACACCTTCGAGTAAGTGCAGCTGGCCAACCGCGGAGGAGGAAGCGCCGTCTCTGACGAGTCGCTTCTCGAACCTCGTCAGGCTCCACGTCAGGACCTGCGAAGTCCCACGCGATCCATTTGTTACCACCCATAGGGAAAAAGGTGACCTAGAATGCGTCGGAATTTCATAAAGTGCACAGCGAAGGAACTTACTACGTAGAACAAAAGGAATACAGAGGTATAGGCAACGGACAGATCCTGGTCAGACGATCCATTGAAAGGCGCGGCACTCGTAATGCTCGTAATGACAGCGATGGCTTAACAGACGATGAATATCCGAAATAACAAAACGGCATGGAGTGAGCACATACGAATGTCACCGGAGTTCGCCCATCCTCCGGCAACAAGGATACCATAACGAAATCTATGCGGAACCCAGAACACCTGCTTCGTCAACCAAGCAATACCAATTCCGAGCGCCTGATAGATGACACAGATGAGTATGAGTGGTCCTAGAAGACGATATTCCCCCGACGAGGACCATGATGAGTTCACGGGTATATCGCAGGGTAGGGTCAGGCTCAACAGCGTTGACTCATTGCACACCTAATGCGCCTATGTTCTCCGACGTAAAAGCCGGTACGATTTTGGAAAACATCAGGCTGGGTATGGTGATGTTCTGGTCATTGTCAGTCCCATGGTGAGATGTACTGCTATTCGTCGCGTACCAAAGCAATCTGTGCGGCACCCCGCGCCGCCACGGCGGGAAATATATCAGCCTTGGTGATAGCGAAACCCCCAGCAACTGCGATGAGACTAGAGGCCGACTTTAGTAAGAAATGATGCATGATCGTGGAAGGTCTACACCCACAATCGCAGGAGTGGACGCAGCGAAATCCATATCAATGTCCCGGCAGAAGCCATAGTGTAATCACTGTTATTGTTGAGAGACAGATGATATCGAGAAACTAGAGGCTCACAGGGAATTTAAACGACCCGCTCTAAATGCAAGTCGTGTGAGAGAAAGCAAAAGAGATGTGAGGAACAATTGGGTGAAAATAATTCCGTGAAATACCGAAAAACCATGCTGATTCATTTGTGGCAAACTATGCTTTGTGGTCTTGCCAGGTACGCCGTACCGGGCCGATGACCTATTTTTGGAGACACCAGGTCGAAATCACTGTGGCGTACTGCCCTGTAAGGATGATCAAAAGGTCACAACAGAGAGAAACAGGAGACTGAAGGGTACAAGGCATAGCTACCACCAAGCCTTGACTGTCTCGTAACGAGAGGTAATCTTAATAGTCGCAGGACAACTATGCATACACAGGGTTAAGCAGTTTCAAGATAAGAGGAAATGCGACAATCATTTCATGTCTGTCGGAGTCGTAACCGTAACCGTGCGGGCCTCTTTCTTTAGCTCACTCCTCGTCAAACTTAGTATCCTAGAGGTGAACTTGAGCACTTCGCTTGTAAAACAATGGGAACGCCATGCACGCACATACGAGAGCGACCTTCGTGTCATCCAATATTCATTCCAGCGGTCCCGGAAGATCATATCCTCCTTCAACGTGCATGCGAGGAGCCTGCATCATAAACTTTGAGTATCAGCAATCTTCGAAGAGAAAACCCAACTACCATTTCGTCCTGGGGGCAATGGGGATCGTTCGGATCCGAGCTCCACATGTGCAGGTGTGGGGGCGGCCCTTACAAGTATCTTCTATGGATCGGATGGACTACAAAGCGACGATGAGTCTTATTTGTCGAATGCAAAACGAAAGAGCCTACAGTAGATGCGGGGGCAGCAGCTGATACGGATGATGGCTGTTCGACGAAGACGCGCTTCCTGGCTGGATCGAATGGTAGACCACCATGTACATGCGAGGGCCAGGCGGGAGGATACTCAAAACCGAGACCGAACCACGGATGGAAGGAAACCAAAGGTAACGGTCGGCTCACTTGCTGCGAGGTATTGATGAGAGCTGAAGAATGGTAAACGTTGAAGATATTACGAACAGTAGACGCGGGTGGAACATATGAAGACGTCGCTCCTGTGGACTACATATGCAAGCTCAATGAGTAATTCAAGCAAAAGAAAGTAGGCAACTCACAGTGGCCAACGTCTCTTGTGGATCCGAATCAAATACCTGTCGACGTTCGGCCAGACGGTTAGTTGTTCTAACTCCATGAACACCCGTAGTCGCGGAAGCCGCCATTATTGTGTCATGCTGAAGTCCTGTGGTTAGTACCCTGGCTACTCGCCTTCAAACCGACATACCTCCTGACAGCTGCCCGGTCGCAGATGGGAGGGTACCGGACACATTGGTCCTCCAAGCGAGCTGCCTGGCAGGCTAGCGCTATGGCGAGCAGGATGAAAGTGGCGTTGGTAGGGCGCATTTCAAGGGTAGCGAATATCATGTACTGGACCAGCCAATACAGAACAAAACTGTGAGTGATTAAGCGCCTGGCTGAATGACAGGCAGCAGGGCGTCTCTCACTTTAATAGTCCATGGCATCACTAGAGACCCTGGCTCCATGGATACGTTCGCGGAATCCGTCTGGTAGCCCGCCTAGGCACGAGAATGTGTCTCTCGGAGTCGTAATTCCGCCAACGGGGAGTGCATCGTCGTAGATATGCTGCTCGTCGTGAACGGCGACGACGACGCGTCTCCGTGGTGGTTTGGTGGTGGTCGTCGATGTTTGAAATTGAGATGGTTCGGAGCTTGCCGGTAGTTTCGGCAAGATCGCAGTCAGATCGCGCACGACCTACATCATCTTAGACTGAATGCTGCTTCCGCTTGCTCAGAGGTCTCCTGATTTAATTCATGAGTGGTGTCCCTTATAAAGCTGGTCCTTGACTCAGATTGTCTTCACCATGAACGTCCAGACTCTTTCCCTCTCGCCTTACAATGCCTTCGCTAATTTTTCCATCCCCCGGGATGCAAGTTCTGAGTTCATTCATTTACTTCGCAGGTACTATTTTTGACGGTCACCTCACGCGATCTTATGCGTACGATTACAGGGATATCCGTTATTTCGCATTGTGTATCACGACGGCTCGCATCGGAACAGCTGAATTCATGGAATAGATTGAAACAGATTCCATGGCCTCGTCTATGTATCCTGCTCATCTTCTTGGATTCATGGGCGTTCTTGTTCTCTAGTGCGTTCTTGCGAATTTTCATCTGCCTGTGTGTTGACCGCTCCTTCACAGGTGGCATCATCACCTTCGGCGTTGGATTGTCAACGAACGCCATGACTTGTGCAGTGGCAATCTATATCTGTGTCTTCTTCTACGCCACATCAAAGTTTTTGATATACTGCTTCCTCAGTGAGTCCATCCGTGTCGCTACTCGCGCGCACCAGTCTCACCTCGTTCAGTCGAAAAGGTTCATGTCGTTTGGTCTCCGACAGCTGGCTCAAAGCGACGACACTCGAGGATCTACATGACAGCTGCTACCATAGTGGGAGCGTACGTTGCCGTCATCCTTACCATGATAATCGGTAAGTTCTAATGTACGGTTCGGCCGAATCTAATTAGTCGTTAGGCAAGGTCACCTTCCTGCGGGAGCACGATCAAGTCTGTATCATTGGACTAAAGCGCTACTCCACTATCATGTTGTTGACGTATGACTTGTAGGTCTCACAGTTTCTGCGCTCAGAATGACCGGTTAAGATTGTTTAATAGGTACATCAATGTCTTCCTCACAAGTCTGTTCCTTTATCCGCTCCTTCGTTGCAACATGAACCCCCTGGTCAGAAATGTCGCTCTCCGGACTCTAATGTGCGTCTCCCCGACGTTGTTCGATTCCCAGTCATTGACCCGTCGTCCTTGTATAGTGCTGCCTGTGTGGCGTTAACAACGTCTACGGTCAACATGGTCGTCCTCACCATTATGAAAGGACATCAACTAGGCTGGGTCTGTCTCGGAAGCTGCGGCACAGACGTATGATCTTCCTCCCCATCCTATTCTGCGCCAATACTGACCGCCTCGCCAGGTCGTTTTCAATGCCCTGGCGCTTTTTTGGGTCACCCGGTCCGGCGACGTTAGAGTGCAGAATATCCAAGGCTGCATCACGTCGACGGAGCGGGACTTTCGACAAACTATCGATCTTGACATCTCAGCTGGCAATGTTTCCTTGGACCGGTCGGGTCTGGCCTCGCCAAAGTCTGGCGGGACAGCATTCTCCAGTAGTATCAGCAACAGCATGTATTACTTCCTCCCTCCAACGCCGTCGAAGGTCCATTTTGGCTCGCTCGGGCCTCCCTCGCAATTCGAGGAGTCGATCTGTTCCTATAAGAATCCGGAATCTATATTCAGGGTTATGACCCAGGGAGTGACGCGTCCCATATCGGAGGTTCACGCGGTTCAGGTGTGCATTACATTTTGTCTCGCAACTCACAGTTCAGGCATTGACGGATCCTTCAGCTCGCGGTGGAAAACGAAGATGAGATCCAAGAAGTGCAACGCGGCTTTATCGTCACCAGCGTACGGTCATCTGTGATTATAGAGCCAGAGGTCAGGCTGCCCCAAGACGTCGACAACGAGAGGGCATCCCGATGAAGTATTTAACTCTTTGCATCATGCCGGGTTTTATGATAAGAAATAATTGTAGATTGTATTTGTAGGAATGTTTTTTTTGTGTCGACGCTGGTCGCTCAAGTATGTAATACACGTCACCATTTGTGATGAGGTTCAATTTCGTTGTGCATGAAGTTCTTATGGCCTGGCGCTGTTACGAACTATGCTCAAGCGCGGATTCCTCGCCAGTTTTCTTCAGGCATGCATTCCGACTTGGTCAAATTCTGGCTCGGGCCACTCTTTGGATGGCAGTCAAAGTAGGAGGCAAAGAATAGCACCCAAAGGAACACGCGTGTTTCTCCCGAGATTGTTTATATATCTAAATGCAAACTCCGGAGAGCGAGGGACCTCCTTAAGAGCCACAGCAGCGAATTCGTCGAATGCATCCATGGACGAGGATCGAAGAGCTTAGATGCCACCTGATGAGGGAACGCTTCAAGTCGACAGGAAAGAGGTACGCCGAGAACAGAAGGAACAAACTCGCGTGAACGCTATGGCTCCTTCAAAAGGTAGCGGGACTGGGAAGTCTTCAATCAATAATCGGCTTGTCTTCCATCAAACAAGTCACCTCTGTGTTGTTGGATGTCGGTGGTATGGGTGGCTACTTATTGGGGAAGGTGATGGTAGTAGAAGCTGCACAATGATCAGACTTTCTGAGCACCGGGGATGGCCCGAACAAAAGTCTACTGCCACTAATTAGTACTTCCCATCCCCTCTACAACTGCCTACTCCCTCACAACTGTCTCCGCCGGCGCCTGCTCTCCCTTCGTGCGCACTCACTCGGCCGCGCGAGGGAAGTTCTTACTTTCTCAAGTCGAGTCTTTACCTGTCCTTTCTGTTACATCGTTCCCAATTTCACTTCCAAGTCTTACCTTCGCGAGAGTGTGTTCAACTTAATATAGTCGGGGATCAGGTCGCGAGTAGTGTTATGTCTTCAAGATGTCAATGCTCCTCGAAGCGGCGACGCGGTTCTGGAGTATAAGCTCACGGCGAGTCGGGGGGATAATCTGGACAAGGTCAGTTCAAGTATGAGACAACCTACTAACGACTCACCAAGACTAGCATTCAATACGGGTCCTCGACAAAAGACCGAGTACACTATTGCTACACTACATGTCCCCAGGCTAACATCAAGTAGCACGCCCATGTAATGTCAGTCTACCTGCGAACTATGGAAAGCACTAAACTGTCAGTCACAATAACACTCTGACTGTGTAAACATCAATCCCCTCATACGTGCCCATCATTCATCCTCCAACCGTCTCTCCGAGAGTCTCCCTCAAGCGCGCGCGTCTCCTCGCCCACGGTATGAGGCGGCGACACCTCTTCAGATACACTCCTCCCTTGGGCGGAGATGCATCCTCGGGGGAGACACTTCCAGGAAGACATGCTCTGAGAAAGACGCGCACCAGAGGATGTCACTCTCCAAACCGGGGAGACACCCTCCTTGGCTGTGGGATTCCCTCTTCGTCGGTTCTAGAAGACGGGTGGAGGACATGCCCTCCCGCGTTGTCTTCCCTCTTCTTCTTCTTCTTCGAGGTGGTGCGCGCCCTGTGGAGACGTCCTCAGTTGGAGCGCGTGCAAGGATAAAAATAGAAACTTACTTTTAGGGGGAGCACGAACTCGAGGTGCTCTCATCACTTCTGTGGAGTATCCAAAGAGCCTTAGAGAACTGACGACCAAATTTTTTCGAATGCGGAGTGCTTCTTGGGAAGTAAACGAAGCAGGTGATCCTCTACGTGGAAAATATCGTCGAAGAGGCATGTGAGGAGGGTAGTTGGAGTATCCTGCTTTGTTGGTTGTTCATCAGAGCTGGACTCGGCAGTGCAAGATCTCTCGCGCGAATCATGATCAATCTCTTCCGCCTCATCTTCCACCTCATCTTTGGAAAGTTCATCTTCAGCATCCTGTCGCCCAAACCCCGATGCCGCGATTAGGTCTATCTCAGCATTACTGAGATCAGCAGGTGTGAAAGGAGTTGATGTATCTGGCGACGAAGGCTCAGCCTGATTGAAAGTCTGAGCGGGAATGGGAGCACGAGTATGTACGGAACGTCGATGGACCATGATGTCAAATGGAAGGGAATGTTGTTGTTCGAGTTCTGCTAGAGTTGCAGAATGCAAAGGCACGATGAATCCGGGGACAAGGATCTTCTCCACACGAAGCACTACTCGAGACTTGTTGAGCTTCAAAACACGGTCCGACTCGTCCGTACTAGACTGGTGAGACTCATCGTCCTTGCGAGAGTGTGAAAGGCCCTTGAGTTGTTGAAACGCGTGCCTCGGCAACATGTGTCCTTCCCGAAGATAAGTGAACATATTCGCCACCAATGATTGACTGCAGTGGCTGTCCGACAGATTGTTTTGCTGAAAGTATCTGCCAGAGCTGTAAAGATGCATAGGCATCAAGTGCGGCATAGGTCTTTTGCTCTTCGGACAGCTGATCGGCAGACCAACGAGAGAGGCGAACAATATCGTTGGTCTTCAGGTTACGGCGCAGGACAGACCCGACAAGTGAAGGAAGTCCAATAGATGTGCCAGCTGGCCAAGCTCAAGGCAACATACTTGTCTTGAAAGAATGCGTAGGCTGAGAGGTACGAAACATCGGAATTAGCGTGACGGAGATGTTGCATCTCATTTAAAAGTTCAGAGCACGGTTGCGGTCCAAACCGAGTCGCGAATAGTGTTCGCATAACAGCAAGAAGCAACTTATCAATACCTCCTCGAGCACTTAGATATGCTGCTGAAAGGTTAGCATCGACGATAGACATTATACTACTCTCCGTACATACCTGGAAATTCATGCTGCAAGTGACGGGGAAGTTGAACCATAATCCAGGCATCGGTACCTTGGTAATTTCGACCGCACCCCGCATCGTTCTTACGGCGCTTGTCGCATAGAAATCGAGTGGTCAAAAGAAAGTAGGGTTTGTGTTCTCCCCTTACTCGTCGTGCAATGGGACTGTCATTTTAACCTATTCCCTGATAGATTATCTCGACTGGTTAGACCATTTGAGCAATGACACCGTACCATTTTTGCTTATATGAGCACCACATTCACAACGAAAGCCGTCCGGTGCACCAGGCAAGGCATATGGAATCCAGACGAAGATGTGAATCAAATAGTACGGCGATGCGTCTGGCGTTCTACTCTTTCGAAGAGTCGAGTGAAACACGAAGATTGGATTTGGAGCTCGGCGCCAGAATGTGCCATCGAGGTAATTCTTCGGCATTGTCATCTCTCGGATCTCATCCTGTATCTGCTGCAGTTCGTTCTCCAAGTAGGTTTGGAGGACACCGAAATTTGGTTGGTCCCTGTTTGACTCGCTCTCGAGAGCTTCCTCTGCACCGTCGCCATCATCGTTACTATCATCGTCGTCGTTGTCATCGTCGAAGAGGCTGTCTTCTATCACGGACGGCCGACCGTTCCAGGATTTGTCCATTTCTTGAACATGACGATATTTGCGCTGAAGGGCTTCAAGCTGCGCATTCGATAGAGATGAAAAAGAGTTTGTGGTGGATAGTACGGGGACGGAAGTTGGGAGTGAAGAGAGATTATCATTTTCAGAAGTAGAGGATGTAGCGGTAAACGTGTCTTGAAGCTGGGTCGATGCGGCGCGGACAGTCGATGCCTCCTCCCAATCAGCTTCAGAGTATTCTTCAATGCCAAACTCCATATCAAAATCGTCGGCGGCAGACTGCTGAACTGACAATGGTGGTGATGTTGACGTCGTCGGCGCGGACACAGATGAAGGATTACATGACCCGGGATCTAAAGCCAGTCAATTGGGATTACAGAAGAAATTGCATCAAAGATTCAAGACTTACCATGCAAATCTGAGCCAAATCCGCCGCGCTGAGGTGCATTGAGAGCAACTTAGGGTGACAAGAATAAGTACTAACATAAATCAATGGATAATCACAAACTCCCTGCAGCTGGAAGACTAGGAACCTTCTCCTTTCCCTTTCCCTTCTCCTTGTCTTTCCGACCACTGCCCTCAGCCATATGCGCGTCGACACCAGTTGCTGCATGCTGGAAATGCTCTTGTCCTTCTTATTTCCCATTTTCGTCGCGTTGGAAGGCCGGCCAGCATTCAATTTGGCACCCCCGTGACCGGACATTGAACAGAGCACGCGGGCGAGACGACGTTGACGCGATGTGCGGTGACCTTGTGGTTGTCGACGGTGAGCCCAAAAACACCGTGTGGGAACGAACTACTGTTCGGCGTCGTCGGCAGCTAACTCCCGATTTGGAGTTCTCTCCACAGACATGGGTCAGCCATTAATTTGTGTCTGAGTCTCCAATTCGACTGAATGCCTCCTTCCGCTGGGTCCCTTTGCTCAGAGGTCTCCTGATTTCCCAAAGTCAATTCATGAGTCTCCTGAACACGAGTGCAAGGTCTCCCTTATAAAGCTGATCCTTGACTCACATTGTCTTCACCATGAACGTCCAGACTCTTCTCGCCTTACAATGCCTGCGCTAATTTTTCCATCCCCCGGGATGCAAGTTCTGAGTGCATTCATTTACTTCGCAGGTATTATTTTTGACGGTCACCTCACGCGATCTCATGCGCACGATTACAGGGATATCCGTTATTTCGCATTGTGTATCAGGACGGCTCGCATCGGAAGAGGTGTTGTCGTGGAACACATTGAAACAGACTACATGGGCTCGTTTATGCATCCTGCTCATCTTCTTGGATTCATGGGCGTTCTTGTTCTCCAGTACGTTCTTGCGAATTTTCATTGTCCTGTGCGTTGACCGCTCCTTAACAGGCGGCATCGTCACGTTCGGCGTTGGATTGTCAACGAACGCCACGACTTGTGCATTTGGAATCTATATCTGCCTCTTCTTCTACGGCACATCAAAATTATTGATATACTGCTTCCTGAGTGAGTCCATCCGTGTTGCCACTCGCGCGCACCAGTCTCACCTCGTTCAGTCGAAAAGGTTCATGTCGTTTGGTCTCCGACAGCTAGCTCAAAGCGACGACACTCGAAAATCTACATGATAGCTGCTACCGTAGTGGGAGCGTACGTTGCAGTCGTCTGTTCCATGATAATCGGTAAGTTCTAATGCACGGTTGAACCGAATCTAATTAGTCTTCAGGCAGGGTCACCTTCTTGCGGGAGCACGATCAAGCCTGTATCATTGGAGTAAAGCGCTACGCCAGTATCATATTGTTGACGTATGACGCGTAGGTCTAACAGTTCCTCTGCGCACAAAATGACTGACTACTATTATTTAATAGGTTCGTCAATGTCTTCCTCACAAGTCTCTTCCTTTATCCCCTCATTCGTCGCAACATGACCCCCCAGATCAGAAATGTCGCTCTCCGGACTCTAATGTGCGTCTACCCGACGTTCTTCGATTACCAGTCATTGACCCCTCGTCCCTGTATAGTGCTGCCTGTGTGGCGCTGACAACGTCTACGGCCAACATAATCGTCCTCACCCTCATGAAAGGACATCAACTAGGCTGGGTCTGCCTCTTAAGCTGTGCCTCAGACGTATGATATTCCTCCCCATCTTATTCTGCGCCAATACTGATCGCCTCGCCAGGTCGTTTTCAACGGCCTGGCGATTCTTTGGGTCACCCTGTCTTCCGACGTTAGAGCGCAGGTCCCCACGTCGGAGCAGGAGTTAGTACGACAAACTATCGATCTTGACATCTCAGCCGCCAATGCTTCCTCGGACCGGCCAGTAGTGACCTCGCAAAAGTCTGGCGGGACAGAATTCTCCAGTAGCATCTGCAACAGCATGTATGACTTCCCCTTTCAAACGCCGTCGAAGGTCTATTTTGGCTCGCTCGGGCCTCCCTCGCAATTCGAGGAGTCGATCTGTTCCTATAAACTCCAGCATCCGGAATCTATATTGAGGGTTATGACCCAGGGAGTGACGCGTCCCATATCGGAGGTTCACGAGCTTCAGGTGTGCATTACATTTTGTCTCGCAACTCAGAGTTCAGGCATTGACGGATCCTTCAGGTCGCGGTGGAAAACGAAGATGAGATCCAAGAAGTGGAACGCGGTGTCGGCACCGGCGTACGGTCATCTGTGATTATAGAGCCAGAGGTCAGGCTGCCCCAAGACGTCCACAACGAGAGGGCATCCCGATGAAGTATTTAACTCTTTGCATTATGCCGGGTTTTATGATAAGAAATAATTGTAGATTGTATTTGTAGGAATGTTTTTTTTGTGTCGACGCTGGTCGCTTAAGTATGTAATACACACCATTTGCGAGGAGGATAACGTTGTGCATGAAGTTCTTATGGCTGGCGCTATTCGAACGGTACTCAAGCGCGGATTCCTTCTCAAGCCCTGTTCGCTCTGTTGTCAGCTTTCTTCAGGCATGCATTCCGACTCGGTCAAATTCTGACTCTTTGGAGAGTCAAAGTAGGAGGCAAAAAACAGCACCCAGAGGAACATGCGTGTTTGTCCCGAGATTGTTCATATATCTAAATACAAACTCCGGAGAGCACAGCGGTCCAAGTCGACAAAAAGAGGTCCGCCGAGAACAGACGGAACAAACTCGCGTGAACGCTATGGCTCCTTCAAAAGGTAGCTGGACTCGAGCTGGTTGCGAGCTGGGAATTTCCGAGCCTCTCCGGCCCGAGGCATCCGACGCTCTTCCTTCCTTTCGCCATGCTGCATGATGAGCCAAGTCTTGCCAACGACTCTGAAAACGAATTGGGGACCGTTGATCACGCTAACCTCTTTCGGGCGTTCGTAGGACAGCGCGCTAAAGGGACGCGTTTAGGCTCCAACGTTGTCGCAGAAGGTGAGTGTCTTCCTTGTTGGTCGTATACTCAATCGCCGAACCTGTCGAATATAGCGCGACAAATTCAACGATAGAACACGTCCTCTGCGGCGGCCAGCGTAGATAGGCAGACAAGTGCAAATGTGCGCCTCCTTCATTACCTGTAAACCTTGTCCATCTCACAACTTGCGACAGTGCCCGACCATCGTTAGCCGTGCGCCCTCGGCTTCAACAGTGCCGCAGTCAGGCACCCGACGATGGCAAGAACAAGACGTATACTTAGCGACACGAGAAGGACGGCGGGATCGATATCCCATAACAAGCGAGTTTCTTTCCGGATGCGTAGCCCTTTCTTCGAACGACTCTTCTCCTCCACTACCGTCTATCCCGATGTTCCATGCGCGTTACGTGAACCGCAATATCCTTCCTGTACAACAACATGAGCCCGAAGGTTTTCCAGGTGCGGGGAGCGGTTACATTTGCGTATACCACGGCTAATTATCTTCGACAATAGCAGCGCGTCATGCTCCTCGGTCCCATCACGTTCGCGTTCTTGCAGACGATTTCAGATGTTCTCGTCTGGATCCTTGCCGTTCAGGAGGTCATCCGAAGCGCGTCAAACGCGGCGGGTAGCGGTTGTCTTTGCCTTGCTCGTCTGTATTCTGTTGAGCGCGCTGAGCATCTCACGCAGCGTTCGCGCAGCGAAATTGATGTCGGCGGAAAAGGCGATACAAGCTGGTCAGTGCGTCCTTGCTGTTTTCTTTTTTTTTTTCATCGTTGTTTTCATTCTTCCCTCTATTTGTCCTTATGTGCTCTTCCTGTGGCAATCATTCAACTAACAACTGTCCTTGTTTCCACAGTCAGTAAATATTTCAGCGGAGCTGTGCATGCGAAGACATCTACCCAGAGCTGGCGACCGCACTGCTTGGCTCGAAGCCTACACTAGGGAGGGAGGGGGAAATGCAAACGAATACCTGTGAGTTGTCAATGTATTCTTCACGTGAAATGACGGACGCTGATGCGCAGGTAGAATATATATTATCGTTGTATTTAATGATTGTTCATATCGACTTTTCATGTGGCTGCCGTGGTTCATGGCACTTTTGAGAAGAACAGGTATTAACTACAGCGCAGACTGTACCGTGGACCGTCATCTCCTTCCCATATCACCGCCATATCATCGAACACATATATATGATTCATCTTCGTTCCCGACATGTTATGAATCTACGCGCGCGCCTATTGAAGAACCCCAGTCGGGTCTATACTCTCTGTGACTTGCGGCTTTAAAGAGCATTCGAAGGACCGTGCCTGGAGATTGGCGCCCGGCACGGAATGACAGAAGCATTGTCACAGCATTGATACAACTCTTTTGTTTCCTTTCGTCCACGGTGGATGATCACTATCACTTGACAGAGTGAGACCAGGAAAGAGAGCCGGTAGTCAAGCGAATGCAAAGTCAGAGACGTTTAGGCCACGTTAACTGTACTACTGTACATGGTGGTAAACGGCAAAGAGTAAACGACGGAATGACGGACGCATAAGCTAAGGGTTACGTAAGCCGGGCCGAAGATCCGACAGCTCGTCGATATCTGTCACATCCCCTCGAGCAGAGGATCAAGTGAAAAGACCAACAAACCAACAAAAGAAAAACGGAAACTGCATCCCCTCGAATCAACAACTCTCCTCGCAACTAAATGAATCCTAAGTATCCGGTGTCATCGGTGGACAGTATTCGGAATGGGATCATCACGGTCTGGATAAGCGCATCGGCGGTATAATGATGACAGCAATGAAGAAAAGATGTCGGTGGGAATGGGAATTGACGCCGACGGGAGGTCAGTTTACGGGCCGTGACTAGGGCAGGTGAGCGACATGCTCGGGGGTACGAGGACAGTTTTATTGGCGTGTCGAGGCCACATCCGGGGACAGTTTACAAGCCGTGTCGAGGGCGCCGAGGTTCAGGGACAGTTTCACAGCCGTGTCGAGGGCGCGCGGGTGCCAGTACGGTGCCAGTACGTTGGCGGATAGTTTAGCGTCGATTACGGACATGTCGGGGAGTTTCGGGGAAGGGAACAAGTCAACACACTCGGGGAATCCAGAAAACCTGTGGTATCTGTCCATCGTAGCAGTCAACAGCCTACTGCTCATCCAACAAAGTTTTTAACGTCACTCAAGACGGATTGGTATGCCCACCAACCAAGGTAGCCGTTTATGACAGAGTGAGACCAGGAAAGAGAGCCGGTAGTCAAGCGAATGCAAAGTCAGAGACGTTTAGGCCACGTTAACTGTACTACTGTACATGGTGGTAAACGGCAAAGAGTAAACGACGGAATGACGGACGCATAAGCTAAGGGTTACGTAAGCCGGGCCGAAGATCCGACAGCTCGTCGATATCTGTCATCACTCGTACGCTATGCCACCCTCATATTACTCCCAACCCATGGCGCCCTGGATTCCCACGGAGGAATATTCCATGGACACGGCGCACGGTCTGGAAGATCGCTCACTCCCTCGAGATCTAGCGTCCTTCACGCCCACCCAGCTGTATTCCTCGCATACCATGAATGTATATCCTTCCCTCCCCACAGGCGCCGAGCGCACGCTAGCATATGCTCCGTTCCCCATGGATCTACCATCCTTCCCTACCAGCAATGGCTTCCCGGCGGGGGAGCCGCCCAACATCGAACGCATCGACTCTGGCCCCCAATCCGAGGCGGAGGGTGTTGAGTCGGATCCAGAGTATATAGACTCAGAGTCGGAACCGGAGGATCACCCACTCCCCGCAGATGCGGCGCACTGGATATCCATGTCCCCAGCCCAGTTTGACAGGGAATATCCAGGCGGGAATCTGTTCGTCATTGAGGAGCTCAACTTGAACTTGGACTCGGAAGAGGGTGCCCCGTATGTCGAGCTTGATGGAGTGCGCGCACTCAATCGGATATTCATCATCTTCTACGCTGTGGAGTGGGCTCTCTTCCCTTACGCATTCACGGACACGCATCACGAAATAATCTGGGGCGTCCTGGCCGATCTTCTCAAGGATGGAAAAGTTTGGTTATGGGTTGACGGCGATGAAGAGAAGTGCGCCGACTTGCACGGTGATACATCTTCGTATCCATCTTTGACAAAGTCTCTCCAATATGTGAAACAAAAACTTTCATGCTCGTCACTACGGCTACGAAAGCCCCGTTTACCCACTTGGACCAGTCTCTGGGAGCGAGTATCCAAAGCCTCATTCGCAAAGCGAGTTTCAGCAATAATCTGGGCGACATTTACATCTGTGGCTGTCAGAGAAACAGGTTGGGAGAGGGGTCGTGCTGATTGGACTCGCTGTGCACTTCGTGGTGAAGTATGGAAACTGTATTATCATGTCTTGGGCGGCCTCGGCGCGCGCGACCTTCTCGTCGAGGGTCGGCACAGTCACCTCGAAGTTGCATTCAAGGATAATCTTCGATGTCATGGCCATTCATGCTTTACTTGTCTTCCAGAGTACTTGGAGGAGCCTCTGAAGTTCTTGTTATACTTGCAGTCTTTCCTTTGTTCCACGCCCTCAGGCAAAGATATATCTATGATATTGTTCATCATATCTGGCTCGTCTTGTCAGCAATGTGCTAAATTGTATGTTCAGTTTCTTTTTCAAACATGCCCATCAACTAACAAGTTCGAACTTGAAGACAGGAGCTATACATGTCTAGCAAGGATGCCCATTACACACCCCCACTGTCTCTCGTTGTTCTTAATGCGTTGCGCTGGAGCCTTGCCATTGTTACGCCGGTATGGTTGAGGATTCTTGCGCTTGTCGTTTCTCGTGGCATGATATCTGCAGCTATCCTCTCAAAGCTGGACGACGAGATTCGACTCACGCACCTTGGCACCGATACGTTCGATTTCCAATATCAGCCTTGGGTGAACAGACTTCCTCGTAGCCTGCGAAGCTCAGTCGTAACATGCTCCGAATCTGAGTGGAGACAAGCAGAGCTCGCTGTCCGGAGGGAGAATCAACACCAATCAGTTCCTACTTCCCGATGGGATTCAATGGATATCGGATTCGGAGTGCGGATTACTGCCATTTACCTGCTTATGTCGGAACACTCCCCTCAGAAGCTGACGCCACGCAAATATTGGATTGATTGCTGCCAACGGAGCGTGTGGGATGAAATGTTCGATGACGCTGTGTATCCTGCCCACATATCTGCATCGGTAGAGGCATTCTGCGATGCCACTTCCGAATCATGGGACGCTTCGACTCATACATGTTGTGAATTCGGATGGGGTGTACACTCACTAAAGCTTCGACAATGCTATGCTGCGGCCTACCTTCTGCTCCATCCGGAATCGCAGGATGTACCACTACTGGAACCTCTGCAACGTCCTGTGGACTGTCCATGGCAATGGAAACGACGATTCGGGTGCGAGATGTGTCCGGATTGCGCGGAATGTCGGAAGCTCCCTGAAGCCGAACCCGTTGTTCCTTTGGTTCTCGTCGTCCAAATTTCGGAGGTATGTGACATATCCGAGAACATACTAGAAATGTGCTCATTGTTCTTCAGTTGAGGGATACAACTCCATCTGTCGAGGGGATGGATGACATTGTAAGATTTCTTTGTCTATTGTTTTTATTCGTTCCAGAGTATCGAATAGGGACCAACATCTGCAATTGTGCTCCCCAATCCTCAGGTCTCTGCCGTACCTCAAGTAAGGACCTGCATTCTCCTTGTGGCGTGACGAGAACTGAAATATAGTAGATGCCTTTGGGATCCGGTCAGCATCGTGGACCACCTCTTTCCAAAGATGTTATATTGCCCAAGCTGAAAGACCACTTTGCAAAACTTCTTGGTGCGCGCCGCCACATGAATGTCCCTGTACTTACTGATAAGTATGTCAATGCAGCCCAGTACGATATACCTATTCAGTATACCAACCTCGGCGCACCCCAGCTTCCCTGGTGTAGTCTTCCCGAGCTGCTCAGGAACCGTCGTCTTGAGATCGCGGGATGGCCTGAGGATTTACCATTACCGGACGCGAATGGGAAGCATAATGCGAAAGGGATCATGGGGCTTACCGCGAAGGATGCTCGGCGTCTGCACGGAGCGCTTCCCGGTATTTCGTTTCGCCCAATAGTCAAGGCGCGCGCGCGATCGAGGGAGGAGGAAAGTGAGGATGATATAGGAAACCGGCCGATGAAGAAGGTGAAAGGAAAGGGAAAGGCACCGGCGGAGGGTGAGAAGAAGTTTCGACTGAGCGAGGTGCAGACGGTGATTCCTGATATACGCGTCGGGAAGTCTAATTAGGCCTACGACACTCCTGCGCCACGAGTGTCTGCGAGAATCCATTGAACGCGGTTTCCGAGTCACGGAGAGCGGCGGCGACATCGAAAGGGTAATCTTCTTACAAGAAGTAGTTGCAGAATGAAACTACCTTTAAGTTCATTTAATTGTTCAACGTTCAACAGCGAGATTGCAGAGACGCGTTGTAGACACGTCTGATCGAAGTATGCTCAAAAGGTAATCCAACTTGCCATCCAGCGCAATTCCAAATCAAGCACGGGGTGTGTCATCCTCATGATCGCAAAGAATTGGGTACTCGACCTCGCACCTGGGGATTATGTTCAGCATGCTCAAGAATAGCAATCAAACATGGCTCACGCATCGTCTGGAAGGGATACCGGTCGACCGTGGTAGATACTGCTACGACGATCAAGGATGAAGATGGTCTAGAAGATTCGTTTGTTGAGCTCTCCTTGAACGGTTGGCTTCTCGTCACCGCGACGCCGGTGTAGGCTGAGTTCAATCGCATAGCGCATTCCTTGACCAATAATGAACCAGGTCGATTGAGGTGTTGACGATCCAAGCACGTATTCCGATAAGAGCTACGTTGATTGAACGGGAAACAAACACAGAAGATTGAAACCAATGAAAGGGACTCGCACAACAATATTGGATATCGTATAACCTTGCACTTTCAAAGAGCGAAGTATGGAGGCCCAATGTTTGTGAAACCCATTTCCAGCCTGCAGAATGCTCCGCGCTGAGGAGAACGCGACTATCCCGTGAGACACGTGATGCGACACCGCAGACCATCAAGACCACACCACCGGAGTTGAGATGATGCAGACCACAGGCAACCTCACGCCGAAAACTGGGCTCGTGGATTACGGCGAGGTAATTTCGGGCTGTTGCTGAAAAAAATGTCGATTAGATTATGCATGAGGTCTTCCTGCGGAAACATCAGAAGGGGCCGCTTCATAGTGTCCGCTTCCCACTGTTGTGTACGTGAGGATAGATGGTGGAATTGGAAAGAGTTGTGCGCACAAGACGCCGAATGTACCGACTACGACCGATCTCCACCTTGTAGACTCAGCAGCTGGCGAATGAAGTAGAGAGATTGCTGGACGTCCATAGAAACGGTCATTGGTCCCGTCAGTCGAGATTATAGAAAACTTCTTCATATCGTTGAGCATTTACATATATTGTCTTTTTGATCATCCACATCGACGTGCTCATGCCGAGCTGTAATTTAGGCGACAGGATCAGAAATGAGCGCGGTGGGAGGTTTCCTACGAAAGATGAGAGCTGGACATATGAACAGGCCTGGTGAATACGCACTGCTGATCTTAGGTGGCGGAGACATTGCGGAACTGCTAGGGAGGAGTCGGCAATCACGAATGGAGGATGTAGGCTTCCTGCGCATGGGCGCGTGGGTACACCGAAGTGTCTCAAAGTCTATATACCATATGTTGAAATAGAATGAAGGAAAACGAAACAGAAATACATACTGTTCTAGGCCCGCGTTCCCAAGTCTTGGCCTGTTTGAAGGCACACGAAGACAACAGCTTGGCGACGTCGAGAGGCCTATTTGAACAAGTCCGGCGCCGTCCAATGCTGCTCCGTTCCAGAGGCTTACCCGTGCGTGCATTGCTATCTCGCAAGCTTAAGCATGCGCGCAGAACGTCTATATTTACGGCTGTTCGAAGCCGAACCACAGTCCATCAAACAACGGGAACGAAAGGAAAGAGGCGAGGAGAGTGCCCACAAAAAGTCCTAGGATTGGATGGAGAGGAACAGACTGGAACAGAGAGGTGATCGGAAGGTGATCGAGTCACCAGCTGCCAAGTATATCTCTTCCTCTTACGACCACACACAATGACGACGCGTCTGTTGGTGCCCTGCAAAGAAACTCGGCCTCGATGCACAGTTGCCCAGTGTGCTGTTTGCTTTTGCGCTTGCGTGTTTTTGTCACCTCGAGTGGTCCCATTTTGGCTGAGGACGTGTCATCACGCGTCTTTAGTACGAATCATTCGCTGTCTTCCGCACAGTTCAAATAAGGCCTTAATACCAGAACCTGGATTGCGCGTCGCGGTGGCGGCGTGCTCCGAGCAAAAATACACGGTCTCGACGGCTCTCGGGACGGAGTCGAACGCAGCTATTACAAGTACGCTCACGTCGCCTGCCTCTGCTCATGGTCTTCAGTTCAACGTGCCTCCACTTTTTCTGTGATATAAATGACAGGTGCAAGGTTATTCTATTTCCCAGAACTCCCATTTCATTAGTTGATGCGCTGTTGCCCTGCTGTTAACATCAGTAAGTTGTTCTTATTCTTCTTCGATTCGAGTAGCGGCTAACTTGACGTCAGAAATGTGCGCATGTTCACGTTGAGGGTGGTCGATAAATATGGCCACACTCTGTATAACAGGCCAACCTCACGACCTAAGTAGATGACGGGAACTAAGCGAGCCTTAAAACAACTTGAGCCATCTTCAAGATGTCTCTACCTGTAGAACATTCCTCCACTTCTTGACTTCTCAACCCCTCAGAGACGTAGATTCTCCTTGCACAGGAAACATACATCCAACATGTCTAAGGGTGACGTTCAACCTTCCGCGTAACAACTGCAGCTTTCAGTACCGTTGCGCCTTCTTCATCCGCTATTGACGACACCCCTACTACGGCCGTCGGTGAGACTTGGCCGTTTCTATACAGTTCCCCGAGGCAACGTCGAGTTCTGATGAGCAACTATGATCTCATGTCATTCACCGCCTTCCAGGTGTTGGTCGTCGCTACTAACGGCGCCGACTGGCCTCCGCCGCCTCCTCCTGACGGTAAATCATTATAGCTTTGGGGAGAAATGCATGACGTATTACCTCTCTTTCCAGCCCCTTGCGACTGCCAAATCATGGAAAGCTTGAACACGGCCCGGCGAACATCACCCCCAACATTCATGACGCCGTGACTCTCGTTTTCAAGGCCAAGAACCATACCGTCACCCAGAGCAGCTTCGAGAAGCCCTGCGAGCATCTCGTCGATGGCGATGTACAGAGTTTCGCTTCTGGATTGTATGTTCTCTTTTTGTGACAGGTACATTGATCTTATGGATTTCATGCACAGCATGCTTGTCTCTCTCTTGACGCCACAGAGTTCCCTATCTTCCAAATCACGATCGACGAGGTGTGTGCCTCTCCCTCTCTTTTCGACAAGGTTTCTTTCTGACGGTATTTCCCAGGACAAACAATATACCAGTTGGTTGCCGCGCTTGCCGACGGCCCAACCCGTTCATTGATTTGACAAACATGGTACTAGTAGCGATACCAGTGGAAATCAGATCCACCACCACCCGTACTGACACTCCAATTAATTTTACCAATCCCCATTGTCTGAGTCTCCAATTCGACTGAATGCTCCTTCCAGGCTCCCTTTGCTCAGAAGTCTCCTGATTTCCCAAAGTCAATTCATGAGTCTCCTGAACACGAGCGCAAGGTGTCCCCTTATAAAGCTGATCCTTGACTCACATTGTCTTTACCATGAAGGTCCAGACTCTTCTCGCCTTACAATGCCTTCGCTAAATTTTCCATCCCCCGGGATGCAAGCTCTGAGTTCATTCATTTACTTCGCAGGTACTATCTTTGACGGTCACCTCACACGATCTTATGCGCACGATTTCAGGGATATCCGTTATTTCGCATTGTGTATCAGGACGGCTCGCATCGGAAGAGGTGCTTTCGTGGAACACATTGAAACAGACTACATGGGCTCGTTTATGCATCCTGCTCATCTTCTTGGATTCATGGGCGTTCTTGTTCTCCAGTACGTTCTTGCGAATTTTCATCGGCCTGCGTTGACCGCTCCTTAACAGGCGGCATCATCACGTTCGGCGTTGGATTGTCAACGAACGCCACGAGTTGTGCAGTGGCAATCTATATCTGTCTCTTCTTCTACGGCACATCAAAACTTTTGATATACTGCTTCCTGAGTGAGTCCATCCGTGTTGCCACTCGCGCGCACCAGTCTCACCTCGTTCAGTCGAAAAGGTTCATGTCGTTTGGTCTCCGACAGCTGGCTCAAAGCGACGACACTCGACGATCTACAAGATATCTGCCGCCATAGTGGGAGCGTACGGTGCAGTCGTCTGTACCATGATAATCGGTAAGTTCTAATGAACGGTTGAACCGAATCTAATTAGTCTTCAGGCAGGGTCACCTTCTTGCGGGAGCACGATCAAGCCTGTATCATTGGAGTAAAGCGCTACGCCAGTATCATGTTGTTGACGTATGATGCGTAGGTCTAACAGTTACTCTGCGCACAAAATGACTGACTACTATTATTTAATAGCTTCGTCAATGTCTTCCTCACAAGTCTCTTCCTTTATCCCCTCATTCGTCGCAACATGAACCCCCAGATCAGGAATGTCGCTCTCCGGACTCTAATGTGCGTCTACCCGACGTTCTTCGATTACCAGTCATTGACCCCTCGTCCCTGTATAGTGCTGCCTGTGTGGCGCTGACAACGTCTACAGCCAACATAATCGTCCTCACCCTCATGAAAGGACAGCAACTAGGCTGGGTCTGCCTCTTAAGCTGTGCCGCAGACGTACGATATTCCTCCCCATCCTATTCTGCGCCAATACTGATCGCCTCGCCAGGTCGTTTTCAACGGCCTGGCGATTCTTTGGGTCACCCTGTCCGCCGACGTTAGAGCGCAGTTACCCACGTCGGAGCAGGAGTTAGTACGACACACTATCGATCTTGGCATCTCAGCTGCCAATGCTTCCGTGGACCGGCCAGTTCTGGTCTCGCCAAAGGCTGGCGAGACAGAATTCTCCAGGATCAACCACAGCATGTATGACTTCCTTCCTCCACCGCCGGCGAAGGTCTATGTTGGCTCGCCCTCGCCTCCATCGCAATTTGAGGAGTCAATCTGTTCCTATAAGCTCCAGAATGCGGAATCTATATTCAGGGTTATGACCCAGGGAATGAAGCGCCCCAGGTCGGAGGTTCCCGAGCTTCGGGTATGCATTACATTGTCTCGCAGTCCACAGTTCAAGCATTGACGGATCGTCAGGTTGCGGTGAAAAACGAAGATGAGATCCAAGAAGTGGAACGCGGCTTTGTCATCGGCAGCGTAAGGTCATCTGTGTCAGAGGTCAGGCTGCCGCAAGACGTCGACAACGAGAGGGCATCCCGATGAAGTATTTAACTCCTTGCATCATGTCGGGTTTTATGATGAAGACTAGATTGTATTAGTAGGAATGCTTTTTGTAGCGCTGGTCGCTTAATGTATGTAATACACGTCACCATTTGCGATGAGGATCAATTTCGTTGTGCATGAAGTTCTTATGGCCTGGCGCTATTCGAACGATCGGATTCTTTTTCAAGCCCTGTTCGCTCTGTTGTCAGTTTTCTTCAGGCATGCACTGCGACTCGGTGGCTCGGGCCACTCTTTGGAGAGTCAAAGTAGGAGGCAAAGAACAGCACCCAAAGGAACACGCGTGTTTCTCCCGAGATTGTTTATATATCTAAATGCAAACTCCGGAGAGCGGGGGACCTCCTTAAGAGCCACAGCGGCGAATGAAAACAGGTTGGACGAGGATCGAAGACCTTCGGTGCATCGAGACGCCACCTGATGAGGGAACGCTTCAAGTCGACAGGAAAGAGGTCACGCGGTCACGGTCTGCCCAGAACAGGCGGAATAACCGCTGTTGCTCTTTCAAGAAAGTAGCGGGACTGGGAAGTCTTCAGTCAATAATCGACTTGCCTTCCATCAAACAAGTCACCTCTGTGTTGTTGGATATGGGTGGCTATTGGGGAAGATGATGGTGGTTGATGTGGTCCACCGGGGCTGGTGCGCGCCACATTGTCTCAGTCCCTTTGTGCTGTAGTCGGTTACTGTAAAATGTGATCGTGTGCAAAGTCATGCGAGAACGGGGGATAAATGAAGAACAGAAGGCGCTGTCATTGGATATACTACTTCGTTGATGGTTGTTCACGAAAGTTGACAGGAATGCGTAGGGTTAGGGTTACACGTCGCGTTACAAGTCACGTTCCCAAAATGCGGTCTAATGCGGTGACCACCACCACCGCCACCACCCTTTCATGCGCAATCTCAGATCTCATGTTTCAAGGACCAGGAGTCTTGACGTTCCTGTAATTGCATGGTATAGGTCGAACTCGGGTCTCTACAACGCGCGCTCCACCGTATGTGCGACGTTTTCTTGTCTTCATCATATGCTTCAACAAGTTTGCAATAGATTCAGATTATTTTCGTTCGCGTCTACTTGCCACACCCTGACTTGGACCCGGTCCTCGTTCTTTGTGCACCGAACCTACTTGGACTTGACTTGGACTGACTAGTTTTGACACGACGGGACCGCTCCAACCCGTATAAAGGAACTACGGCATTGTGTTCACTTCCTGTTGAGATGCCGCTCGATTTATCTCGCGTCGACGATGTGAAGCAATATCTCTCCGAGGGACCATTCGCAGCCTCTGACATAAAACTCCTCTCTGGCGGCAACACCAATTTCGTGTTCCGCCTTCGTCTTTCTGTCCCATATGAAGGTCACCGAACGCTTGTTTTCAAGCACGGTAAAGCCTTCTCAGCCACCAACGGGACCATCAGTCTTGAGTTGAGTCGTCAGGTAAGTTCTACAACTCTGCCGGCCAAGTAAATACTAATGATGTCACGGAACAGAAATTCGAAGCTGAAGCGATGAGATGGGTTAACACCTGGCTCCCAGCGTCTTCGGTGGCTACTGTACCCAATATTCATCTCTTTGACGAAGAAGCTCATTGCATGATTATGGACGACTGCGGCGAGGGCGCCACTACGCTGAAGCAGTTTATTCTGGACGGACACTGCACACCCACCCTATCCAAAGAGATCGGCAATGCTTTGGGCGAGTTCTTATCGCATATGCATACTCGTAGTAAAGCGGACCAGAACATGCGCCAACTGTTCAAGGCAAATATCTGGGGCAAGAAGATTTCGGCATGGGTGGAGTTTGGGCAATTGGAATCGACGCTTAATGGAAAGGATAAACTACCACCTCTGGAAGATCCTCCATTGGAAGTGTCTAATGATGATCTGGCTGCTCTGGCTGCGTTTGCCAGCGAGGCCGAGGCAGCCATCGTCTCGGCTACGGAATATGTACGTGACGGTCATTTGCCTCGAATATGTTGTTGAATCGTGTTCTAGTTCGTAATGGGCGACTTCTGGCCTGGAAATATCGTCATCAAAGCTGAAGGCGACGTGATTGAAAGGCTCTCCATAGTTGATTGGGAGCTAGCCAAAACAGGTCTTCCCGGTCATGACCTAGGACAATTCTGTGCCGAAGCTCATCTGATTCGATGCTTTTATCCCGCATTAACTGAAGTGGCCACCCTTCTTATTGATTCTCTATCCGAGGCGTACGCCAATTCGTCGGGTCGAGGCGATTTGACGTCTGATTCCGTCCTGTTCCGTGACATGATGGCACTGCGGCTTACCCATCTTGTAATATGGACCCCACGGATACCTTGGGGGAGTAAATCGAAGACGAGGGAAGTCGTTATGGAGGGGTTTCGAGGCTTGAAACTGATGTGGACGACGGAGAAGGACAAGGTGTAACTCACATGTGGTACGATGCTCTTCGACGCTTCCGAGTATTCATTCAATAAACTGAGTTGCCGTCATTAGCTGCATTCGTAATGTTTGACCCTACTAGAAGACATAGTAATGCATGGACTACTGTCACTGGACTGTACGTATCTGGAATCGTACCGAGCAAGCGAAGGACGCCCGACCTCATGCGAAGCATCGCAGAGGTGGTGATTTACGCTAGGCATCTAGCTCTAGACTCAATTCAGGCAGCTATCTTGTCCTCAGGTTCGCAGACGTGACGGACAATGATTTTCCATAAACCTAGGCGCCGTCACATTCCATGCACGTCTCTGACATGGAGATGCCGTTGTCAGTTCGCTTCCTCTTAATCTACAACATACGGGGTTTACAAATGACCATCCTAACAACTTTCAAAGCTTAGCCTTTCCGCGTATATGGTAAGGCAAGTTAGGTCAGGGAAAGCACAATTTAGCGCGTCATGACATTGACAAGGCCATCAAAACCTACAAAGACCGAACATGTCCCCCTTTAGCTACATTGAAATCCATGACAGCCGCAAAACGAAAAACAAAAGCGACCCTCATGCATTTACCACCACCTTCTTCACCATGCCATCGCTGTTCCCTTCAGTAGGCGCGCAGGTAGTGAGCTCGCTCATTCATTTCCTGGGTGCGTTTCCCGGCGATTTGTTACATGTGGCCATGCTCACAAGACTCTAGGTGTTTCTCTCCTTTCCCATTGTCTTTCTCGCAGGATCGCTCTTGAACGTTTGGTTTCCTATAGAGCGATTTTTCAGATCCCTTGGCCACGTCTCTGTCTTATCCTGGTATTCTTGGATTCTTGGCTATTCCTCTTTTCGAGTGGGTGTGAATCAACGTTATCACTCCGCGCTGGCCATGACGAAACGCCTAGGTGGCATCCTTATCTTTGGAGTGGGGTTAGAGCTACAAGAGAGCGTGTGTTCGGCTGCCATTCATCTGTGCATCGCGTTCTACTCGACTTCTAAGCTCCTCATCTATGCCTTCCTCAGTAAGTCGCGTAAGAGGCCATTTCCGTTGATCCTGATCGAGCTTGCAGTTGAACGAGTTTACATCGTTTGGTCACCCGTTTCTTGCGTCGCACGGTTCAAGTCTCCGATCTATGTCGTCTCGTTCATCACGGTCTGTCTCTACTCTGTTGTCATTTTCCTGATGTTATTTGGTGAGTGTGTACGTACCGGTTGATTTCCGGTCTTCAATACAGTCCTGCCTAGGTCGCACATATTACTACAGAGAAGGTGATATGGCATGCATGATTGGATTGAAGGCTATGTCTTCTATTCCTCTGTTGAGCTACGATCTGTGAGTGTCATTTCAACCTCGATATCTTGTGCGACGTCGTTGAACGACTTCTTCAGTTATATCAGCATCTTTTTGACCGCGGCATTTCTATGGCCGTTGATAAGAACTCAGTCTTTGAACCGACGCGTCAAGCGGGTCGCGAAAAGGGCACTTGTGTATGCGTGCTCTCAGACTCGCCCCCGTTGCATAAGCTCATAGGACTACACAGGGCGTCGACGGTTGCTCTCACGACCTCTACAGTAAGGCATAATTTCAAACTTCTTTGACAGCTCAACAACCTTCTAAGTAGGTCAATATTGCTGTATTGACTGCCCTCCGTGGTCATGAGTTAGGTTGGCTATGTCTAGGAAGTTGTGGCGCAGATGTACGTGTTGCTTTGTATCTGCCCGATGTTTTGGCGGTGATGGTAACGACAGGTCATTGTCAACGCCTATGTGTTGTATTGGGCCACGGGCGCCAAGAAACGGAAAGGAATACCGACCTTTCCATCTGGCATCGTATCAAAGGATCTCAATTTAATCCCTGCATACCAAGCCGGCGCCTCAATAGCACGAGCGCCGCATCGCAGCGGGTTTCAGGAATCACAATTTTGTCATCCATTTTCGAAACCAGTATTTGGGCTGAGATATCCTCAGACCGAGGTCCATATCAGTGTTGGAGATGTGGACGGCGCGGCTGTACAACGGCCACAACCAACTCTTTCAAAGCGATTATTCGGTTGGTTTAGGAAGGATCATGAACAGCCAGCGCCACATGATATCGAGGTGCGAGCAATGTCTCCTGTATTCAATGGAAGCGTGCTGATATCTGGCAGATTACGGTTACAACGGAAACTGGGGTGACACATGAGTCTATTCCCTATGACGCACCCGAAGCAGTATGAGTTGTGGACCCTGATTTCTTCTGCAAGGGGAACTCTTAGCGCTAACGTGACCCTCACGCTGTACCCTCAGGCGATAAGTACGTTAATTTGAAGTACAGGTTTCGGAGTGCATGTTCCAAAGGATGTCCTTGTAAGGTACCTTAATAGCGCGTCCGTGGGGATATCAGTTCATTCTACCACATCCAAGTACCTATCCTCCTTATTGCTGTTGTTCTTGGTAGTGTGTAATTCCGAATTGGGGGAGGTTTGATTGACAGGACCGTCCGATAGTCGCCCCATAAGCGCCACCTTTTCATTCACGAAGGTCATCTATCTTTAAGCAGTTCCCTATCAGACGCCACATATCCCGCCAGAAGCCGGCGTCGTCCCGATCAGGCAATCGATGGGCGCATCATTTGCAGCTGCTTGGCTGCGACGACTGCGCCCATCTTGCTCTCAACGTCGATCTCAACTCACCATTACTCGGCGGCCATAATGACGGACCTCGTCGATTCTATGCTGGATCTTATGCGCAGGCTCCCGCCGACTCGCACTGAAGAGAATGTCAATGCGCTGATAGGAATATGCCCTGACTACGCGGATGATCTGCTGGGTAGCGTCGACCAACCGCTTCAGCTCAAGACGGACCGCGCTACGGGTAGGGAGTATCTTGCCTGCGATTACAATAGAGACGGCGAGTGCTACCGGTATGCGCCTGAAGACGTTCTGAGACAGTGCTGATGTCCTGCAGGTCACCATGGTCGAACGAGTATGACCCTCCCTTGGACGACGGCACCGTTCCTTCTTCCAAACTGCGCAAACTCGAAATCTCGGCAAACGAGGCCTTTGATACGTATCGAGAGATGTGCGACTTTTACGCGTCGTATTGATGCTCGCAATCTAAATCTATGCCTATCAGGTACTTCGAAGGCGGTGTATCATCTGTCTATCTCTGGGATCTCGATGACGGTGGATTTGCGGGAGTTGTTCTCCTCAAGAAAGGTATGATTGCACGCGCCACGACCCGAATGACGCTGCTCAATTTATCCTGCCAGTCATGACGCCGGCCTCCCCAAATGAACCATCTGGGTCTTGGGACTCGATTCACGTCTTCGAAACTGCGGAACGCGGGCGCAACGCACATTACAAGCTGACGTCGACTGTTATGCTCCAGCTCATCACGCGGAAGAGCTCTGAGCCTGAGGATGACAAGAAAGGCGGAGACAAGAAAGGTACTGAAGGATGGAAGCGCGATGGAGAAGTTAGCCTCAGCGGGAGCATGACCCGTCAGGTGAGTCTTCTTCAGTTCTTGTTCGCCCGGGTGCTGAAGCGCTCTTTAGTCCGAACAGGATTGGGGTATCCACGATCAGTCTTCGCATATAACAAACACCGGTAGAATGATTGAAGAGATGGAGATCAAGATGCGCAATCTTTTACAAGAGGTACGCATCAAGCTTGGTCACCACTGTCAGACTTATCTGATCTCTGAACAGGTCTATTTTGGCAAGACGAGGGACGTCGTGTATGATTTGAGGAGCGTGGATGACTTGGAGAAGACTCGGCGACAGAGGGAATTGCAGAAGGAACTGGTTGGCTTCATCAAGAGGTAATAGCGGAAGGACTGTATATTCTTGTAGCATAATAGCATATCAAACTCACCACGTTTATCACCATTGTAAGTGCAGTCTCAGTCCCCGCGATGCTCCATGATGGCCAGAATGCAATCTACCGTCATTTCACTGGACGCTTCGACTGCCCTTCATGATCCTCCTTGACCGACTATCCTACGCGTTCATTCTGGTCTCCGTCCTCTCTCCGTTGTACGCTGTTCGGAACCGCAGCCCTCTTTCAATGAGCTTTTGAATCATTCGGAAACCTTTGAGTGCACATTTCCTGATGTGCTATTCTACCTCTCACTCCTCCACACATGTTTTTGTCTGAATGATATTTCTCAACTACTCCTTCGGCATCATTCGAGCACTCGTACGTGACCGTTCAAATGGACATGGCGGTCGAAGTCTTAGTTTCGAAGATGCAGTGGCCGGCGTTCTTCTGATCACAAGAAGAACCCCAACAGTTGCCCCCAACAGTTGACACACGTCGAAACTCTGGATTCTTCGCGTCCACTGTTACATGCCCGCTCAATGTACGCGACGCGACTATCTTCGCAGCTGTGAGTCGGCAACTGGGTTGGCGTGAATAGTGATCTACAGGAATGTCAGCGCATCCGAGTTGGTGAAAATAGCCCTCGGTAACGTACATGATCCAGTTTGATCTCATTCAAAGGCCGGTTCTTATTGTTGACCGGTACACGTTCCATGGCATCCAGTGCAGAATCTGCACCATCAATGACTTTACCGAATATGGTGTATTTTCCATCCAGGTGGGACTGTTTGGCATAGGTGATAAAGAATTGACTGGAGCGGCATCAAACCCAGACGATAGAATTTTGACAGCGAACATACGACTTGTTGGTATCTGGCCCAGAGTTGGCCATCGCGACCATGCCTCTGGCGTTGAACTGAGGTGAAAGCTCAGACAGGGTGAGAATATCATTTAAAGAAGCGCAACCTTTAGAGTAGACCGTATCTCATCTGGGAACGGGTTCCCCCAGATGCTTTGGCCACCTTTGCCAGAGCCAGTGGGATCGCCTGTTTGAACCATGAACCCCTTGATGTTTCGATGAAATATGCAGCCATCGTAATAGTTCGAAGCGCAGAGAGCGAGAAAGTTCTGACAGGCAGTGCATTAAGAAGCTAGACCTAGAACGGAGCGGTGCACGGAACGGACTTGAGCTGTTTTTGGAACTGCTTCACAAAAAATCTCTATCTGAAATAAAGAAATTCAGTACAGGTAGCAACCAGAAGCTGAGAACAGCACCTTTATTTCTCCATGGGAGGTATGCAGAGTGACAGACTATTAGGAGATCAGCAACTTGATTGATGATGATGGCGGTGCTCAACTAACCATCGCGTGACGGGTCTCATGTCACATCTTGATCGGTATCTCCGTTTCCCAAAAGAGCACGGGTTGAATACACGAACCCCGTTACCTTTTTTCCTCCCGCCGTCATCGTCAACCATGGTCTCCAAGTCGCCGTCGATCTACAGCCAGGACGACCCGCTTGCAGAGGCGCTGCGTCCACCTAGCTATGAAACCGAGGCAGAGCGGTATGCCCGCCTCCAGGCTGAGGCGGAGGCAAAACGCATTTCTGAACAAATTGACGAGGATTTGCGGCAGGAGCGCGAGCGGATCAGACGGAAGAGGGCTGATGTAAAGGTCGGTATCGGCTCTCTGGTAATCGCTCGTCTAAACGACACCTCGACACAGCTTCTCCTACTAGGGCAGGCCGAGAGCGGCAAATCAACACTGCAGAAGCAATTCCAGCTCATGTACAAACCTAATTCACTCGACCAGGAGCGCTCATCCTGGCGAACAGTCATCTATTTCAACGTCGTGCACTCTATCAAACACATATTGACTACGCTAGAGGCATGGGATGACGGCATGGACACCGATTCACAATACTCGAACGGCCGTTCAACACCAACTATGCACAGTTCTGGCCCTCGCTCTCAGAATTCGCGAAACAGCATTCCTAATCTTCGTCGTCGTCTTTCTCCTTTGGTGTCCACCGATATTCAGCTGGCGGACCGATTGAGCGGTGGCATTACCGTATCTGGGTCCGGAAAGGGTGGTGTCTTCGTTCGCAGCGGATGGCAGGCGCGCACTATTGAAAATGCTCTGGGGCGCATACGTGCAAGGCCCTCCGTGGATGGCGGGGGGAAGCATAGCCATGCAGAGGTACCTCAAGACCCATTGGTGCAGGAAGTTGGACGATTGCTGGACGTCTCTAAAGACGACATCAAAGAGCTATGGAATCATCCTACGGTTCGCGCACTCATTGATAAGCGTCGTCTAAAGCTCGATGAGTGGTCGGAATTGTGCGTATATGCGTTTCATCGTTGGGCGGCTCTTCACTTATTACGTTGCAGCTTCCTTCGACATATTAGTCGCGTTGCTGCGCCTAACTATGTTCCTTCTACGGGTATTTATGCTCTACATCATGATTTGAACGCATATATTCACCTTTTTCGACAGATGATATCCTTCATGCACGAATACAGACTATGGGCGTCGCAGAGCACATCTTTGATGTTACAATACACGGGAAATCTGTCACTTGGCATCTATACGATGTCGGTGGGGCTCGTGGCCAGCGACACTCGTGGATTCCATACTTTGATGATGCCAACGCCATCATCTTTGTAGCGCCGGTAAGCGCTTTTGATCAAGTATGTTTTCTGTCACTCCTCATACACTTCACATCATTGATCCCGTCTCTTATCAGTATCTCGAAGAAGATCCAAGAACCAACCGTATTGACGACTCTCTGCAACTTTTTACTCAAATTTGTTCCAACGCTTTGCTCAAAAACGTCCACCTTGTATTGTTCCTTAGTATGTTTAGATCAAACTCCGCGTTTTCGGATCTTTGATGTGTATTCTTTAGATAAGACCGACCTACTCAAGTCCAAGATAGAGTCCGGACTGAGAGTCCAGAAGTAGTGCGTGCAACGTTTGTCAGTAACTGGCTGCTTCTTACCCCGTTGTCTCGTGCTAGCATTACCTCCTTCGGCGAACGAACCAATGATTACGAAACCGTCGTGCAATATTTCCGTGCTCACTTCCTTCAAGTACACCGACGCAATAACGAGAACCGTCGTGTACTATATACCCACTTTACCAGCGTTGTTGTACGTCCAGTTCTGCAAGTTCGTTTAGTCACCTTAACGATGACTGTCTTCAGGATACCAAAGCCACACAGAGGATTATCGGGAATGGTATGTCGTTTTCTCGACGGCGGTTTCCGGCCGTTGACCATCATCCTAGTGCGGGATTCTATTTTCCGAGGATATCTTCAAGATGCTGCCCTTGTCTAGACTTGATCACATCGTGGACCTGTATTTCTGAACTCTATGTGCCACTGTTGTTGTAATGCATCCATCGAACCCATACGTGTTTTATTGTTATCCTACTGCTACTTATGTTCATGTTAATACTTTCGCAGTCTTTTCTTGCCCATATGTATACGATCACAATCACTCTCATATCTTGTACGAACTTCCATACCAGTCGAATCAGTATCATTATTTTCGCAGAATCCACGCTCCCGAGTCTCAAGGCGTGACTGTGGGGATTCGGTAGGGATCGGTGCGAGCCCCGAACATCGTACCGCGCGGTACAGGAACTAGGCGTTTAATGCGGACTTGCTGTGGTACTATTTTTTCTTCTGCTGCGTATGATGACTAGCCATCTGAATCTCCATTTACAGCTCTTGGTATCGCATGCCAGAAAGTCCTCGTGTGACTCTGAGCATGGGCGGCGTTGTTACGTCCAACGCAGAAGGGATATCGATGTTTCCATTCGCGAATCGCCGCCCACGTACTTACCCCCGCCCCGATATTGAAGCAAGATGAACCCGAGTTTCTGGGATCAAAGGTGGGCAGATAAGACTGCAGCATATGGGCGACTTGTAATAAGCGTTGCAAGTACCGATGCCAATGGGGAACGGAGGATCGCAGTGCTGAACATCATCCTGTGTTTTTGGGAGCAAGGGGAAAGGGCTCTCTATATGCCGTTGGGACGCGTGTCCTGGAGGAATGCATGTGTCCCACTTGATCGATTCGTTTCTTTTGGGTTTGACGGCTTGCGAGGCGCTGAGGAGCTACACACTGACAGGCACTATGGTGGTAACCCTCGTCTTCTGGTTCTGAATAAGACGATGATGGTCGTTGGTATTTCGGCAATCGTCATCACGTCTTGGGAATGACAAGTAGGTGTTAAGAGTCCGTGACCGCCACTAACCGGCTAGTGGCGCTCCGAGCGTGTCGTTGAAATGTACCAAACTGGAGGCCATTAGAGGCAACCTGGAAATATAGATCTGCTCACCAGTACTTAGTTCCACGCTATCGCGGGAAGGTGTCACTGCGGACGGAATAGTTGGAGCATGTCTGGCAGAACAAGCGGCTTTCGGGACGTGAATAGACAGAAGCGTGGATGTAGACAGGACATCGATGTCGGTGGACTGACTGGGTCGATACGCCACTGGCGTGTTCAGGCGCTTGGAAACACCGAGGCTTTAGTGCGAAGCTGATGTACCGTCGAAAATTGATCGATGAACTGGCGTGCATCGTTCATCGATAGCACAATGCCAAAAAAAGAGCGCCAGCAGTGAAATTATCGTAGTCCAACTTGACAATAAACACTCACGCGCGTGGGAGTCAGCAAAGTAGGCATTGTCAACAGGTCGAATTTAGCCTGACTCTAATCTGAGGCGGTTTGAGTGCTCCCCACAAGCATATGCTGGAAAAGCCCTGCGGCAAAGTACCATTATCAGTTACGAGATGGATGATAGCTATTGATACGGCTGGGGACCAGGCTAAGCATCAATCGCTGTAGCTTCGACTTTCCGGCTCATCTATAAGCAAACGAGGTTCTGTACTTCATAAACGCCAGTCTTCGCAAGTGGCGAGACATCAGCGTCATGTTGCGGGCTCCGACTCTCCTCCGAATGCTGTCCTCAAGTCTCCTCAAGTTCTGCCGCCTTCGCGACGTGACATCAACTGGACAGCGCTTCCATGTGCAAACTCACAGCGTGATTGATCAAGGAGTTCTACAGATCTGCAATGAGGCTCTTGATGCTAGGTAACATGCCGATGCAGAAGGATTCGGACTTGAGAAAACGACGTTCTTCATCCACAGTTAGTCTCATCACCTTCCCAGTATATAGGCAAAAGGACATACCAGATGCCAAGCCTATGTATACATACTGTTAAAGGCATGAATCGATGTCCTTGCCCGGTGCCCAGCGCTCCGTCGTCAGCGCCAGGCCCAAACAGAAGCCTCAGGCCATTTCGGAGTCTTCCAATAGTCTCCCTAGGCAGACTCGATCAGCTCGTATAGTCTTCCAATAATCGGATCCTCCGCGGCGCTTTCGCAGAATTTGCGTACTCTCCGGTCTGTAGATCTGTAAGGGCGCTTTGGGTGTAGGTGAAGTAGTTCAAGTTTGGTTCAAGTCGACACGACGTTGCCTTTCCAAATTAGGACTCGTAGAGTTGGTAACTGTTTGGCTGCATCCTTGTTACTCTCTTCCCTTTACTACCTCTGCGACATCTGGAAGACTCGAGCGCAGCTCTTCTTCACGGAACGACTGATGCCATTTCATGAGAATTCAATGAAGGAGCATGTCCTATTTTTCAGGGACCTTTGTATTGGTGCCACATACCTCCGGTTTGCCTGTTCAACTTTGCAGCGTTACAATTGACTGACATACCTCGGAGAAAACACTAGTTCATTTCGTTCGTATGAAATCAACAACTATCTGCACGCGTGACGGTTTCATGGAGAAATGCACTCGACTCATTGAAGAAAACGAATCCTCAAAAATAGAACTCGGTCTTTGTCTACCTGCTGACCATTGTATATTTTCCTGATATTTCCCCACCAGTCCGTTAAGCGCACAAATCGAGATTGCGTCAAGAAGAAGCCAATCCACACTATCCTCCGTTCATCGATGACAATACTTCGGTAGGCTCAATGACGGCTAATCTTGATGACGACATGCGCCACCGTCTGTCCACTCTTGCAGTACCTGCGTCGACTAGAACTCCGAGCCGCGAAAGTTCTTACTCCCTTGCTCCCTGCAATCGTACGAAAGTTGCGCCCCAGTTTCGCGTTCAGCCGGGTTGCTTCAGTCCGATTTGCTCGTAACCCGAGGGCCCAGACGAGGGACACCGAAACGCCGTGGATTCGGTACCTACCTTAACTTGTGCTTCATATTCCTAAAGGATCTCTGTTCTCTTTCGAGACCACGTTGTGCTTCAGCTGACAGATCTCTTCATAGACGAGGTTATATATAAAATGGCTAAAAATAGCTGCGATGTTGCTTTCTTCCCTTACAGGTAAGATCTATCTATCTATCTCATCCACTTTCTGTGTCATCAATTGAGGGCACAGTCCGGTCAGCAGAATGATGGTGGGAACGAGAGCTCCTAATTCCTCCCCTACGCCACGTCCCGAGTTCGATTTGCCACTTCCATGTGATGTAACGGGCAGGTTATTACTCCCAATCGACAAGGCCTACAAGTCACACTGCTGTAGTAGTGGGCTCATCCATGACCCGACTACCGACTTGAGATCAGTTCTTGATATGGAACGTCCAACTTTGACGCGTACGGGAGCGTCTCTGAGTGTTTAAAAGGCGTCTAAACTACATCAGCACCACACTTGTTGTCTCAAGTCTCTTCGACCATGTTTGCTCTTGGACTCGTCAATCTCGTTCTTCTAGCGAGGCTCGCCTACTGTGCACCCGCCGCCAGCTCTGGTGTCGCATCTGCGCCGGCTTCAGCATCTTTAGCCTCGGCTTCAGTTTCGGCATCGTCAGCGTCAGTGGTGACGGCTTCCACCGTGGCAACTGGAACGGACACGGTAGTCGCGTCCTCGACCGACTCCGCACCAGAGTCGACCGCGACGGTTCCATTTGCGAGCATCGACCCAAACGTGCCGCTTTGGAACGACGATAGCGATCCTTCCGTTGTCCAACCGATACGCGAGGGCCTTGGTACCAACGATCATGGGTCCTGACAATATACCTATCGATCTACAGAACCCAGATTTGCTGGCGCCGCCTACTAGCGACTCAGGATCTATGTACGTTCCAATCCTTCTCTCTCTTCGTAACCAACGGGCTCTTCTAGTCAAAACGCCAAATGGCCATTCAGTTTCAGTCACAACCGCCTCCAGACTGGTGGTTGGGCCCGACAAGAGAACAGTAAGTCTTTGTATTGTAAACATGAGACCTCCTCTTATCTCTTATTCAGTTGGGGTTATGCCCATCGCAACTGGTTGGTCACACCTAATCCTTTTGCACCCTCTTCTAAGACTTCGTAGCAATGGCTAGTGTCAACATGCGCCTTGAACCTGGTGCAGTTCGGTAAGTCCGATCAAGGTCGGGTTAATGACATGCTAATATCTTCTTCAGTGAGCTTCATTGGCACAAAACATCAGAGGTAACGTTCCTTTCCCCGCGATTCCCGCCACTGCTGATCTTTATTAGTGGGCGTACGTCTTGAAAGTGAGTACCACAAAATCTGATCATTCTACGTGTTCCGAATTGCGCATGTTAGGGAACGACTCAAGTGACCGCGGTTGATTCTGAGGGGCGCAACTTCCTCGGCAATGTGGTCAGTACTGGGTAGACATCCCCCCTTCCAGATTCAATGACACTCTGTTAGGGCCCAGGAGATCTTTGGTTCTTCCCCCCCGGTGTTCCTCATTCCTTGCAAGCAACTGGCGACGATCCGGATGGTTCTGAATTCATTCTTGTAAGTCTTCCTCCGTCCCTGTACCCTCTCTTCTAACGTGACATCAGGTCTTTGACGATGGAGACTTCAGCGAGGATTCGACTTTCTTGGTAGGCTTCCATTTCTCCTACATGGTTGTATTGATCTTGAATTTCAAACTTAGTTGACAGATTGGTTAGCACATGTCCCAGCAGAAGGTAGCAGTCTCGTACGCTCGACGCGCAAGAGTACTCACAGCCTCGTAGTCATCCAAAAGAATTTCCAGGCCACCAATCCTGAAGCATTTGCGCATATTCCCGCGAAGGAGCTATATATTTTCCCTGCTGGTTCGCTTCTCCTCGTATTACTCTGGCGCAGTTGAAAATTTTGTGCAGATGTTCCTTCCGATGACGCCCAAGCTCCTGTCAGTCCACAAGGCACCGTCCCGGACTCGTATACGTTTGCCTTGTCTCAGGTCCCGCTTACGCAGTTGTCCGGTGGCTCCGTCAGGATAGTCGATTCTACTACATTCAAACTTTCGACCACCATCGCCGCCGCCGAAGTCACCGTTGAACCGGGCGCTATTAGGTTTGTAGCTACTTCCTCTCTTGTTCCGACCGTCGCTTGATACGCTATTGGCTAGGGAGCTTCATTGGCACCCTACCATGGATGAGTGGAGCTTCTTCCTGTGAGTATTTCATTCTCTTCGCGATGTTGTATGACCCTGATTGTACCCGCTCATTCTAGCGAGGGTGAAGGACGCGTGACCATCTTCGCGTCTCAAGGTACAGCTAGGACATTCAATTATCAGCCTGGTGATATCGGTCAGTGGATTTTATTTACAGAGAGGCACACTCACCTTCTGTGAATAGGCTACGTACCTACTGCTATGGGTATGTCCTCCCGTTCCTATCGTCGAAGCTTTTCTCAAGGAGTATTTTAGGCCACTACGTCGAAAACACGGGAAACACAACCTTGAGATTTTTGGAAATCTTCAACACAGATCGCTTCCAGGACATCAGCCTCAACCAGGTAAACTCAGTGTTTGCAATTGTGCTGTTCCCACTAACACCTTCCGGCAGTGGCTTGCCTTGACGCCGCCCGAACTGGTCAAGGCGCACCTCGGCCTTGATGATGCGACAATCGCTCAGCTATCCAAGACTAAACCTGTGGTGATTGGACCTGCTTCAACTTGAGAAGAACGATCCACGGTCTATTTTCGCAGAACTGAATTGTTTTATTTTTGTGTACTTATCGAAGCTACTTATCAGTTGTATCTATCTATTCTAAACGAAGTTATGTATGGCCTAGAACTCACCGTGTTGGAACTCAGCCTGCTCACTGAAACCTTGTGGCGAAATGAAGGTCGGGAAATGCGGACACCTGAACTCTCTCATGATAGGTATTCTCCGATATCGTCGAGCACCATATCCATCTGCAAGACGGCCAATGTGCCCATGATCTCTCTTGTACCTCGTGATTGCACATCTTCAGTTCTTTGACTTCGGCTTCGAGCCGCTGAATCTTCCGGCGGAGAACCTCCCCGTCAGAAGACATCTCAGGCCCTGTCAATGTGCACGGCTCTGTTTGAACTTCTGCGTCACTATAATTAGATGCTGCGCGGTGTTTTCCATTCTTAGGCGTTCTCGAAATCCGTAATGATTTCGTGACCAAATTCAAAGATGTCTTTTGCCCGAAAAGTGGATGACTGCACGTCTCGTGGACCTGTTGAATGACGACGTCATCGAGAAGAGGTTGCAGTGGTTCAGATGTTGTCGAGTTCCCGCGGCATGATTCGATACAGCCTCACTGATGACCGACGACATATCGGTAGGTTGAGGAAGGGTCAAGGCCATTACGGGTGTCGCGCAAGCAGCGTTAGCATAACCGACGTCTGATTGCCCGGACGAAGTAGAGGCTGAACTGAGATCGCGACGAGACGTATTACCACATGGAACGTCGACTGGGAGGTGTAGGAGAGGGCGGGGCTGGAATCGACAGACGGAGGAAGGCGAGATTCAGAATCAATGAAATGGTTTCGTTCCTTCAGAGGCGGCATCAACGATGACCGTGTTATGCTCGCGAGAGGTCACATAGGCCAAAGTCGGTGCCTATTGATATAGAATCATCAACGTTCGTCGCAGCCGTGAGCGGTGATTGCCCGATCGCGACAATGTCGACGGCATCCGCCAGTCGGGGAGTTGCAACTCCATGGACAGTCGACGAGGGCAATGAAGAGAAGGCGTGATCAGTCGCCACGGGTGCTCCCAATGGCGCCGCAGAAGTAGCGCGGGCCTGCGAGGGAGCTGCCAGAGACGAATGTTGGGGTGAGGACAAGACGCCAGTGGGTGGTAAGGCCTTATATACGCTGAAACTGTTGCCGCGTATTTGTGCACTCTCCACTTCAGACGAGGAATGCGCCGATGCAATATACGGAGTGTGTGGCCCATTTATAAATAAATCTTGTGATATCTCCTCGTGTCCGTCTTCGTCCACAGTCGTTGATATTAACCGCGTCCGAGCCCTATCTGATTTTCCGTCAGGACTGCTTGGAGATAGCCCGCGACCTGCGTACAGATCTATGTAAAGAACTGGTTATTCATAGCAATCAACAAGCGTATATTGATTTTCTGACCTGGAAGTCCCGTCGAGGTTAGAGCACATGCCCAGCCCATCTCCGCATCCCTTGAGTTGTGATACTCAGTCGCCTCTACAAGCGCGGCGATGCCTCGATGGGAAAGAGGGGAGAGCGATTCTGCCTCAGTGCGGGAGGGCTCTTCGGAGGATGACACATTATCACTTTCGTTCTGAGCAACGGTACTCTGGCCGACGTACGTGATTAGAGGCACGTAGGATATGACAGGCAACTCGCTACGGTGGAACGATTTTCCGCTGTTCACGCGCGGGGCTATCGCCACCACTTGAGGGGACGAGGCCGAGGTCGATCTAAAGTTGGAAGAGGCTTCAACACCCTCCACAGTGATGGGAATAGGTATCCACTGAATCTCCTTCGTCGAATCTGGGGACGCGGGGTGATCAGAGAACAAGATATCGTGGTCTCGTCCTGCCACCGTGTCGTCGAAATCCCAAGCTAGGCACTCTAGGTCAAGAACATCGTCCAGCGCAGACAGTTCTGCTGTATCAGAACTAGACACCCCCTTGGCTCCATGAGGGCCACCGTTATCGAAGATCGTTCGTAAGTGAGGCGATTTGGGTCGGCTTGTGGCGCAGACGCGGGTGTCAGGTGCCTGATGCGAGCTCCGCAGCACCCAAACTTGGGAGGGTAGATCACCTTCGTCGTCCAGTTGCACCATCCTTTAGCGACGAACGTTAGTGACAGGCCTCAATTAATACTGGGTTAAGGGATACTTTTGCGTTTCGAAATCCTGACGCTGCAACGTGATGAAGTCTTTTCCCGTCAGTTGAAGCCTTCCTTGACGAGCCGGGGCATATATGGGGACGGTGTCACGTAGTAGGTTGAGAACTGAACGGATATCATTTCCGAGACAGCCAGCATTTCAGAATACACTTGCGGGGAGAACAGTAGGTGGTGGTGTTTGGTACGCCGGCGGCGTACGATAACGAGAAAAGCGAGCCACAGAGAGAAGTCAAGAACGAGATAGAGGGCTTTACGCTACGATGCCGTTCAAACTGAAGGGGATTGGTTCCGCCATATAAGAGGACTGGCAGTCCTCAGGTCCTCGGAAGTTACGGGAAACGAGGTGCGTGCGTTACTTGCGAATGAATCAAACCAAGCGCTTAAATCCAAACAAGACGCAACGGACAGCGTTTTGAGTGCCCGAGCGGCGCGAAGGCGGCTCAACGTTGAGCACTTGACACGGCACCTGAGAGTTGCACATGTACCAGCAGCTGAAAGAAAAGACAGAGCTTGAGTTAAATGCTCTTGGTAGGACGGCGAAAATGCCTACCACGTTCGCGTGTTGCGCAGTCGCTGTAATTCCTCAAATTGAAGAAGCAGTCAAGCGTTCTGCATGAAAACAAGTGACCGGCTGCACCCGAGGCTTCGCATGTTTGCACAAGTTTTCAGACACCCTGCGCACAGCGAGGAAAGATGATGATACATACTCATACCTGTAACACGGGTGGAAGAAATGGTAAAGGTTATTCCTACGCAAAAGACCAAGCGAATGAAGTACAATTCAAGTACACTTTATGCTCGGCGTTTCTGAACAGCACCAAGTCGAGGGTGTCTGATGCTGGGACGAACAGTGTACCCTCCAATCGTATAGCTATCCCCTTCGCTCTCCTCATCCAATCCCGAATCGTCTTCTTTCCATTTGCGCTTGCTACTAGTGCCCTTGCGCTTCGACGAGCGGAGTCCTTGCTCCGCAGCCTCCGTCTTCACCTTCCGTTTTCCCGATTGCCGCTGCATCACCGTCGTTTCATCCTCCTCCTTCTTCACCTTCCGTTTCATTATATTCTCCTGCGCTTTGAGTATTTTCTTCTCTGCGGCCTCCGCCTTTGTCCGGGCGTCGAAGGCGGCGAATTCGTTCACGACGGTTCGCTGTATTTGCTTATCGTAGCCGACGCATTTCATGGTCCATACGTGTATCTTCTGAAGTAGACAAGGAAATGTAAGACCAGTGTGCGATAGCCCAAGTTCAACGTACTGAGTTACCAAGACCGAAGTCTTGGTCGATGTCTTGCGGCGTAATATTCAGATAATTGTTTTCGGCTTTGAGGGCAGCGGAAAACTCGGCTTTGGTCGATTCCCGTCCCAATTGCTTCCTTAGGTGAATCTGAATGCGATGCTCGCGTCCGCCAGAGCCTTTAGCCGTCTTATCGTCTTTTGGCTGCGTCCATGCCCTCCTGACCTTACGACAAGGTTTCATTAGCACTCAGTGCACAGTAGTCAGATTGAGACATCACATACCGTAGAATCTTGAGCTTTCCATTCTGTGGTAGTTAGATCAGCAGCCTTCCCTAACTTATATTCCCCAAGGTACAGCCATTTGTTCTGTTCGAGGAAAATGATGACACTCCAGGGGCTCATGTCCACAGTCCATTCGTCTTTCCTGCCTGTGCCAAAGAATACACCAGGTGCCCCTGGGATACCTGGACCATATGGACTCCAGAGTGGATTGAGACATAGGAAATCACGTCGTCGTCCTGCTGTTGGGTGTTTGGCGAGAAAGTCTCGCCCAACAGGACAATATTTGCCTTGCGGGGTTCCACCGAAGTAATGCGAAAAGAATAAACGACTAGCCGGCGCACTTGCTTTAGCCTGATCCATGGGAATTTTATATACTTCATGGCCAATAGGATCAAGACGAGCCATGATCGTTCTGCAGGCTAGATCTACAGTAGGGCATTTCTTGACCGGAACGGCTTTCTGTAGTCGTTTAAACGTTAGAGGAAACGACCGAATGTAGTAATGCGAACTTACCTTCGTTTGTGCCTTGGGTTTCTTGTCTTTTTGAGATGCGTGCTTCAATTCAATTACCACTTCAACTCGACGCCGTTTACGAGGACTCGAACGAGTTGGGTCATCTGCGGGAGCGACATGTGCATGTTCCTCTCGTTTCACCGGGACTGCCATTTGGCGCTTCGCGTGTTGACTTGGTGGTTAAGGAGATACCTTCAATTTTTATTGATGGTGAGGTACAGAGATGTGGGTGTCGGGCCGACTTAGCCGAAGCTCTCAAGATCAAGACAAGTACTGTACAAGTATGTGTGGTACGACCATCAGACGCGTTTCCGGACAGCATTTGGACGCGGATTCCTTGTACTCGGTCGGACATTGTATCCACCAATGTTTGGACCATAATCCTCCGCATCTTCGCCGTCAGACTCTGTCTCAGAGTCCCGATCGCTCCAGCTGCGTTTCTTTCCAGGACTAGACTTCCTTGTTGGCTTTTTCTTCAAAGACTTCAATTCATTGACCGACTCTTCCTTCGTCACCTTCACCGTCGCCCTCTTTCTGCCTCGCTTCACCGGGACAGGTCCGTCTTCGTCGGACTCACTCGCAGAGTTCTCCACTTTCACTTTCTGCTCTGCTTCGAAAGCGGGATACCGATCCAGTACCGTTCTCTGGATCTGCTCGTCATAGCCAACACATTTCATGGTCCATATGCGTATCTCCTATAAAGTCATAAGATTCATCTCCAAGCATCAGTCAAGTCAAGTTGACTTGCGTAGTTTCCAATGTCATACTCATGTTCGACGTCTTTCGCCGTGACATTTTTATACTGATTGTCTTTGTCGGCATCAGCAGCATCGAACTCTGCATCGGTCGGCTCGCGTCCCAGTTGCTTCTTGAGATGAATCAGGATGCGATCTGGTCGACCGCCTTTGGTCGTCGCGGTGGGACGCGTCCAAGTTGTCTTCACCTAGATGAAAAGTACGTCCTTCAGTACTGCTTTATCTTTCCTGCATGATACGGGACATTACCAGCTGTTTTTGCGCCTTCCACTCTCTAGTCGTAAGTGTAGCACTCTTTCCCAATTTATACTCCCCAAGATACAGCCACTGGTTAGACTGCAAGAATATAAGAACACTCAATGGACTCATATCCGCCGTCCACACGTCTTCCCTCCCTCGTCCAAAGAACAGGCCCTGAGCACCAGGGATAAGCGGGCCATTGGGATTCCACTGCATTTTGAGGCACATGAAATCCCGTCGTCGCTTGGCTTCCGGGTGCTTGACGAGAAAGTCCTTCCCGCTAGAGCAATAGGTACCTTGCGGAGGACCGCCAAAGTATTTGGCGAAGAATGCGCGGCTGGCTGGAACACTGGCATCGGCTTGGTCCATCGGGATTGAGTAGATATCCAGGCCAATTGGCTTGAGACGGTCGGCAACTGTGTCCTCATCTAGACTTGCGTTGTTGTATTTGAGTTTAGGCTGCCGTTGATCATCAGACACAGAAACAAGAAGAAATGGGGCCGGGAAACCGTACATTCTTCAGCAGCTTCAGCTTTTTCTTGTCTTCCTCTGCTATCTTGGACTCGGTTGCCGTCACTTCCGGCTCCGACTCCACTCTACGACGCTTGCGTGACTGTTTACGATCCGGAGAAGGTCTTTCGACGTGACATTTCAGGTCGTCCTCCTCAGCCTTGATCAGGAGTGACATTGTGAGTTGAGTCTGTTGAGAGTTGAAGACAGGTTTGAACTTTGAAGTCACATTACTTATGCGTCGACGTAAACTTGACGGCAGCGATAGGGTCGAATGGCGGCGATCAAAAGTATCTTTTGGCGCTCAGTCTCGTCTTCAAGTTCAACTTGCAGATACGCACAACACACTGAATGCGGAGGATGCCCAGTATCAGTATGGAGCGAAGCGCGTACGCGAGGTTGATTCTACTCTTCTGCAACCACCACCACACTTTTCGCCTGGTTCTGACCCGTCTGATTACATGACCGGCGTGTTCCAATCCCTTCGTCAGGACTAGCTTACGAGTCAAGAGGTCCTGCGTTGGAAGTCATGTCAGACCGCGATAACGTGGAAGATTGGGAAGAAGAGTACCTCCTCCAGTGGTCACAAATACGGTTTCTCCCTGCGGCAATGTTAGCAGTTGTATTTACAGACACGCGATACGAACAGATTTAACTTGGGCAAACTCCCACCAGAGTGCATATGCAGTGCGTCCTATTGGGAGATAAGACGTGTGTTAATGTAACAGGCTTCCGTGCCTCATACCTGGCAACCCCAAAGGACCTAAATAGTACTCTGACCATGGGATCTTCCTCGAGAAAAGTTCTCAGTGGGAACAACGATGTATTTCTGGAAATCTTGGGTTCCTAGTTAGCTGCCGCACAGCGCGTTGGGCGTCTGAACACGTACCCAAGAAGCCAGAAATATGATCGCCCTCCTTGATGTCAGCATTTTTAGAGCGAAGGACGCGTGCCACAACAAACCCGCGGACATTAATCATGCAGTACCGAAGTATGAGGCAATGCGATGTGGATTCTACACGACATTCTCCCGACTCAAGAGGACGAAATTCTACATCTCGCACGTTGCCGGAGGTCCATCGCCCATCCAAGAAGACTGATTCCCGCCGCCCCGGCGAAACACGTCCCCACAAAGATGATCACATTCTCATACTTCCCCCCACTAAGCGGGAACGCCTTTCTCATATCCACCGTCGAACCCGTGATTAATCCAGACGATATCGGTGTCGACAGAATGTTGCCCAGGCCTCTCGAGAACAAGAAGTAACCAAAGAGCGTCGTCGTCAAGTTCGGGTTTTCCTCTAAAGAACTTTCGGTCAACGGATTCTACGGACAAGTGAGAAGTCCTACTGGCAACAGGCCGAACGAATGCGGTGAACAAGCTGGTCCAGCCGCTGGCGAGCATTCCGTATGCTATCCCAAAGGAAAATAAACCGGCAAGATTCCTTGATAAGAGGCCCCAGATCACGAAGGTCACGAGAGAGGTCGAAAGCAAGGTTGACATTGCCAGGAAGAACGGGTCGAGGACATCGGAAAGATATCCCATCGATATTCGTCCGAAAACTGAGGCGCCTAAGTAGTAGATGTAGACAGAGTTAGATCCTTATTGGAACGTTCGAATCTTTCGCTGACCATTTATCAACGCCACAGTCAACGCCGCCTGACTCGTGGTTACGTGAAGTTCGCGTGCAAATGCTACATAAAGGGTTGAGAATTAGAGTGCAGGTGCTAGGACACTTACTCGGAAGCCACACGATGGGCACGAAATATCCAAACCCCTGTAAGGTGTTGGCAGCAAGCGCAATCCAGATCGTCGTGCTCTTCATCCATTCCTTGCTCTGTGGGGCAGGAATCTGCTGGTGCATCCTGGAGTCGGGGATTCGCGGCCGCACGAAAGGAAGCAGAGGAACCAAAATAACGACAATGGCGATGGAGAATATGCGGATGGTTTTAGGTAGACCGTATGCCTTGATGAGCTGCGGGATCGTCAATGGGACGATTATTCCTCCAAAGGCTGTACCTGATTCAATCAAGATGTAAAGTCAGCTGCTAGCGGGAGGACGATGGACTGGGTACTGACCGGCGAAGATAACACCGTTCGCCATGCCGCGTTTGTTGACGAACCACTCGGTCATATATGAGATGCAGCATGCGTAGAGGAACGAGCCTGCGATTCCATACAAGACGCCCTCGAATAGAAGAATCGCAACAACCTGGGTCACTACGGTTAACCTGATGGGGGCTCGGACAACACGTTCTCACACTTGTGACATAGCTGGCAGAGAACAAGCTTGCCCAAGCAAGCGCAACTCCCACCCACATGAACGTTCGTCGGTGGTAAGGATATCGCGCATAGAAAGGATATAACACGACTCCTAGCGCGATATATCAGTGTCTATAAAAGCATGAGATTCGAATGCGGGGATGGACCAGAGCAATAAATGATCCCAGAGCTCAACGGGCCAATCACAGGAAGTATAGTCGACGCGTGTGGCTGCGAATTATACTTGTGCGTCGTCAAGTAGCCTGTGAGTCCGGATTCCACGCTTTTAAAACTCAGTAACTAACGACGACGAAGGCTCACTGTCTAGAAAGATGCCATTCGCGCCTTGGAAGCCCCACACCAGTGCCTGGACGAAGAATGAAGCCAACAGCTGCGTGCAGTCACGAATTAGGCGGCTTGGAATGCACAGAAGGGTCTGGTATTCACAAAGGAATAGGCGCTGGTGCCTCCGTCTACTGGCGCCAAGGACGATTCGTTTAGCATCACTGAGCTGCCGGAGCCATGACGTCCCAGGGAGGACGAGGAGTCTCCATGATTGAGCGCAAGAGTAGAGCGAGAGGAAGGGAGCGGGGTACGTGCCGCGAGTTCTATGGTGCAGTTGAGTTAGTAGCCACTACTTTTAAACAGCGGCAATCTGGCCAAAAAAAAATTAAAATCTCAGTTTGCCTAAAAGCATCAATTTACAACATCAAAAAAAATCGGGAAAAGTGTGACATAATGTGACATGATTACTAAATCCCTGCCAAAATGTCACGCAGCGGCAATCTGGCCCCAAAGTAAAATTCATAACTCCGTCAGTTTTGAGGCAATTAAAATTCTGTCTTGCAGATTTGTTCCTTTTGCCAAAAGAAGCATTTCTGCAAGAGGGATTTTTTCTGGCTGCCCTGGGTAACCCTACAGAACGTCACATTCCAAAGTAGTGGCTACTAAGTCAACTGCACCATAGCTCATCTATAGATTTATTGAGAGGCAGTGACATGATGCAAGACCAGTGCAAGACTGATAATGAGAAGCAGTTTCCTCAGGTTCGCTCCATCGTGAAAGCAGTTGGGCAACCGCCGTCGGCTGAAGCCGAACGAGAGCATCTCGGATCGACAAGTCCGGTACTCTCACTTGTACTGCACCAATCCCCTCAGGCCTTACATCTCAGAGCCAACAGATACTGCAATAAGTCTCTTATTAATAACTGAAACTTCATCGATATTGCTAAGTAGCGCATACGAGTCAAATACGAGTATAACATCATGGACGTTTTCAACTGACAGCGTTAGGACGCGAATTCCTGGTACTAAGTAGGTCTATCGGTGTACTCTCTAACGACATGAGTACGTTCTCCTTCACCGCTTCCATCAGACTCCATATCAGAATCCCCGTCAACCCGCGAGGGTGCTAAATTTTGGCCGTTGTGCTACTGAGCACAGAGGAAACTGGAATGAATGCGGAGAATGTCATACTGATTGCGAGCAAGTGGGTACCGCTACGACAATGCCAATAAATACAAGGTGTCCACACTGGCCGGCGCAAGTAAAGCGCCAGAGCAGGAAGAAGTCCGCGGTACATATGTATAAGTTAGAGGCATGATGACTAGTAGTGCTTGTCATGGTGCTTGCCCTTCCCATGGTGCTTGCCGTGGTGCTTGCCCTTCCCGTGGTGCTTATCTTTCCAGTCGCGCTTGACCTTCTCCTTCTCGTCATCGCAGTCCTCCTTCTCGTGGTGTTTATCCTTCTCCTTCCTGTCGTGCTTCTCCTTCTCCTTCTCGTCGTCGCAGTCCTCCTTCTTGTCGTCCTTATGCTTCCTGTCCTGCTTATCATGGCGCTTATCCTTGTCGTGTTTATCCTTCTCTTCGTGCTTCTCCTTCTCCTTCCTGTCGTGCTTCTCCTTCTCCTTCTCGTCATCGCAGTCCTCCTTCTTGTCGTCCTTGTCCTTCCTGTCGTCCTTATCCTTCCTGTCGTGCTTCTCCTTCTCCTTCTCGTCATCGCAGTCCTCCTTCTTGTCGTCCTTGTCCTTCCTGTCGTCCTTATCCTTCCTGTCGTGCTTCTCCTTCTCCTTCTCGTCATCGCAGTCCTCCTTCTTGTCGTCCTTGTCCTTCCTGTCGTCCTTATCCTTCCTGTCGTGCTTATCCTTCCTGTCGTGCTTCTCTTTCTCCTTCTCGTCGTCGCAGTCCTCCTTCTTGTCGTCCTTGTCCTTTTTGTCGTCCTTATCATGGCGCTTATACTTGTCGTGTTTCTCCTTCTCTTCGTGCTTCTCCTTCTCCTTCCTGTCGTGCTTCTCCCTCTCCTTCTCGTCATCGCAGTCCTCCTTCTCGTCATGTTTATTCTTCTCTTCGTGCCTGTCCTTCCTGTGCTTGTCCTTCCAGTCGTGCTTATCATCCCAAGTCTGAATACGCCGGCGTTAACGGAAACAGGTTAAGCGCAAGGTTATATGCGTACCACCCAAGTCTCCTTGTCCTTGTGTTTAAAGTCCCTATGCTTTTCGTCCTTCTCGTCGCAATCCTTGTCTTTGTCGTCCTTATCCTTGAACTCCTTCTCCTTGAATTCCTTCTCCTTGAACTCCTTCTCCCTGAACTCTCCTCTGGCCACAGCGCGCACTTTCATGCCTTCGTCAAGTGGCGCCCGTACGGCCGGGGCTGCGAGAGTGATCGCGGAGAGAGCTAAGACGGAAAGGATGTTGACCAACATGGTGACTGAGAGCGGATGAGCAGTCGGAAGACAAGTGGGAACGATGTCGAAAACACCGACAGCTCAGTGCTTAAATACTGAGAGTAAGGGCAGTTCGACGATGAACAGAGGTTGGGCCGCAAACATGCAAGTAGGACCGACTGAGGCGTCGAGAACACAAGAACATGAACTTGTTTGGCTGCTCTCGTCGAGCCAAGGCTATGTGTTCAGTTCGCTAGTAGGCAAAGTGTGCGGGCGTTGTAGAAAACACGGCGCCGTCACCTTTGGCCATGAACACCCGGTCACGTCGACTTCAGGATGAGACATTCCAGCTGCCTTCACTGATGTTGTGAATACGGTCAGCCGTCGACAAGGTCTTGCACTTATGGACCACTTGAGCAAAGAGAGGTCGGATCTGCCGGAGGTGGCAGAACGGCGTGAAGAGCATGCACAGAGAGCGAGCTTGGCACCAAGAGACACGGGCATACCCAAGCAAATCCTGGCATACGAAAGGCTGATAAGTCTATGATGGTATGCTTATGATATCCACGTGTTGAGCATCTAATGGATGCTAGGACGCGCTAATGCAAAGGCCATATATTGACTTGCTGTAAAACACAATAGTGAGATTCTTGTAATACATATCATAGGTTCCGATTTTTTACTTACAAAGTTGCCGACATCGTATTCGTGCTCCACGTCCTTCGCGGTGACGGTCATGAACTGGTTCTCTTTATAGGCGGCAGCGGCTCTGAACTCCTCGTCCGTTGGCTTCCGTCCCAGTTGCTTTTTGAGATGATACGACTCTTCGCCGTCAACGGTTTGAGCCGTCCACGTCGATTTCATCTAGGAGGATACTTCAGCATCAGCCTGAGCGCATGGGACATTGTCGCCTTACCAGTTGACTTTGTGCTTTCCATTCTCTCGTCGTAAGAGGGGCAGTCTTGCCCATCTTATACTCTCCAAGATACAGCCATTGGCTCGACCCAAGGAAGATGAGCATACTCAACGGACTCATATCCTCTGTCCAGTCATCTTCTGCACCGGCGCCAAAGTAAAGTCCAGGCGCTCCGGGAATGGACGGTGCGTGCGGGTTCCAGGTGAGTTTGAGGAAAATGAAATCCCGCCGCCTCGCTTCCGGATGATCCTTGAGGAATTTCTTGCCGGAGGATCTGCGTACCCGCAGGGCACCGCCGAAGTGATGTCAAAAGCGTGTCGCGTATCTTAAGCGCAACTGCCACTGTGCTTTAACAAGATGAGTAGAAGAATTGACTTGGATGTCAGGCATACAGCAGGCCCATACTTCATAGTAACTGACGGACTGCTCACTACTCGTCCGCAACCACAACGACACTTTTCGCCTTGTTCTTACCCAGCTGAACCGCCAAAATCGCCTCTCCAGCGTACTCCAATCCTTGCGTCACATCCTCCATATACTTCAACTCACCGCGCGCTACGAGATCGGGCATCGTCTTATAAAACTCGTCCTGGTATTTGTGATCCAAATCCAACACAATGAACCCAAACATCTTGATGCGCCTTGTCACGACTTTGCCAAAGTGCTACATGTTGTCAGAGCGGCAAAGAAAGGTAGAGCGAGAAACAAACCTTTAGTTTCATCCCGTCGGTGAGGTTGTACGTGGAAATGAGACCGCATTCGATGAAACGAGCAAAGTTGGCGGAGTACGCGAGTGCCAAGTCGAGTGTTTCGCCGCCGACATTGTCCCAATACCTAAACATCATCATTCTTAGCGATTAAGACAGAAGTTCGATTCACATACACGTCAATTGGACCTTCTTTCTCCAAAATTTCCTGAGTGCTTGTGGTCTTGTAGTTAAAGGCAACATCAGCACCGATCGACTTCATGAATTCGACCTTTTCATCTAAGCCGGCGGACGCGATGACTTTGAGGCCATCGCGTTTCGCGAGCTGAATGACCAACCTGCACGGTGTTATCATTTGAGAAAAGTTGTCAGATAGCAAGTGGCATACGATCCGACAGGTCCTGCGTGTAAATAATGTTAGAGCGCGAGAACATGGACGACCGGGAATGAGTACCTCCTCCAGTGGTAATGAAAGCAGTTTCTCCCTGCGTCGACGTTAGCAATGATGTTCATCAACGGACAGAAGACAAGCGAACAGATTTGGCGCCAGAATATTCCTTCCATGCGTTGTAAGCAGTGCGGCCTGTTGTAGATTAGATGTGCGTAAACGCCCTAGAGTTCCAAGAAGCACACCTGGCAATCCCAAAGGACCTAAATACGCTGACCATGGAATCTTCCCGTTCGCGTTTGTGACCACGAAGATGGCGTCTCGAGTAATATCTTCAGGGAGAAGGACGCTGTATTCTGACAGATCTTGGGTCTACAGTTAGCTGGGCCACACATTGGTACTAAATGTCTAGACACGTACCCATGAAGCCATAGACATGATCACCAGCCTTGAAGTTTGAATGTTCTGAGCGCAGAACGCGCGCCACAAGATAGCCGCGGACACTAATCAGGCATATTACGAGGGAATGCAAAGGAACCAATCAAGCAACACGCACGGCTTTCCCAGGGCATAAGCAGGCTGAAGTGAATACCGTGAGTTCAGGCTCACACGAATGACAAGTGGCGCGAAACATACGGCATAGGATTGGATCTTGGGATCGCGCATTCTGCCCCGCATGAAGGGTTCAATGGAGACCGAGAGGGTCTTCACCAGGATACCGCCATGAAGGGTTACATTCTCGATATCAATAGTTGCGTTCGTCTCATACGTCGTCGTCTTGCCAGGCTCGGGAAAACCTGTAGGCGATGGATGAGGCGGCGCAGAAGGGAGAGATAACTTTAAATGCACCCGTCGGGATTTCCTTGAAGATGAGCTGCGCGTTGCGAATAGACATGATGGTAGTAGATAGAGTTCTCAGCCTTGAATTGCGACCTTTTGAAGCCTGATTGCAGAAGTCTAGAGCTTAGTCAGTCATATGCTCACAAACGACGGCTTAATGAGTACTAACCGGCAAAATGGGTAACTTGAAGGACGAGCCCGAGGACGACTTAGTCAGTCAAATGGATTCTCGATGACGGGGATGTTGAACGTCGAACACATGCAAGTATAAAGTAAGCGAGCAGCAATACGTTGCAGTTGATTATCAACGCCATGACAGAGCATGGCTAATAATCTATGTTACTGTACTTCAAAGGTCAACATGGGTGTGTATCTAGGAAAAAAGGACACACATTAAGGTACCTTTGCTCCTTGCTCCCGATGGTGGTCCCATATGGACGCCGGGTTTGAAAGCAGACTCTAAAGGATAAGCTTGTCAAGTCTGCCCAAGTCAACCTCGGCTTCCGATGACGCGAATACTTCAGCGCTTGTCCGACGTCCTGGCCGACGGTAGGGTTTCTTCAAAACTGTACCCCGTCGATGAGTGTGCGTGTGCTTGAAGTTGATGCCACAATGTTTACTTGAACGAAAGGCAAAAGAAAAGAAGTTTCGGCAGACAGGCCGCCATCAGATCAGATCAGCGACCACAGCCACAATCTTGAATCCACCCGATCCCGAACGTTCATGTCAAGTTTCTGTCGAGGAGCCACCTCCACGACGCGCCTTAGAAATTTTTGAAGAACGACGAACGACGACAATCGTTTATCTCCTTCTAGTGACTATTGCGTGCAACCTCTCTGCTTTCAAATCTTTCCTTGGCGCATTTTCATTCTCAATCGACTACGCGCCTCAGATGCGACTGGGTATCACGGCCGCACGTCAAACTACGTTCCTGGAAACTGTTTCATCGACTGCGCGATACCTGCGCGATACTTATCCAGCAATGTTTGCCGAAGTGCCATGATCTGACTCATTCGTACTTACGTCCATATACCGCATTCCGGCAAGTTTTGCCCAAATATGGTGCAGAGTCCTCCCTTCCATCCATCAAGGCGGTGTACGCAGCGTACTCTGTGTTACTGTATCCCGGATGCGAAACCTGAGATGTATGTGCAGCAGAGCGACGAGTATATAAGACGGAGATGAGGCTCTAGAGATGTCACCACCGTTTCCTTTCAGCTTCCGGGTCATCCTAGTTTTCCCTCCAACACTTTTTATTCCGTTTCGCGATGTTGGATCACAGTGAGTTCCTTATTTATTCCTGATAGCTCTACTACTGACACGTTGCACTTGTAGTTTTACCCCTTATTTCACGCGCCGATAACGCGACTGCTGAAGAAGAAGAATCACAGTATGGGTACACACCCACGAGAAACGTGTGCTTGATTCTCCTCGTTCTCTTCAGTGTCTCAACCCGTAAGTTTGACGTTCAACTTTTGCTTGCACGAGATTCTCAGGCATACAACAACTCTAGTGCTACACACCGGCCAAGCAATACGATACCGCATGCTCTGGCCCATACCGACTATCCTCCTCGCTGGTCTGCTAGAGATAGCCGGATGGGCCGGTCGATTCTGGTCTAGTTTCGACGATACAAAAGACTCGCCTTTCATGCTTCAGTAAGCCGCGGTCAACCACTCGTGTTCGAGTTCCCAAACTAATATCTTCCTAGAATCGTAACGACTATCATCGGACCTACACCGTTCTTGGCAGCCAACTTTATCATCTTTGGCGCCATTGTAAGAATCATGGGGCAGGGATACAGCCGATTGAGTCCGAGATACTGTCAGTGTCACTTGTCTTCTCGGGAATCACTGGGTTATTGACAGCGCCGCAGATTCCATTATATTCGTGAGCTGCGATGTCATCTCCCTTGTTGTTCAAGGCGCGGGTGGCGGAATCGCTGCCTCCGGGAACACGCTCGAGGACGCGAACATGGGTGGTAACATCATGCTTGGCGGTATTGTTTTCCAGCTAGGTTTGTCTCTAACAAGCTTTCGCCTGCTTACGTCTAACTCTCCCGTCAAGTTGTCATGACCCTCTTCCTGCTCCTCGCTGGAGAGTTCTTCTACCGCTTCTTCACCGACTCGCCTATAGCAGGACGAGATTTTGCCAGAGTCGACAGCGTGGGCAGCCACGTAACGCTCACCAACTCGGGATACAGGCTCAGCTCCAAGATGCGCCTCATGCTTGTCGCACTCTTCTTCAACACCGCGTGCCTCTACATCCGGGCTGTCTACCGAACTATCGAGCTCGCAGGTGGCTGGCACGGAGCTATCATCGAAACTGAGATATGGTTTAGTGAGTCAATCCTTGCGATTCTTCTTCCATCTCGTACTAATCATTCCGTGTAAAGACATCTTTGACGGCGCTATGGTCGTGCTCGCATTCTACACCCTGAACTTTGCGCATCCCGGCAGGCTTCTTGGTCGGGACGCGATGAATGCGAAGAACACCACCACTCTTGACAAGCCAGAGCAGTTGGAGATGGGCAGCGCGGAGTCTCTGAATTCTAACCACAACGTGGCAGCGGCACAACCTGCCTCTGTTGTTGATAGCGGTGGGCGTTATTAGGGTAGATTGTCGACTTTTTTTTTTTGCACACGGACTAGTACATAGAAATTTATATACCATACAGACGAGGATTATTCAAATGCCCGCCGAGGCATTGACAATCTCCAAGCTTTGCTGCAGTGAAAGTTATATCCCATATACACTTGGATGTCGATTTAGGAAGTACAGTATAAGGTATTCGAGCTACCCAAGCCAGCCAACAGTGTATTCGAAATCGTACGGTATTCCTTCAAGCCTTGCGAATGGGTATTCTTGAGATGATGCTGGAGATGGCCAGTTAGGAGCATCGAGAGTCGCTCTGATGTTTCTGACATGCAGAAAGTACCCTTGCGAGACCGCCAAAAACTTCCAGGCATCCATTGCGCTGGACCAATTCGAGGTCTCTTGAAACCGATGGCCGTGCCTTCATGAACGAAGGGACCATAAGAGAGTTTGATATCGATTTTCCATGCTGCTGATTGTAAGATTGCTCGGGGATCAGGAAGTAGCACTAACAATCGCGCGCGGCGGGGATGCTTGTGGCGTTCAAGTTCGGACGTGGGTCCAAACCTACTTAAACATGAGTTACACATTTTAAGAGGAACGATGAAGGCAGATTGACGCGAATCTCTCAGGTGACCGCAATGTGGGAATTTAGGAAATGCTGCGTCAGCGTTCCGACTCTCGACCCATCGATTACAGTTCCTTTGGTCCAACATGTCGTCGAGCCCATCGCTGACGCTGTATGATATCCCTTCGAAATCGCCACAGCAGCCGTGGTCGCCCAACACGTGGAAAACAAGGTGCCATCGGTCTTGTAAATGACGCGATTGCGTTCTCACTGATCTCCCCTTAGATATGCATTGAACTACAAAGGCCTGCCGCATCAAACCGTCTGGGTGGAATACCCAGACATCGCGGACCTGTACAAGAAGAACGGGGCCGAAGCTTGCGAGATCAAGAATGGAGCCCCGCACTACACACTTCCGCTGCTGCATGACGCATCAACTGGAAAGTTCGTATCGGACTCTACAGCGATTGCACAATATTTGGAAGCGACGTACCCAGACACCCCGCGTCTCTTTCCGGAAGGTTCCTCGCCCATCCTTGCGAGGTTCCGGGATGAGTTGAAGGACAAGCTCGGCAATCTGAGGCTTTTCGCTTACCCAAAGACGTACAAGGTCTTGAATCCGAGCAGTGCAGAATATTTCCGCCGCGCGCGGGAACTCGAGTTTGGAAAGAGGCTGGAAGATGTTCCACCGACTGGGGAGGAAAGGGTAAAAGAATGGGAAAGATCAAGGCAGGAATGGGAGACGTGGCTGGCTGGATGAAGAAGGACGGCAAGTTCTTTCTGGGGGATACCCTCTGCTATGCGGACATCCTAGCGGCCAGTTACTTGATGTGGATCAGGGCTATCTTTGGAAAAGGCAGTGAGGAGTGGGCGGATATAATGACTTGGCAAGATGGCCGCTGGGCGACGTTTATGAAGGACATGGAAAAGTACGAAACTGTTGTATAAGTACTCAATAAATGAGATGGGATGAAGGTGAAACGAGAGTGGGGTTAGGGTTGCAGCACCGAGGCGAGCCCACCATCACGTGAAGATTCCGCAAACGCGAAATCAACCAAATTATGTCAGCCACCCAACGAACGTTCTGCTTGACCACATTTCATTCTTTCATCATGTTCAAAGGCATCCTTCCCGCGAAAAGGATGGTCTCCTCAGACTTTACGATGATTACGCCGCTAGATACGACCGTCAACGACAAGAAAACCAGCCTGGCGCAACTAAAGCGTCCTCCAAGAGCTCACGTCCGTCAGCTACGACGACCAAGACCTTTATACAGGCCTACGAGAAGAAGAAAAGGTCCGATCCTAAAGCCGCTGAGCAGTCGGCGGCGCTGGCAGGACCGGCAACCAACCAAGCATTTGACAAGCTTTTGGTGCGTTTACTAGCTCGCGGCAGAACGAAGCTTTCTAATGGTGTTTCCGTCAGGATGACCTCCAAATTCCATCTACTTTGCGTCCAAAACTTGCGGGAATGGACTCCACAGTCAAGGCTGCCATGCTCAAATCATCACACGTGTTGGCCTTGAAGCCTCTCCAAACGACATGGCCATCAACCCACCGCTCACTCCCCGCTCTATCGCGCTCAGGCGAACGCGGAGCACTGAGTCCCTCAGTTCACCTCGCCCTGGGCATTCCATCTTGGAAGAACTGCGCCCGCCTGTTCGACCATTTGCTCCTCCACCCCAACTCTCCTCGCACCACAGCTCGTCTGTTGGGCATCTCCTACTCCGCGAAAGTCCAGCTCTCATACACGGGGCATATCCTTTGATGCCATGGCGTCTCGCAGCAATCTACATCTGCCCATGTCCGCCTCGGTTACAGACTTGAATGACTTCTTTAGTGGTAGTGGACGGCCGACGAAAGACAAGTACGGCGCGATTGGAAAGCAAATCTCTGCTGCACAGATAATTAGTACCCTGTCAAGTACATCGACCACTGCACTCGAGGTGGAAACAGTCAAGAAGTTGAGACTCTTGTTGAGGAATGAGTCGGCGACGTGAGTGCCATCTTCTTTCCCGGTTGCGCCCAACTCATCTGAATATAGGTGGTCGCAAGAATTCTTGAAGCTTGGAGGATATGCAGCTCTTCTAACGCGTCTCAACGAGATCTTGGAAGTTGAGTGGAGGTTGGTTGACGAAACCTCAGGCGTATTCAATGACTGACATACCTCTCAAGAGAGGAACAACACGACGATCAAGTTCTACACGAATTACTTCGATGCTTCAAAGCGCTCTCGACATCCTCAATCGGGTGTTTTGCTCTTCGAAGCTCGTGCCCCACACCCTTTGTCCAACTTGTCGCGCTCTTGTACTCTGACAAGAAGCCTGGCGATGTCGCGACGCGACAGCTGATAGTCGACCTACTCCTTATCCTTTTCGAGTTATACCCATCATCTGCACTTCCTTCGCAAAACAGTCCTCGCGGCCGACGCGAGGCCTGGGAGTCCACAACTGACTTGCAGCCTAGTAACCTCATCATTCTTCCGTCACCTCATAAGACTTTCTTTTCGCTCATTCGAGCGCTTCTACTCACCCCGGCGCCACCTCCCGCCGAGTCTCCTGCCGCACCAGTCTCCCCACATGCATTCATCGAATCCTTACATAAACCGAGGATATACAAGACGTATCTCCAGGAACTTTCGGATGTCTGCAGGGATTACTTCTGGGTGTTCTGTCACCCGAGTAACACCATCTGGGCCTTGTCGCAAACCGATGAGGGGCGTGTCGAGAAACCGAGAGCGCCTGGAGGTATGACGGGTGGTGTCGAGTTTGAGGCTGTTGGATACTTTGTTAGTTTCTGTTTCCTCCTGAGTCGCATTCTCTGACTATGGGTTTCTAGACCACTCACTTACGACTTATAAATGCGATAGCCAAGGTCGCAGAAGACCTCAATTTACCCAAGGACCACGATCTGTCGGCCTTCCGTCTCCATTCGGACCTTTTCCTATCAGGCTTTGAACGTATAATTCTGGTAAGCTCCCGATCACACTCCGTGAATTATATAACCTAACGCGCACTGTAGGTCTCGAGGAAAGCGTCTACGACGTATTATCCGACGCTTCATCTAGAGCTCGCGCGTTACATCGCGTATGTCGGTCGTGCTGGATACGAGCTTCCGTGGGCCATTTCTAGAGTGCTTGGGGCGCCTCCGCCTGCTCTGGCGAAGAACCCACCTCCCCCAACGGCTCCGAAGACGCCGACGCAGGGCTCGCCGAGCAAGCGCCGTTCGAGCAAGGCGCCGCCTCCGGGCTTCATGCTGGCACAGAAGCTCGATTTCAAGTAAAGGTAATAGATGTGGTGGATTGTGATGTACATGTATGGCGTTTTCTCTCTCTGATTGTTTGCTCTTTATGCTTGTCATGGTTTTCATACATCTGTTTATATAGTGCATATGTCGGGTATACATATACCAAAATGTTGTTAGCTGTTCTGCGAAGGAGTGTGCCCTTGATAAAACACTCGGAGTCGTGCAATCGCGAATTCTTGCTATTTGAACTTTGGAGCGGGTGACGTCCGATCATGTTATCTGAGACCCCTATGTAACACATCTTCCTCCGTACCACTACCAGGTATGCTTCGACTGTCTTCTTTACATCATCTAACAGGTCTCTCTCCGTACCAGATTGAATGCCATAACTTCAACAGGCCGTTGCTTTAAACCACACCGAAATTCACTGTCAACAACCAAAGTTATATTCCATTCTACTTGACTCGGAATCCGTACAACCCACGTCTTGCCTCACCCACATACTGTTCCCTATAATCCTCGACACAATACACAGAAATGGCAGCCAACCAGAGCAGCGACGAGGAAGAGTGGCCGTATCTGAAGCTCACCCCTATCAGGGAAGAGGAAGATGGCTCGAACAATTATAACGAGTTCAAGCAGAGGTCGATACTCGATCTCGACGCCGCGGGCTACTGGCGATATGTTGACGGCCCCGACTACGATCCTCCGGTGATTCCTGAACTGAGACCGAGTCTGCAGGTGCAAGCTCTCGACAGCGCCGGCACCAGCACGACCATCACTGTCCCCGGGAACGAAGCAGACGTCGCGGCGGCCAAGAAGCAAGCCGAACCCTGGCTGTCCGCCGACAAGAAAGCCCACGCTATCATCGTTAGGGCTGTCCCCGCCGAGAAGCTGTACGTCGTCTGGGGGTGCAAGTCGGCGCATGACACGTGGCGTGCGCTCAAGGACGAATATGAGTTTACCAATGTCTTCACTGCTGTAATGATCCAACAGCTGCTTGTCGGGTATCAATGTGGTGAGGACGAGGATCCCGTCCGTTGGCGCCAGGTCATGGTGCAGCTCTACCAAAGACTGTGCGACGTGGACCCCAACGTGATGCCTGACACGCTATTCGCCCAACACCTCGTCATGCTCATGACCCGGGCGGATGCCTGGCGCTATTGTCGGGAGTCTCTCGCGACAGAGTGTGCCAAGGCGAGCTGCTCTCGTCTGCCGCCGTTCTTGAGCGGCTGAAGCATGAAGAAGTCCACCTGAAGATCGATCCTTTCATTGTCTCCGTCAATGCGTTGGTCGCTGGGAAGGGCAAACGTCGCCCTACCATTGCTGGTGTTGGGTCATCATCCATCCACTGCCAGAAGACTGACAAGGCCCAGCAACGGCGCAGAAACAGGCGCCCCGCTCCCTACAAGCAGCGTAAGAGGTTCTTGAGGAATATACAGATACATGATCATCGGCGTTGATTGCTTCATTCGTACGTCTCTTTTGACGGGAGATATTGAGTTCCCAACTCATTGATTCATTTACGCGTAGCCGTCAAGTACTGCCTCAAAATTCGCGTTTTCTTTTGGAAAAACAAAAAACATGCCGCGACGCAAGGCCGTCGCAAGCAAGCCTTCACAAATGACTCTTGAAAAGGCCTTATCTCGAAGTAATGGACCTGTTGATGTGTACTCACTTGTAACTGAATCTCTCTCTCCATCATCATGTCAATTGACAAAGCATTATTATTACAAACAAGACTTGACTGTCAATATAAATTGACCGATTGTTGAATATCTCGCCAACCTCGCTCTTGCCGATATCATGACGGATATTCAATCTGTTCCTGCCCCGCTATTGTACGATTCGTATATAATTATTTGATACGACCGAGCCAACTATGATTCATAGTAGTATGATTCCGCCGAAGAGACCTCATATGCAACGGGCGTCTCCTTCTCTTCAGGCAACGTCGGTACCTCTTCGACTGCTTTTGGACTAAGTGGCGGAGGAAGAGCAGTCGCCTTCCAACCAGTTCGGAAGGACGCAATGCCCGTTAACAGACACAAGGCGTCCACCACCACCGAGTTCTTGATGAACCCCTTCTCCGTTGACCTATGAACATATATGATGAGTACCCAAAATACAAAGGCGCGGGTAGCGTACCAATGCAATGCTAGAGGCAGATTCGCCGTATTGAGAACAAGTTCACTCCAATACGAGTCCCACCTCTTGCTCAGCTCTTGTTTCTCCGCTTCGGTCGGCGCGGTCCCCTTCGCTTTGCGCAGTGTGCGCTGGCGCATTAACAACAATTTCCTATCTTCTTGCAGATGTGCAAACTGAAGAACGACATAGAGTGCCCAGAAGCGGACGGACCACATGCCCAAGGCACCTGGCTTGAGCGTGATACTCTTTCTCGAGAGCGGCAAGGGAAAGGATGCTGGGGTAATTTCACGTGAAGTGAGGTAGCTCAGATGCTCGAGCGGGTAGTAGCCGAGCATAGACCAGCCCTGTAATCGCTCAATGTTCAAGAGGTGACGCGTCGGAGGCGCTTTCCGTTCCAAGGCGATTAGCCATTGAAATATGGGGAGGAGTCCTACGCGCGTTAAGTGCCGATCGGTAACCATAACGTCGCGCCTTGCTTACCCCAGATTCTCCACAAAGTCCGGGAATCGCTGATCAACTTGGCAAACTTGGATAGTCCGACGGCAGTATCACTTGTGGGTAGCTTCCTTAAACCAGCACGGCACTGTAGGCGCGCCCGGAGGTTCAAGAGTGGTACTAGAAGCTGGAGCGTGTATTGCAGGACCTGGAAGATTCGGATTCAACAAAGGGAATCTAGGAAATGGGAGATGGGCGAACCATAAAGAATTTACTGCGATTCCGTCAGACATGTATGTTTATTTCGTAGCAAATACACGTACTCGCTTCCACTCCATGTTCCCAAGTATCGAATGAGGTGGTCAAGGGTTTCAGAAGGCGGTACCAGCGAGAACGAGCCCAGTATCGAGTCCGTCAGTTTCGCAACGGTAAATGGCTTAGAAAGAGACATGGGTGGGAGTGAATGAGGGAGAGGTAGTTCCCGGTAATGGACGGTGCTCAGAGTTACCGGTCCGACATTACCGGTATGGTCTGAGCGTGGGATAGTATTACCTAATGCCTATGCAGTTTTGTTTAAAAGCCGACGACGCGCTTCTTTTTTCCTTTGAACAAAACCACTGGGGACTCAAAAGTTCGGGCTTGATTCAACTCTTCCATGCCTGCCCGCGTTCCCGTCCCCTAGAGTAAAGCCAGGTGTCGTACGCGGCACCGGACTGCCTTTACCAGCATTTGTTTTGACGCAGAGGCATCGCTTCGGCTGATGCCCAGGACGCCAGAGACAGACGCTATGGATGGGGGCTTTCCTACAATACTTTCAGTACAATATATGAATAACAACTTTTTTCTCTTGAACGTGGAATTTTCAGATCAATCCAGAGGCGTTCATAGCTCGGCATTTTCCAGAACCTCTTTCTTCCGAGCACCATGTCGAGGTACGGCTACCGTCTGTTGGCCTACTGAGATACCAACCTTTGCAAGGGCGCAGCTACTGAAGATAGCGACAGGTCTCGTTAGCACCCATGGTTTTACGCGTCAAGCTTTAGCACAATCTGTTCTCGCTCTACCCACCGACACCGCTCACCCAGAACCACTCTCAAATACCGCCGTCTCTGCGCTATTTGGCAACGGGGATGATGCTCGCAGGACTCTAATAAATGCCTGGCTCGACGAGGGTCTAGCCGACATGGGAACCATTCCCTCGCCGACGTTGAGGAACGTCTTACACGCGAGACTGCGATACAACGAGCCAGCAGTACCGCATCTCTCCGAGGTACGCATGGCCGTATCATGCATCGCGTAAACTAAACACGGTCTAGGCGTTCGCTCTGCTCGCGTCATCAAATGTCATCCCTCTTCTCGATCCTGTTCCCGCTCTCAAACATGTTTCTCGAATCGCGAACGAGGCTTGTCTGCTCACGCACGACAAGTCGATACAGGTATGACTTCTTCCAACCATTGAACGTATCCAACGTGGACATAGCTCGAGTGGTACAGCCAGCGCGCGACGCTCGCAGCAGTATATGGCGCAGCCGGTGAGTAGTGTCATAATTTCGTGTTCATGAACTGAACGTGTCATCTAGAACTCCATCAAATAACATCACCGCATACTGCCTATGCGTTCTTGGACACCCTGCTCGACCAATCATCCAAGTTGCATAACGCCGCCGGGGAAGTGGGTGTATTCTCTTCTTACATCTTCAAGAGCTGGAAAGGCATCGCCAAGAGCAAGGGCTTAATTTAAGTCAACCACGTACTTATCTCTTATAATAACAGGATTAACCTTTACTTGGAGACATATGAGAGTCGAGAGGCTGACGCAGCATTTCCTAAATTCCCACATCGCGGTCACCTGAGCTAAGTCGACATCCAAGTGTAGATGGATATAACTGTTGCTGTGTCTGTGACCACTAGGCTTGGCAGTAATGAAGGCTGAGTTTTCTAGGAGAGTAACCCGCTCATATCTGATGTATACCCGAAATGCACGATGTAATGTTTCAGCTGCAGTCCGTTGTTCGAGGACTGCAGTCTTCATTCGAGACATTGGATCTCCGTATAGGACCGAGCTGTAGGTCACCTTACACTCGTCGAGTTATCTTTGACTTAGCATTCTTCAGTAAATGCACCAGTCGAATTGGTTTCTGTTATTCCGCCATACACGCAATCTCCTAGCATTCAGCTAGGCTTCTCTGTCGAGTTCTGGAGTCCAGAGAATGGCCGCGGCACAGAATGGCCGATCAACGTGCTGTCTTCGTTGGATCCCACCGTGTCGATACCCAAGCTGGAAGTGTTCTTGCAGTTCGACTCTCCCGTTCACCCTTCCTCCATCCCTTTCATATGCACGTCGTTCGACAGCTCGCATGACACGAGTGAATCATGGAAACCGATTGATCGTGCGTTGACGACGACGCCTGCAGCGATTGACCACCTGGTGATCCAGATGCTTTATTTCCCTGATCGTAATGCGAAATGGCGAGGATCCGGTAATTTGGCGGAGCGCGCAGAGGAATGGCTGTTTAGCGTCTGTCTTCCTTTGACCAAGGAAAAGTTTTCTTTGGAAGGAGGAAGCAATAGACGTCTGACTGTTGTAGTAGAGGACTACGATACCGTAGGCGGGAAGGCCAAGGATGAATTTTGTGTTTCGATCACTTGTGCTCGGGTCCTTCGCGTCACCTTAGGGGCTTACATTATTTGTTCGGGGCATTCTCACTTCATCTCATCTGTATTCTCATCTAGTACTCGTCCTGTTCGTAGTACCACAAGGTGTAGAGTCTGCCTACGGCAGACTACGGTCGTGTTCTCTTTCTCCATCATCTACATTAAGTATCTTAGTGCTTTCCAGAGTTCGCGGCAAAGTCACTAGATAGACTTTGAATGCGCGTGCTACTGGATGTTAGAACGGGGACATGTAGTGTACTCTCCGGTCTTTTGTTGAGGCCCGTATTGAATACTAGTCTTGCCTACGTTCTTCGACCTTCACACAATACTTACAGAAAAAAACATAAAGCCTAATCATAACCTTCTAGTATAGAGAATCACATAAGTACACAGCGCCAGCACACAACAAGAGATCATATCACTCATAAAATCAATCAATACCCATCCTCCTCTCGCACACTAGCTGCAAACCCCGCCCTCCTCCTTGTCGATGCACCCAAATTCACATCCGCATATGGACCATACTCGGCCGCGGCTTGAAACTCTCCCGCCTCGCCCTAGATGCCTTCTTCGCGACCAGCGCGCTCCCACTCACGGCACGTCCAGTCACAGTGCTCGGCACTCGTCCGTGTCCCAGCGCATGATGCTGCGTCCCGGGCTTTGGGATCGGCATCGCTTTTGGCCTAGGCAGAGACAAAGTTGCGCTAAGCTTCGACCACGACCCATTCGGCTCCGCGAAAAAAAGCCTAGTGGAGCGCGATCCGTTGACTCGTTGAGTTTCATACGCTTGTTCGGTGCAGAGTCCACACTTGAGCCACGGGATGACGACACCGCTCTTCATTGGCACGTACGAATGACTGGCGGGGGTCGTTGACCGTGGAGGGACCGATCCTGCGCGAGGAAGTTTCCGCTTGTTCTCCCGGGCTGCTCTCAGCTCTTGCAAGATCGACTTGCCGTACACGAGGAAAGGTCATTGGACTTCTTGCTCTCATACAGGAAGTGAGGCGAGTAGCTCTTGTTCAAGCTGTAAAAACGGGTTAGATGAATCAATGTAGTGCTTCGACGACTTACTCCAGGCTTTACTTTCCGACGCGCATACATACGTGTTTTTCTCTTCCCGAAGCAGTCTGGTAGAATCTCCTCCCCCGCTTGTAGTCAGCCGAGACTGGTCAGAAGCAGCAACAGCGATCTCCTTCTCTTCCTTGGTAACGTCAAAGTATTTCTTGATGGCAGCGAGAAGAGGCGCCTTCATCCGCTTCTCATCCTTGAGTGTTCATTTGGCCTCATCTTCATGTGTCTTTAGAAGCTCTTCCGTAGGTGCATCTGAAACGCCATAAGTATCAAGTCGCAGATAAAATATTGAGCTGACCATCGGCAAAAGGAGCAAAGTCTTGCCGTTCTTCTTCGGCAACCATAAGCTCATCCCATAGTTTGACAATCTCCTCACGCGCATTCTCGACGAACACGCTCATGCGCTCGCGATTAAGCTCTAGCATCCGTTCGAGTTCCATTCATATTCCGGACGCCTCATCTGTATAGCCCGGGTGAGCATCAACAAATTCGTCTCAGAAGGTAGCTGCAGCGAAGGAGGACTCGGCTTTGAAGGTGCTAGCCAGAAGAAAGGTTTAATGCAGTTACAGACTTAGGTGGTGCGGTCCTCAGAAGGAGCAGGGCCATCTGGCGCGGCTGAGATGCAACCTCGTACATGTGAGCAACTTCTTGCTGGGTCATGCCCACAATAGGTTCGCTAAGCAGAGTGCGTAATGCCCGCATACTTCAATACCCCACGTCTGTGAGTGGATGATGCGTTCCGTTCGACTCCAGTCCTTGAACAAGTTCTGCTTCTCCTCCGGATACATTGAAGTCGGGGTCGTACTCCCCGGTCCAAACGAGGACACGGCAGGATACTGGCCGGGCGTGTGGACTATGGGTAACCTGACGATTTCGCGGAACGACGGATGGAATGTAGCCGTACACGTTGCGTACGTACGACTCGTGCGACGTTGGTACTTTTCCCAACCAGATGCTAAAGGATCATTCTGGACCTCCCGCGGCTCTATTCTCAGACTTTTCTCGCGACAAGTACAACAATGAGCTGAGTTGGCTGAGCGGGCAACGACTTAGCGCGTGTACCTATCCAAACAGCGATCATCCGGGACCATTATCGTCTTCGGGAAAATATCGAGGCATAGAGGGACGTAAGTTCGTGGTTGTCAAGAGTGAGACCGTGGTACTTGATGGGGAAGGTGCGGAAGAGGACTTTGGACAGAGGGAGACGGTCCTTGACGTCGCCGCCAGGGAAGGACTTGCTCCAGTAGGCAACATAACGAGAGGAGATAACGAAACCGCTTGAACACGAGACGCTCCGGAAGAGACGAACACACATTGCTGCAAATCTGTTAGAACAAGAAGGAAAGAAGAATTAAAGTTGACCTACTCCATAACTCGATTTCCCCGCCGAGACCCAATACAAGTCTGATACCCTTCTCTTTCTTGTCTGCGTATACAGAATCAGCGATGAGATCCTCAGAAACATTCAGAGGACCAAAGTCGACTACAATATGGGAGAAGAAGTTGGGGTGCTGGGTCCTGAATGGCGTGCTAGTTGGGAAAGAGAAGAAAGGTGGAAACATGTTCCTCAGGTTCTTGGTCGTCCCAAGTGACTTTCACATGGAATGTCGAGCACGTCAGTTCTGCGAGGCATTCTCCTTTTGCGATACGAACTTGGAGACGCGATCCAAGGGACAGCTGAGGCGGTACCAAAATCGGGATCTGCTTCGGAAGTACTACCATCTAATATTTCGCATCGACAGGAAGATCGCGCCTGTAAGGAACGTCAAGTCGAATCACAGGATGAAACTGCACGAAGCTGACCAATAACTTCGCGTCTCCAGTCCTGCGCGGCTTCAGGCGTGTCAAGTTCAGCGTAGTCATATGTGTGATTCGAAATCTGGCTGAATATGATGCGTAGGGCGTAAGGATTCCCGTCATCATGTGGGAGAATATCTGTGATGTTCGACACTAGTACCGAGGATGCCGAGGATGAGTCCTTGGCGTTGGAGACGGCGCGCCGTGAATGGGTGCTGATAATCATTAGTACCAGGGCAATTGTCTTGAGAGTAACCGGACGCAGCCTGAGAGTAAGCGTACGGCTTATATCGCTCTCGAGTCCGTGTGCTGCGTTTGGATATCCACCCGACCACGGTAGACCGTGTATTCGCTGCCGCCGTCGTAAGACTCGTCCTCCTCACCCTCTGCATCCACATCCTCCTGGCATCAACACCGTTCTCCTCTGCTTGTCGGCTGTCTCCGCTTCCCATACTGCTGATACCGCTCGGAACTGACTGTGGATGGCAGCCTGACTGCACAGAGTGGGTCGAATGACTGTAATCCACACGTAACAGCAACAAAGGTCTGGCTCGACTGGCGAGAAATCCGACAGTTGAATATACCGCTTGTGTAGCTGCTGCTGCTGATAATATGAGCCAATGACATAGGGATTGTACTGGTGTGTTGGCTGCTTCTGGTGCTGGACGGACTGCAGATCGAATAGAGGGCGGTTGCAGAGGGTGCTGGGTGTGGACACGCCGGATATGTACTCGTCGTGCTGCATGGGCTTGGCGTTGTTGCTCCCGCCATCGTGAGGGCCATTCAGAGTGTCTATGAGCCACATAAGTAGCATGGTGCTGTGCATTGCCGGCAGTGTGCTCCGACGGATCCTGCTTGAGAAAAAGCGGTCACCTAGTTGGCTAGCAGGGTTACATGAACGTGATGGCGAGCGAAAAAGGTAATGATCCGTTCAACATCGGTTACACGAACATAATGTCTCAATGTTCGCCAAAGTGGTGTGGTGTTACCCTGCTAATTGCAGAGCTTAGGCATGTACATAGCCCTCATGCTGGAGTCGAAGAATGCGCAGATCGGTTGTGGTGACAGGACTGTCACTCTGGTGGTGGTTCGCGTCGGCTGGGTGGGGGATAATTAAATGCGTGGCAAACAGGACGAGTACTAGATGAGAATACAGATGAGATGAAGTGAGAATGCCCCGAACAAATAATGTAAGCCCCTAAGGTGACGCGAAGGACCCGAGCACAAGTGATCGAAACACAAAATTCATCCTTGGCCTTCCCGCCTACGGTAACTACGAGCCGATGGTATGGTAAAATGTGGAAGGTGCTAAGAAGTCAGATGCACCTCGCGCAATGACATGTCATCTGTACATTATTTAGCAATCTTCAACTGTTGAACTAAGATTTTATTCTCGGAGTAACACGCGGAATATGGCGGTTGAAGAGCGAGGTAAAGGTTTACCGTTTTCAGCGCTTCCGCTTTTTCACCATTGACGAACCCGCCACTATGAATATTCGTCACGACAATATACTCCATTCCGTAGTCATTGGTACATTTCATACAACTTTCTCCTTTCAGATAATTACTTCCTAATGGCATACAAGAACCCATCGTATCCTTTGTCCCCAACGGTTCCGATGACGGTCGCTTCGACCTCCTTATCGTTCTGGATGGCCTTGACAAGACGACGAACACCCTCCGACTCGGCCCACTCTGCGTGTTTCTCGCCAAAGTTGGAGACTTCGCCATTCTGGACTATGTTGTCGACGATCTGCCCAGCAATCAGCGACGCTCAAACAAATGCGAAGGATCTCACAATAACGCCACCGCTCTTGACGATCCTCTTAGCCTCCTGGAAGTACTCGGCGATATGCTCCCAATCCGCGTCAATGAACGCCAAGTCGAATTTGGGAGAGCTGGGGATCTCCTTCAGGGAGGCTAGGGCGGGCCCGACAATGAACTTGACCTTGGAACCGAGGCCGGCATTGGCCACATTTTCCTCGGCAACCTCAGGCGACAGTCAGAACGTGTAGGATTCCGCACCGCCGAGTCTCGGCGTACCTTTGCGTGCTTGGCCTCCAACTCTGTTGGAAAACACGCGACGCGGGTGTCGATACGCGCGCTAGTCAGCGAACGGGCACGCTTGCTGAGCACAGTAGCATTGGCTCTAAAGCAAACGAGTGACGAATACATCCTCAAGTACCTACTTAAATACGAGAACATATACCTAAGAATAGCACACAGGATGAGTAAGCTAAGAGGTGGCGCGCAGATCTCAAAGAGAAGACACGTCGGGACCATATGGACGTGTGAACTGCTCTCAAACACATGAGCACTTCAATATTCCAACACACCCCTGGAAGTGCGAGAGTGTTATGACAGAAATAAACACCCCTGGAAGCAGGAAACGGCGGACAGCGATGGCGAGAAGGATGATGGCAGGAATGGGGGATGACAACATGTCAACGACGGGAAGCAGACTTCGGCCTCTGCAGGCAAGTCCAACAGCAGCAGCAACGGCGTAGGAATACGGCCCCTACAGGCCACGATGAACGACGAACAAAACAGCGGGGCAACGACAAATCAGCAACGGCTTCGGGATCGGCAACGGCAATCAACGGCAGGCACGTCAACAGCAAGCACGCCAACAGCAGGAATCAACAGCGGTGCAGCGGGAATGCGCTCAAAGCAGCGATGACGACGGGGAAGGCGCTCAACGAGGAACGACGGAGCGACAATGAAGGAACGCGGATCAACGGGATCGACGCGAAGGATGGAACACGGATCGTCTCGGACACACGGGAAGAGTGCGCGATGACAAGGATGGCAACGACAGCATACGCAGAGGACTAGCGCAGCAACATCGACAGCGACGGCCTATTTGATACTACCCGGCCACGATCAGGGTAGGACTCGTTTGTGTTGGAAAACACGCGACGCGGGTGTCGATACGCGCGCTAGTCAGCGGAACGGGCACGCTTGCTGAGCACAGGTAGCATTGGCTCTAAAGCAAACGAGTGACGAATACATCCTCAAGTACCTACTTAAATACGAGAACATATACCTAAGAATAGCACACAGGATGAGTAAGCTAAGAGGTGGCGCGCAGATCTCAAAGAGAAGACACGTCGGGACCATATGGACGTGTGAACGTGCTCTCAAACACATGAGCACTTCAATATTCCAACAAACTCGAGCCCAATGTGCTCGCCATCGTCAGGGAGAGCTCTAGCAAGCCACGTCGTGGAATATCTGCAAGGAGCATTTAGCGCCATTATTTCCAAGGAACATCCAAAAGCGCCTACCCTCCCAATGTTCCGAGCTCGATGATTCTCTTCACGCCAAGGGATTTGGCGAGCAGGTACAAAAACTTGCCCTGGGAAGCGCTCACAGCGATGTCGGGGAGACCGTTCTTTTTGGCGTTCGCTACCCCAGCGTCCAGGACGGGGTCGGCAGGGATGAGGAAGGAGTTGAACCAATGATCGGTACGCTCCCAGTCGGCGTACGACGTGGCGGGGAGTTGGCTGTAAGAGAAAATTCCGTAGTTTTCTTCGGAAGACATTTGGCTGCTGCTGTATGTGTCGAGGTAGGTTGTTCAGTGATAATGGTGGCTTTCTTGTTGCAGCTTATATACCACCGACGCGGCCCACACAGATATCACGTCACCATTGAAACAACTTCTATGTAGTTGGGAGACACGTTCTACACGACTTATGCCGCGATGGCGCGTTCTGCAGGCATCGCGTCATTTATCTTATCTGATTAATTTATCACTCCAGCTGAACTCGGAGGCGTTGCGCAACGTGCTGGCATCTATGGCTTCTGACGTTCAAGTTCGGCGCAAGTTGCGTATCAGCACCAGATCGGTCCAGAGGCCGTTTGACTGTGAAGTCCTCTCGTCGAGTCCGAGTTTTGCCAGACTTTTCCCATGACAGGGTTCTAAACGGTGTCTCCACGCTGCTGGAGGAGCTTCATTTCGCGTTTGCCGTAAATGAACGTCATCTGAAAGAACTTGTCAGATGGCTGTACAACTTGACTAGTGTTTGGCAGTCCGTATAGATTGTAACGTAGCTCAGGTTCGCATTCCTAGAGAGTTATTCGACAGGTTGCGATCCACTCTCACTTTTCAGAAAGCCATGGGTGTGGCGCACGATACCAATCACCCATAATTTTTGCCACTGGTAATTTATTACCAGCCATCTACTATGATGGTGACTTCGCCGAACGATACCATGACCACGAGCGGCCGGGAATCATTAGGACAACAGAACTCGACGAGATGCGATCTTCGCGGCGCCAGACGTCAATCAGAACGAAAACCTGTGTAGACCAGTGGTAACGACCAAGGCCAGAAGTTCAGACTCAAGTAATCGACTCCCGCGCATCATCGTTCTATTCCTTTTGGCCCACATTCTTTCTCGGGCGGGCACTTCAAACCGTGAGCTTAAGTCATTGATTACAGGCGTGCTTACCGACACCTCGTTTCACAAACCTGTTGATGGTCGTGATCCACTATAGCCTCTCCGTCTCGCCGGAAAATGCTCGGGTAGTTGTGCTAGCGCCGCTTCAGTCGCCAGCGCTATCATTCCTCTACGAATGTGGAGACAGGGTGCACGGGAATATGCTTCTCAAAAGATCATCACGCACATAGACGAAGGAATTCAGGAAGAATGGAACGAAATGGCCGTTTCATCAAAATGAAAGTGCACTGCCTCGTCAAAGACATATAAGTATTTATGTTGGCATGAACAGCGCACGCAATCCACCTGCTGCCAAATGGAGGCCTGTTTCGAAATATGCGTGGCGTGCGCAGACTCAGACTGTGATTGTGGTGGTGAGCTAGTCTCGACGTTACCAGAAGCGATCGAGTGCTAACGGACGTATCAGATTGCTGCGACGACACTGGAGATGATAACAGTGAGTCCCCATCAACATTCTACCTTGACGATACGAAACTAATCGAGACTTGGAAGCCTGTTGCTGCTTGTGTACACCTGGAGGCGGCGGCGGATGCTCGTGTTGCCAAAAAGAGCAATATAGTGGCGCTGCAGTGGGACAAGACGGAGGAAACATCCAGATGCAGCCGACAAGAGATATGGCAGCGGGATGAAATCATCATATTGTTATGGGGGTGCGGGGACGGGCACAGTGGCCGATTCCGGACACTTGTATGGTATAATACGAATCGCCAGAGAAGACGTATCTGTCGGAAGTGAGATAAGGATATAGTAGCAGCCTCCGCGACGGTGCTCACGTATTCAGAAAAGAGTGTGATACAATTCCATGTGAGCTCTGAATCCGACGCGTCAATCACAAACACCTTGTAAGTTAAAGGAAACTTACGTATGAGCTCTACGCGTCTGGCCTTCCACTATACGCCTCAACAACGCGGGACAGTGTCCTTGAATGGTCTCTACAACACGCGTCTTATTCCCTTCCAGATCCTCAAACTGCCGGAGTTTCCAAACGGTGATACCGTTGGCCGGGACGATGGACTCGTACAGAGCCACTTTCCTCTTCTCATCCCACGTGAGGGTCCCCTCGATGTGAACATTCGTCTTGATCATGAACGTCGACACCATCTCCGTCATCTTGAAGTGCTGCCGCGGTAGCCCTCCTTCTGAAGAGTCCACCTGGCGCACATGCGACTCAGAGAGTACTGCGTCTGCGAGTAAAGCTACTGCATCCTTTTCGAGGAGCTCGAACGCGGTGCATAGAGACGAAAGACGACAGACGCGTTCGTGGCCTTCGCTGGTGCCAATCATAGCAAAGACTTTGTCTATCGGGCGGTCGAGCACGACGGCATGGCTCGCAGTGAAGTTTGGTGTAAAGCCTGGCCCGGATACTGGGGTAGTCATCGTGGTGAAAAGGAGAGGGAAGATTCGAATTGGAGAGCTGTTGGTTCCAACGACATCATGATCGTGGCTGTCAATGATTGTCGGCGAGCTCGGAGAATTATCTTCGGCAGGGCACGTGGACTTTGCGTGGACTTGTTCGGCATCAAGGACGTTTTCGCATCTTCCTTTTCGACCACCATGGCGAATCAAATCGGGGGCGCGTCTCCGTACTCGCTGCGACTAGTTTTCTTTCTGCTCCTTGCCCAGCGGCGGCCAAATTCCATTAACTTGCTATTCAACCCTCGGAATCCTAAGTCATCACCACGAAACTCTAGCCTGTTATCTGTCTATGGACTACGTTACTTGCAGCTGTATCATATTGAACCACGAATAAGAGGGCGGGTGCGATGGAGTCGTAGCCACTGCCATCTGATGCATTGACTGACGTGATGTATTACACAGGTATTACATGAGCTTGGCAAAGGACGGAATCTCGGAACTTACTCCTGTTCTTCGACTGTATTGACTCTTGAATGTGCATCGCCCGCGTTATCTCGCTAGCATCTTGTCCATATGCTTCCCAGCAGTGCCCTGTGCCTGTCTGAAGCGATCCTGTCAAGTAAGGTAAACCTGTCGTTCATTTTCAAGTCGACGGCTGTGGCGATTGCTGATGACCCTCAGAGCTAATTTTATGAGCTACTTTTGTGGTAAGTATCAAAAGCACGCGATTCGTTCATTAAACAAACAAGACGTCCTATATAAGGTGCGTTTGATTGGATGTATGTGTTCGTTTCAATGCCCTCCCTCCCATCTCCCATCTTCATTTTGGTGTTATCTTTGTACCTCGGCGCACTCGTTAACGCACGGACAGACTTCGCGTCTTGTCTCCGCACAATACAAAACGACGAGTCTCTCTGGCGGAAGGGCGGCACAGACCTGCACGGGAATCTTGCAACCAATGCAAGCCAAGTGGTAGGGTTCACCTATCCACTTTGCCGCGAGCAATGTGGCTCGGAGCCTAAGGCATTCAGCATGAGCTTGTTCGCTTCGCAGTTCAGCTCATATCTGCTTGCGTGGCTTGCATTAACAGCGCAGCTCCCATACGGCTCTCACAACCACTGGGATAACATCAGCTCTGCTATCATCTCCATCGGCTCGCCAGCTTTGTCGGTATTCTCTCTCGTCATCACCCTGCTTAATCGTAGATGGATGCGACAGCGGTTTGCCCACATCCACTATCCGAATAAACACAACGCAATCACTGTTTTCGAGAATCTTCAGCAATCTCCTGTTCGTATAACGCCCGTCTCTACAGCCGGCGCTCGTCCGCTACTCGCATCCCTTGTTGTTCTACCGGAAAACGACTTGTGGTGGGCCAAGGCGGCAGATGCGTTGTCTTTCACGCATACCTGGTCGGTCGTAAATGTCGTCTCCATCATTTGGGTCGTGATTGCTTACGGATTAACTCTTGCTTCATTCGAACCACCTACGTGGAACATCATTGGAGCCTCCGTGGCGTGCGCTTGGGTATGGATGTTTGCCGTGGTTACGGCGTGGCTCAAGCTCTCCCCGAATTGCGAAGACGCACGCCTTCGGAAAGAGTTGTCAACAGTAAATCGTCAATACGCCTACGTCGCCACAGAAAATGGGCCTCCCGCTCTGGCTAGCAGTTTTGCAGCACAATATGCGGTGACACTCTGGCCGGACGTCGATGGACCAAATGGTTGGCATTTCCCAAAATACTCACAAGGACCTTGATACATATGGATTTCAGATTTACATTGTCCGTCAAGTGTGCCCTCACCGCTCTCTCGCCCACTGCACTACGTGATTCCAGGATCGGAAACAAAGCCTCGCCGAGCCATTCATTGCGAAGACTATTCAATCTTCGTTGCCTCCAGTACAGGCGGTCCTAACATCCGATTCTTCAGATGAATATCGCTCTATACCATTGTTCAATTATGTTCGCGCATTCTCTTGGTCACGCGCGGTTAATGATGTGGCGCTGGCGTTTGAAATCTCTGCACGTCATGCTCGACATCACATCGCTGTACATAGACAGCCAGAAGGAGGGGATTGGGCGCTCACGATGGATGGGAGCATACACAAGGATAACCGTAGAGGCAGCTGATGGCTTCTTTCGCTTTTGGATAGCGCCTATTGTTTTTTCTGCTGCAGCTTCGGTGCTTCTTTATTTGTTTACCTGGGCAAATGGGAATTAATATGTATTATAGAATAAAGTAGAGATATTCGTTGTACAATAGTATTTATCGCAGGGCGCTGACACTGCGAACCTGCTGCGAACGCAAGAGCGGAGTCCGTCGGCTTTAGCGGAGCTCGGATATCGGACCGGATCCATCAAGCTTGCTCATCATGCGCTGCTTCGACGTTGACCACGATGAGCAACTCACCAAATCCGTCGGCACGGCCGCCAAAGGAATTCCTGAACAACGCGCGCCCAGATCGCTTATCCGGCGATCCTGGCACGCAATGTCGGATAGACTATCGCCCTTCTCATCGTCCGCGCTGGCGAGTCTGCCAAACGCCCAGCGGCCCCAGCGGTATAACCGTGCCGACGCTATACCAGAGACTGAAAACGACGAGAACGGGCAGAGGCCGACTGTCCGTGACTATCATGCCATCAATACGCTTCCGCCTAGGGTGCGAGTTCCGAAAAAGATTGCCACGCCGGTCAAGGTGGAGGGAAAAGTCTGGTTTGCCAATGAGCGAAGTGTGTGATTTCAGCTGGCGTTGACGTTTTTTGTTGATGTGCCGCTTCAGCTTGGGTGTCATGGTTGAATCTGGCCGTTCTCATTGGAACGCTGTCAGTGGCCCTCTTCAATGCATCAGAGGATGTAATAGCCAGAAGATTCGCGTACGCCTATGCGTTGATTAGTGTCTGTGTTTTGGTACGTTGCTTGTCTCGTCTTTCTTATTCCAGCGCGTCTCATTCTCGCCTAGGCGTATGGCTACTTTTTGTACCAACATCGTATCACGATGATTCGCAGAAGAGATCCAGGCTCATTTGGTGCGTTGAAAACACTCAATTTCACCGGCCAATACTGAGTGAATCTACCTCAGATGCTCTCGCTGGACCTCTGATCGTCAGTGCCCTGCTATTCTTTGCTATTCTCGCCAACTTCGTAATACGAGGTATGTTACCCCATATTCTTTCCGCCAGTATTGACGTCTAATCGACTCTTTATCCAGTCCGTGAACTGTAAGTCTAGATCGTGCTCTGCTGCTAGAAAGTCCTCACCGTATTGCAGGCGCGAGAAGAATGTTCCCATACCCGGATCAGCCCTGCTTGCGGCCGTGATTCGCCCATGGTATTCCCAAGATGCGACAAGTAATAATTTGACTGGTTTCGCCTTCAGTGCGCAGACCGTCGACTGACGAATTTGGTTACTACGACCGTGTATCGGGTATAATTTTACACTCAACGCCGTGTGTTTGTCGGGGAAACATGGGATCTCGGAACAAGGCGTCAATTGACTGCCTGCCTTGAATACCCGGATCTAAAATATTCCCTCGATTTACTCTCGATTCTTCCGTGCATCCAACATTCTCCGTGGCACTGGTATAAAGCCCTTTGCGTTATTGTCTTCCTAATCTTACAGTTTTTCGTTTCGATCGTCATCCGTTCCCCCTTCATGTCTTCATCTACAACTTCCGATTATCATGAACCTAAGTCGAATTTGGTGACTGGATCCTTGGGCAAAACTCACCGCGTCCGACGCGTCCCAATTATTAGCATGATGGTACACAATGTGTACTCACCCATGTCCATGGGCTCTGCCGATAACTCAAATAAACCAAACACACATTTCGGTAGGCGCATTTTATAATGTGATTCATTAGTTACTCACTCAATCCTAGCGTCTCAGCGAGCCACAAAACCGTCTTCCGAACAGAGGGATTCGTGTCCCATTCACGTCATGCCCCACTTGTTCATTTTGCTCGGAAAGATGAGAAATCTGGATGTGAGTTACTACTTCACTCTAGCACACGGTTTATCCTCAAGGCTTCGGTCGTAGCTGAAACGAAACATGTTCCCTCTCGTCCACCATCGCCATACCCAGGGAAGAGAAACCAACCTACTACAACTCTTAGTAGCCCCGCGCAAGCCAAAGCGGTCCCGGTTACGCTGGTGCCTCCGAAGCTCGATACTTTGGATGTTCCGTCACGATAAGGAGTTGCTTCCCTAGCCATCTTGTCCTGCATGAGAGCATCCTATGTTGTGCTGTCTAGTTGCATTCCTCTTCACATACCTGTTACAGACACGCTAATTCTTATTTATATACATAGAGCCTATAAATACAACCATTGCAGTTACTTTTCCACTTGAGTAGTATTACAAAGATGACCGGATGGTCGGGCGGTCGTTTCCGACAAAGACGATGGTGTCGACGCGACGACTGTCAACTGATGGATCGTCTGATTGGGATTTGATACTATAATCGCTTTCAACGTAAAGTCGGTTTTGAGGGACGAGTCTAGGCTTACATGACATTGACCGCTTTGTGGCGTTCATGCTCGACGAGCTCTCCGGTGCCGGGCAACTGCTTCGTCAGCCCACTAATGATGTAGTATCCGCCAAAGACGCCATCCTGCGATCCGTCATGTTCAAATGTAAGTGTAGAATGCACGAGGCTGACGCGTACCCTGTTAGTGGAAGGATCCTGTGCAACCTCCACCGATTCCTTCCAAGTGACTTTGAGTCCCGTCGCGGACGCCTCGCGCATCATGGTAACGAGTTTGACCAACGAGTCGTAGGGCAGCGGCATGCCGTTGATGGTTCCCTTGAGGTCCTTGGAGAAGGTCCGCGAGATGGCTTCTGTGGACGCCTCCGTCGTGGTTGCCTCGAAGACGTCTTTGATGTGGCTCTGGGACCACTCTGTAAGGCTGCTGAGGGTAGTCATGGTTGGAGATCGCCATGGCAGGCACGCGGGCTTATATAGCTTGATTCGCGTTACTTTGAATGGATGGAACCGAGTTGTGTATCATCACATGCATATGGCTCAAGAAAGAGTTAACGTTGGGATTTGGGCGCAGTACATGTGTTTCCTGAGTGCAGTTGCTATGGGATGCGCTCGGGCGGTGGTTTGACGGTGTTTTGGAGACTGTGCAAGCTATAACTCGGCATCCCCTCGACTTAAATTGTCCCGGTCCTGTGAATGCTAAGCCCAAACTAGAAATCTGAAGAGCCAACAATCACTCATTGACATTAACGATGACGTGCATCACTGATTGGAGATGGGAGATCCCTCAGGCTGTACAGTGTACGTATAGGTACGTATAGACTGGAAGATCCGACGAGATTCGTGATAGTCGGACGAACGAGCCCAGGAATCCCGAGTTGATGCGGCTGTATTGAAGTGTTCAACGAACTGGCTGGCGGCAATGAGAGGACACGAGTAACGGCTTTGCGCCGCGCAATACTGTATGTAGGCTCGTCGTATTCACAGAGTTCATCGCTGAAGGGTTCCGCGATCGCGCCAATGCCTGCAATCCGTCAAGTGCCCGGGGACGGGTTGAGCATTGGGAAGAAGAGTGAGCAGCTTACCCGGTTGGAGGAGGGGAACATGGGACTGGAATCATTGAGAAGCTCAAAACGTTTGAACTGATTGCGCCACGAATAGACACCCCATACATCGGTGGTCGTATAATCGTGAGGAAAGTTCTAAGGAGCATCAGAAATGGCCAAGTTCCATTACGAGAGATGCGAAGACGCCCGGCATGGCTATTCAATGAGCGCTGCCTTTTTTTGAAAAGAGTAAATCGAGGGATGATATGATATGGCCGGTGACTGAAGTCATGTTGATCCAGGAAGGAGCTCAAAATAGAGTCTCTCCAGGCGAAGAGTACTGGTAGCGTCCTAGAAGTCCTAGATGACAGTCTTCTGCAAGCCCGATCGACTAGAAGTTTCCTGAAAAGGCAAATCGCCTTCTCGCTCTCACCTCCATGACACTAACTTCAACTAAGCGCCCAGCGTGTATCTTGACAGCGGAATTCAACCTGTCCCTCGATGAATTCCCACTGCAGGTTGGACCCTCCGGACATTCTTTCTTTGGTCTAATTACCGGGCTCTCCAAAAAACCGAGTTCGACTCGTTGGTTCTTGAAACTCTGAAACAGCGAGTGGGCTCAAACTTTCGCTCCACAATCCGGTCAGCTACGCGCGCGCGCGCTCAAAGCGCGCGGATGTCAAACCACTCAATCTCCTAGTTGGCCTCGCAACCCCATATGCCTGCTTTGATGTGGTCAGATGGTTGACAGAATGCTATCTCGATCAAACGACCGGAGTATAAGAACACGAACGTGTCTGTGATCTCTTGCATTCACCATGGCCAACACCAACGAGCAGTACGATATCATTTTCGCGGGCGGTGAGTAAACGCGTTCTCTTGGATGAGCTCATATTCAGACTATTTTGGATAGCTGGTGCGGCCGCCTGTGTTACAGCAGGACGTCTGGCTGCGACAGACCCTAGTCTCAAAATCCTAGTGCGTCTCCTGCTCGTCCTGGATCTTCCGGATGCCCACTAACCGAGACTGTAGTTGGTCGAGGCTGGTCGCCACATCAAGGACGTGGAAGAACACGTCCAACCGGCTCGATTCTTTTACAATCTTGTGTCCGCGAAAGACATCTTCACGTTCCACGTCGGAAAGGCAAGTGACGCTATAGCCGGTCGAGCACCCATCATCCCGTCTGGAAAATGCGTCGGCGGCGGGTCTGGCGTGAATTTCGTTATGTATTCGAGGGCGTCTGCGTCCGACTACAATGACTGGGAACATGCCGGCAACAGCGGATGGGGAGCGAAGGATCTGATTCCTTTGGCCAACGAGGTACGTCGCTGTTTGAGAACCGGCGAGGATCTGGTGCTGATCCGTTTCTATAGATAGAGACTTATGACGACGGGAATCCAAAGCACGGCTCGAACGGACCTATCAAAGTGTGCGCGGGACATAAGGGCAGCCTGGGAGCGGATTTCCTCCAAGTGGTATCCAAGTATGACAAGACTCGCGGTTACTCTGATGACTGCCACGATTTCGATACCTGCGACGTTTATGCGGTCCGTCTTTTCTATTTTTCAGACTTATACCAAAATCTTATGAATGCATAGCCGTGGTTCAAGTGAGGTGGTCTTACGTGGTTATGGGACTCTACTGACAAAGAAGCTAGATACATCGACCCCAAGACAGGTCACCGCTCGGACACTGCTCATCATTTTATCTATAACCAGGCAGAGAACGCCAACTTGCAAGTCTTGGATCAAAAACGCGTCGTACGCGTCCTTTTCGAGTATGAACCGCCACCCGGATCCTTTGAACGTTGTCTGAATGTCTTTGCTTATCCAGGGGGACGCGTGCCATCGGAATTGAGTACGTGGATGAGACTGCGCAGGACAAACCCGATGCTCCGACTCGGCGAGCCTTCGCATCTAAACTCGTCGTTTTGTCCGCCGGTGCTTTCGGTTCTCCTTCTATCCTTGAACGGTATGTAATCATTCCGAAACTCAGAGCGCATTCAGCTCACAGGTTATAGATCTGGTATCGGCGCCTCCGAAATCCTCAAGAAGAATGACATTGCTCAACTAGTGGATCTTCCCGGTGTTGGCGAGAACTACAACGGTCAGTGTGGGATATGCCCTGTCGCTCTCTAAATTGACAGCCATGCAGATCATAACCTTGTGTTCACATCTTATATCACCGATGTCGATGACACCCACGACGACTTGTTCAGAAATAACACTGATGGTATGGAACGTAAGCATTCCGTCGTTAACGATTCGTCTCTCCACCTGTTAATTGACTGACAGCACACGTGAAGCAATGGCACGCCAAAGGAAGTGGCTTGATGGCCTCAAAGTACGCACTATTCTTTCGCACTGCGTATATTCCTTGATTGACTGTGTCCTGAACTGTAGCGCCATCGATGCTGGGATTAAGATCAGACCTAACAGCACCGACCTCGAAATCCTCGGACCTGCTTTTGCTGAGCGGTGGTCAACGTTCTTTGCCAATGCACCCGACAAGCCGCTCATGTTCATGGGCTCATTCGCTGCGTAAGAGGTTCTTCAACTTCAATTCAGATACTGATAAACATCAAGATATGCTGGCGGCCTTCCCGAAAAGCGAATGGGTTCCTCGCTGGCCTATTTCACGGTATGCTCGTCCCCTTGGCTGGTGACCCGAGTGTACACTGATCGTGTCTAGCAATACCCTGTGTCCACAGGTCGTGTGCACATCCAAGCAGGACTGAACCCGCACGCGCCTCTGGACATCGAAGCTGGTTACCTCGACCAGTGAGCTTTCACCGTCTCCCGTATCAATCAAGCTCACCTTCCGTAGACCAGCTGACCTCGCCACGCTCAGGTGGTCATACAAACACACCCGCGAGATTGGCCGGCGCATGCGTTGCCATACTGGCTGCTTCCTCGACATGCACCCCAGATTCCCCGCAGGGAGCGACGCGGCTGTCGCAGAGGCCCAAAGCCCGGTCGCCATCGATGCGCCGAATATCAGGTACACGCAGGAGGACGACGAGGCTATCGATGATTTCCATCGCCGGACCATGGGGTCGACTTGGCATTCGGTAAGGAGTCTTGGTCCCTCTTCATGGAGGAGGAGAATGACGATCCCCTTAAAGCTAGGAACGTGCGCCATGAAGCCGAGAAACCAGAACGGCGTCGTGGACTCCCGTTTGAATGTCTACGGTACGGAGGGCCTCAAGGTTGCGGACATGAGTATCGCGCCGAGCAATGTCGGCTCCAATACATACAACACCGCACTCATCATCGGTGCCAAGGCAGCGGTTATCATCGCGTCCGAGTTGGGCATTACCATCAAGTCTTAGTCTCCATCTTCTGTAGATTACCGCCAATTCTCTTCTCCTAAACCTAATGTATTTATGGAGCCACAATAACACGTCGCATTTCGCATCGCGACGCGGTTCGCATTTCCGGAGATCTGTAAGTTTTCTCAGTACGAAGGGAAAAGAGGAGCAATGCACTTGTAATGAGGAGGTAAGTTTCTTTGGTTTTGGCTTAGCCACTGTCACTGGACTCTGACAGTTTTGTAGGTCGATTCTCAGGTCTATCCATCAGCTATGTACATCGCCGCTGCGCCGTCAGGGAGGCGAATTCGCGTAGGACGTTGGAAACGGCCGCGCGTGGCGGCACAATATTCCTTACAACTTCCGAAAGTTCTCGCCCCCAAATGGTCATCTGAGCATCACGGCTCCGTATATCCGAACTTTGCATTGCTTGGAAGAGCAATAAAAGGCGGCGAGAAAATAGGCCAGCGAGGAACCCATTCGCTTTTAAGGAAGGCCGCCAGCATATCTTGATGTCTATCAGTATCTGAATTGAAGGTGAAGAACCCCGAACGAATGAGCCCATGAACATGACCGGCTTGTCGGGCGCGCTGGGAGAGAACGTTGACCACCGCTCAGCAAAAGTAGGTCCGAGGATTTCGAGGTCGGCGCACGAGTGCTGTCAGTCAATTAACAGGTGTAGAGACGAATGGAATGCTTACGTTCCATACCGTCAGTGTTATTTCTGAACAAGTCGTCGTGGGTGTCATCGACATCGGTGATATAAGATGTGAACACAAGGTTATGATCTGCATGACTGTCAATCGGTGTGGTATACTCCCGTTTGAATGTTTACGGTACGGAGGGCGCGGACATGAGTATCGCGCCGAGCAATGTCGGCTCCAACACGTACAACACTGCACTTATCATCGGCGCCAAGGCAGCGGTTATCATCGCGTTGCAGTAATCTACAGAAAGATGGAGACTAAGACTTGATTGTACCTCTGCAATTCTCTTCTCCTAAACCAAATGTATTTCTGGAGCCACAATAACACGTCGCCCTCGGTTCGCATCCGTGCGTGACGCAAGCAATTTTAGTCGTGAAGACCACGTCTTGGTCGCCATGTGAATTCAGGTGAATTCCAGTAAAAATCCAATGAGAATCCATTTCCATTCAGTATTCAATGGAACTGTACGGTACGTTGGTAACGTACGCTAAAATTACATCTGTCTAAAATTTGTTATGTGTGAGTGTGGCGGGAGAGCACTGTGGGGGCGGAGGACAGCATGGTGTGGGGTTGAGTAGTGCGGGTATCGTTAGTGTGGCGTAGGTAAAGTAAAGTCGGGGCAGGAGAATTAACGAAATAAAAGGGGAGAAGAAGTCTTTCATGCGTCTGCAGTCCAATGCTCTATGGATGGAGAATGCGATGTCAAAAAGAGTCAAATGCGAGGGGAGAGAAAAGACCGGGGATCAGTTCCACAATCCTTTTTGAACGATCCAAGTCGGACGCCGACGCACATGCTGGTCACCGCGAGGGAGCCAACGACGAAAGTTTTAACCCCTGGGACAACTCCTTCTTCCACTCTAGGCGCCGGACGGCCTCGGCGTAGTCGACCCATTCCCTTCTCCGTTCGTGGCTTTCCAGCCACTCTTGTTCGAGCGAGTTGACATCGAGCTCATAAAAGTGGTAGGTGGCGGAGGGCGTCGGTATCGTGATGACGAAACGTGTTATTGTGCCACGGACGCCAGCTGTTGCAATGTGCAGATAATTTGCATCAAACACAGAAAGAGGCAGCGCAGAGGGATATAATCAGGAGGTGAGGAGACGGAGAGAGGGACAAAGGTTAAGACCTTCTTCCAAGGCTTCCCGCGACGCAGCATCTTCCAACTTTACGTCTGATGACTCCCAACCACCCTTCGGTACTGGAGGGGGAAAAAAAGTCAGCGTTCGGAACGGAGACGCGGAACGGAGGTGAAACAAGGATTTTAAGCAAAGCAAATGACTTACAGACCCAACTATCTGGCCGCTTGCGACTTGTCACGACAAGGACCTTGCCCGCCGCGCGTGCTATAGGAATAGCACAGCAGACGATACGTGGTGTTGCGCGCCCTTTAGTGCCCATTGTGGATGACGGCGAGGAGATGCGCAGATATAGTGATGTACTCTGGTTGTCCGGGCTTGCTCTCACTGGGGGAGCTGATGATGGTGGCCGCGGTTGGCGTCCGGCAGACGACCAAACAAACTCTGCGGAGGCTGACGTTTTGAGGTTACGGCGTGGGTGACGGTGGAAAAGACCGGTTAGGGATCGCGGTAAACGACGAGCAGAGGGGGATTATTGGTCGAGCTCGCTGTACGACGCGGTTGTCGTCAGCGACCAAAAGGTTGAAAAAGGTGGTCGTATGCTGACCTCTGCTGTGGTAGTCGGTGCTGTTGGGGCCCTTTTATATAAAGCCAACAGAGCAGTACGCGGCCGGGAACCACGCAAATAGAGGATGACTGGGAGAAAAAGGGCAAAAGGTGGTGGTAGGGAAGAGAGCAGGTTCAGCGCGGCGGTTCAGCAAAAGACCTGGAATAGATATTGCCAGTTCCAGACTGTTTGGGCAATTACGTAGTGATCATGACCATGCAGTGGCACGCACGTTCGTTGCTCTTTTCCGGCACGACCGCCGGCTGGCGTATACGTGATGGTCCTATCATTTTTCTCCAGGCCGAGTCTTCCAAGAGCATTGCCTACTCCCCTGCCAGAGGGGCATCCTCCTTAGCCCCTTCTCGCCGTCGGCTTGCTCTCCGATTCCTCCAGATGAGCTCTCAAGCTTCTCAGCAAAGGTCCCGCCAGTCTTAAGCTTCGGAATCGTGATGGATCTTCCACAAGAACCTACTCAATTACATCTTTATGGAACTTAGGACCCTGCGTATCAGACGGGCTCTATAGTCTCTACATATCAATCTAATCATAGTCGCCGCGTCCGACCGCCGTATGAATCATTCATTCCATCTGCACTTGTCAGTTCACTTGTACAGTCCAAATACAATATACCACTCACGCGACCAAAAACATGCACACGACACCAACGAACATGGCAGCAAACTATAAGCAGAATAGATCAGGAACGCAGCGCCTTCCGGCAATCCTCCTACTCACCTCTCTCATCGCCTGAGCCCCACTTTTACTCTCGGCAAGAAGCCTGACATTGAATTAGACTTGATCGCATATTAAAGGGACAAGAACACACGTAGGCAAGACAGCAACGGCACCGATATACAGGAAGCCTCCTGCGACAAAGGGAATAACCTGGAGTAAAAGGAAATGAGTAAGCCCATACATGCTGAAAGCTAGAATACGCTGACCAAATCCGCCATCTTCAGCGTGGTTCCAAGCAGACCAGGGGCATCTTGTCTCACTCCAGCCGCGAGGTTCATACCTCCCTCATGCACGTCGCCAGAAGACGTCGCATTGTGTACCGCGATCCCAATGAAAGTTCTATTAGTGCGGGGTCAGTAGACAAGACAAGAGGTAACAGGGCAAACACATACCCGACCTAGGACGACCGTGCATGAGCGTAAAGACGAACGTGAAGGAAGAACGGAGGCGTGCATCACACGGGTTCACGTACAAATGCACCAACAGCGGTGAGGAACTGGGACTGCATGGCCTGTCTCTTCGTGAAACCACTTCGAATCAAAATCGAGTAGTCCGCAATCTCGTGTGGGATTTCATGCGCAAAACACGCGAGCGTCGTCGTGGCCCCAATCAAAGGCGAGGCGTAGAATGACGCGGCCATGCTGTAGTGAGAACAAGAACATCAGTATGACGCTTCCAGTCGCGAATGAGACAAGTACGCGAGACCATCAGTTCTGCAAACGTGCATTAGCGTCAAGGCCCGTCTGTCAGTAAAACTTACTTACATGTTATGAACAAAGTCCCCAAAAAGATTGAGGTAAGCTGACAACTTGGACGGTCCAGACGAATGAGATGGTGCTTCAATAACATGTTCGGCGTTTGACTCAGACTTTGCCCGCGAGCGTAATCCATCTGTCGATGCCGAAACCGATGCTCCCGAGCTCTGGGCGATTGAGGGATCGTGTGAGTGGTGAGAGTGGGAATGTCCGTCCTCCTCGCCTCCCCCCAATACGCGCAGCGTCTTTTCCATGAAGAAGAAGGCAGCAAATCCGGAAAAGATACCCAGCCTGTAGAGTTATCAGTCATGTCCGCGGATGACATATGATGTAAATGGGAGTACCCTATAAGAATGTTGCGCTTCTCCTCGACCATGACAAAATGGACACCAGGGTCTTGATGCTCGCCCATGAAGGAATGAGGGACCAGGTGGAGGAAGACGTCAGAGAGGAGACCGCCAGTCTAACCAAGTTGTAAGTGTAAACTTGCTTGACGCGACCGTCGAACATACAGCAAAGGCAGTCATAGTATTCAACGTATTGCCATTGATTTCGGCCGGAATGAACGCGAGAATAAAGTTGGGTACGCTGTACAACAACACTGAGATGTCCAACGCGAAAGACCGTGACGCGCACTCACGAGCTGATATAGAAGGTGCCCAGGATGGAATTCCAAGCCGGACCGAAGGGAAACAGCACCGCAAATATTTTCCGCATGATGGGCGATTCCTCCGCTTCCACGGCGTGCTTGACGGCGCTGAGCTCCTTGACTGCTGGGCATTGCAGAATATCGTCCGTCTATGCTAATCGTGTGAGCAGCTAACGCGGCATACGCGAGCAGCGCACCGATATCGAGACGTTTAAATATGACGACGCATCGGCGTGCGCGACGAGCAGAGAAACGGCGGCAAGCAAGTAAAGGAATGTGAATCTGTCCGGCATCGTTAGGATGTGGTGGTCAAAGTGCAAGGTCCGTTCAAGACGGCCGGCTGTCAGCGCCCCGGAATCCGCCCCGCGCCGATCGCGACTCTGGCTCTTGCGAGTACTATAATTATTGTACAATGAACATCATTTCTCTGTTAACTATCTAATATACTTTAATTCCCATTTGCCCAGGTAAACAGATACAGAAGCACTGAAGCTGCAGCAGAAAAAACAATAGATGCTATCCAAAAGCGAAAGAAGCCATCAACCGGGTAGGGATCAACAAAGACTTGGAAAGCCTTGCTCCCATTTCCTAGTACTGCACACCCACAATAACAGTTATCAAACTGGTGCGCGAATCGAAGTAGGCACAGGATGATGAATGACACGCAATTTATCCAAGCTACAATCTTCAAGACTTGTGAGACCTTGAACGGATAGCAAAAGCAAATGAACAACTCGCCTTGCCCAAACGTCGGAGCATGATAGAAGCCTTGCGAAAAATCCGCGCGTTACTGGAGCACAAAAGTGTCGGATGGCAAAACTGCTCTGAAATAGTAGACGCGACGAAGAGACCAAATGCAACCGTTGCCAGAAACCCATAGAGAATGAACGAGGCGCTGTGGCATCTATATTGTGACTTTCAGCTGGCTGCAGGTTCTGAAAGCAGAACTCACCCAAGCCCAGCAGTGGGAGTCACATAATACGAACCAAATAGCCGATCCAGTTGTTGCCCACTGAACGGATAGACCACCTATCGCAGCGAGTATGACACGGTTCCAGATCGCAGGGGCCCAGCGGATTTGAAGTCAAAAGGACGCCGTCAACGTATGCCAAAACTTCGGACGCATTTCCTCTGCGGTTATCCTCGTGTATGCTCCCATCCATCGTGAGCGCCCAATCCCCTCCTTCTGGCTGCCTATGTACGGCAATGTGGTGGCGAGCGTGGTACGCGGAGGATTCAAAAGCCAACGCCACATCATTGACCACGCGGGACCAGGAGAATGCACGAGCGTAATTGAACAACGGTATAGAGCGATATTCGTCAGAAGAGTCTGTAGTATTCCGCGGCGATACTGCGCGCGCTGGTGATGGCATTGATGGGGCGATAGAAGAGGCTTCACGATGAACGAATCACTGCTGTGTTGTCCCGGGCCTGGATAGTGCACTGGATGAGGGAATGACGAGGGCACATTTGATAGCGGACGCAGTTCTGCAAACAGCATGCGTCAAGGTCGTATCAAGTGACAGCATTACGCGGAAATACTGACCGTTGGGATCATCAAGATTTGGCCAGAGTGTCAGGGCATATTGCGCCGCAAAGCTGCTAGCCAGAGCGGGTGGTCCGCTTTCTGTGGCAACGTAGGCGTGCTCACGATTGACTGTTGACAGCTCTTTCCGAAGGCGCGCGTCTTCGCAATTAGGGGATAATTTGAGCCATGCTGTAACCACAGCAAGCATCCACACCCAAGCGCACGCCACGGCGGCGCCCATGACATATGTAGCGTAAACGCTGGTTCAAACGAAGAGAGAGTTAATCCGTACGCAATCACGACCCAAATAATAGAAACCACGTTTATGGCCGACCACGTATGCGTGAAAGACAAGGCATCTGCTGCCTTGGCCCACCATAGGTCGTTCTGCGGCAAGACAACAAGAGATGCGAGCAGTGGAAGAGCGCCGGTTGTCGAGAGGTGTGTTATATGAACCGGGGACTGCTGGAGGTTCTCTAGGACAGTGACAGCATTGTGTTTATTGGGCAGTGAATGTGGGCAAAGCGTTGCCTCATCCACCTACGGTTGAGCAGTGTGATAATAAGTGAGAACACCGACAAAGCAGGGGATCCAATGGAGATGATGGCAGAGCTGATGTTATCCCAGTGGTTGTGAGAGCCGTATGGGAGCTGCGCCGTCAAGGCAAGCCACGGAAGCAAGTATGAGCTGAACTGCGAAGCGAAAATGCTCATACTGAATGCTTCAGGATCCGAGCCACATTGCTCGAGGCAAAGTGGATAGGTGAAGCCTACCACTTGCTTGCATTGGTCGCAAGATTCCCATATAGATCAGTGCCGCCCTTTCGCCAGAGGGATTCGTCGTTTTGTATGGTGCGCAGACAGGACGCGAAGTCTGTCCGTGCGTTAACGAGTGCGCCGAGGTTCAAAGACAACACCAAAACAAAGATGGGAGATGCGAGGAAGGGCATTGAATGAACTCACTAGGTCGAGCTCCAGTCACTGGCGCCTTATATGCGACGTCTTATTTGTTTATTAACGAAGCGCGAGTTTTGATACCACAAAAATAGCCCGTAGAATTAATTCTGCGGGTCGTCAGAAATTGCCACAGCTATTGGCTTGAAAGGAAACGACAGGTTGAGCTTACTTGACAATGATAAGACAAGTGCGGCTGAAACACAGGCGAGGGCGATGCACATTCAACAGTGTGTAGTAGTAGTACAATTGAAGAAGAGGTTTCCGAAATCCCGTTCTCTCTTGAGCATGTCCATCATGTCTGACAATGTGAGTGGTGGCGTCAATATGATACAGCTGCAAGTAACGTAGTCCATAGACAGATAACAGGCCAGGAGTTTCGTCGTGATGACATAAGATTCCGAGGGTTGAATAGCCAGTTAATAGAATTTGGCCGCCGCCGGGGAAGGAGCAGAAAGGAAACTAGTGACGCCGAGAGTACCTCGAGACGCGCCTCCGATTTGATTCGCGATGGTGGTCGAAAGGAAGAAGCAGAAACTTCCTTGATACTTTGATAATGCCAAACAAGTGCACGTGCTCGCCAACGATCGACAGCCATTATGTTCATTAACCAACAGCTCTCCAATTCCTGACTACCCCAGTGTCCGGGCCAGGCTTTCCACCAAAACTTCACTGCAAGCCACGCCGTCGCACCCGATAGACAATGATTGGCACCGGTACCAGCGAAGGCCACGAACGCGTCTGTCGTCTTTCGTCCTTATGCCGCGTTTGAGCTTCTCGAAAAGGATGCAATAGCTTTTCCCGCAGACGCAGTGCTCTCTGAGTCGCATGCGCGCCAGCTGGACTTGTCAGAAGCAGGACTACCGCGGCAGCACTTGAAGATGACGGGTGTGGGAAATCGACGTTCATGCACATGATCAAGACGAATGTTCACAGCGAGGGGATCCTCACCACGTGGGATGAGAAGAGGAAAGAGTCTCTGTACGAGTTCATCGTCCCGGCCAACGGTATCACCGTCTGAAAACTCCTGCAGTTTGAGGATCTGGAATATTAGGGAAACGCGTGCTGCAGAGACCATTCATTATTCGAGCTTTCGACAAATGAGTGATGGCTTTTGAAGGAAGTAACGACTAAGCAGGCTCAATTACTGTAAGTCGTAGGCCCGATTTTTGAGAGGCTGGTCAAGGACAGTGATGTGTGGATAATAGTAGAACCACATGTATATTCTGAAACTTGTTCAATTGTCGACGCAATCAAAAGCGACATGCCATGGACCACGATAGACTCGCTCACAACAAGGAAAATGTGATAAATAAATCCATTGGTTACTGCGACGGTGACGGTAATTGAAAACATTCAGATATTCTAAAGGTACTGCATATGAAGGTAAAGAACTGCAAAGAACATGACACGGGTCAAGGCAAGAATGCGACAAAAGGTACAGTACTGAGACGACAAGCTAGTTGAATGAAGAAGAGAGTAGGGATATCTGAGGTATATCAGTACCCTCGATGGGTTTAGGCGGGAGCAGGGGGATTCAAGGAGGCGCGCAAGAGCGCAAGCTCCCTTTCAGCCGTTGCGGCACGAGTCTCTGCATCTGCCGCACGAGTGTCAGCCTCAGCGCGCAACCGAGCCTCCGTTACGGCAAGAGCTTTCGCATCCGCCGCAAGAGCTTTTGCATCTTGCAGTTCGGTCTTCCGTCTCAACTCCTTCTGCAATGATTGAATGTGTTAGTATGTTTTTGAAATGAACCATACTTACTCACCTCGATCGTCTCCCGGACCAGAGACTGAAGCTTCTCCCACGACTGGTCGCATTTTTTAACCTCCTCCTTCGTTACAGCATTGTTCGACCGCACGAGGGCCCCGCAAGGATGCGTCTGGCCATTGTTATGGATGGTCCGCACCTGCGTACCCAAGACATTGAGTGCGCCAAGTTGACGGCTCCTCGGATAGCCATCGTCAAAACTCCTCGCCAGCCCACTGATGAGCAGCGCATCCCAAATCCAGCTTGCCAACCAGTAGCAGTTCTTTCCTCCCACGTTGTAGTTCACACCGAGCTTGTGTGCGACATGGAACATGCACACGAGGCGCTCAAAGGATAGACGCTTCTCCGGCGCAGAGTCATCAAAGTCCATCGAAGCGCAGACATGCCTCTTTGAGTGTGGGCACTTCTCGCCATAATGTATAATCATAAGATCGTCAGGCGCCTTGGAGAAGCTGTTTCGGCTGGACTGAAGACTCTCGGAGCTGCTACTGGCAGACAGCCTGGTGCCACTCGGAGGAGACGCAGGAGGGGTCGGCGCAGAGGAGGCAGAGGGAATGGTGGGGCTAGATGGAGGAGTGGGAGTAGATGGATGAGTGGGCGAAGACAGAGAGGTGGGGGTGGATGGAGAAGTGGCAGGCGATGAAGACACCTCGACAGCAGGAGTGCGATTGCCAGAACATCGTTTCCCGCCTGGCGCTCGGTCAATGACCGCAACGCTCCTGTATTTGGAGTGCGTCCGACCCTCGTACCAATAGACGACGTGGGCGACGAGGTATTCGTGCTGCCAGCCCTTTTTCCGACGCTTGCAGAACTCGACGCGGGTAACGCAGCTCTGAAGGGTTAGGTCGGTTGTTGAAATCCTCACCTCGCGGATGAACTCTCCGAGGTAGGCATCAGCGCTCATGGGGTGCGTCTTGTCGGCGACTCCATCGACTGCATTGGGATCGCCGAACAGGATGAGATTCGCGGGTGGTTCAACATTGTCAGAGTTGCGGGAAGACATCAGGTAGGTGAAGAGTCGTCGAAGAGTAGACAAGAAGCCCATTCTGAGTGCAAGATGGTTGTATGCTAAAATATGAGAAGACACGTTTCTCCCGTGCAGCTAGTGCTGTGGTTCTAATTATATCAATTCAGTATTGATACCAAAGATCTACCTGATTTGTTGAATTGGTTGAGCAATCGCGACTGAGCCAACCACGTCACGGTGGAAGGTAGGTTGAAAGTCAGTGTACCGTTACGTTACTACACCTGCGCGCAAAAACGAGCTTCATTTCATAGCTGAGTTTAAATTTGAGTTTGCCCTTCATTTGGGTAAACATCTGTGGCTCCGTCCTAACAGTCGACAGAGTTCACACAACCAGCGCAACATAAAACAAGTGTCGGCGATAGAAGGGACTGGTGTTCGGGTGAGGAGTCGCGTAGATCAGCACCCTCATGATAGAGGGTTCGTCGGAGTCCCTCAATTTTAGTAGCAGGTTCGGGTCACTTCCGTAAGATGGATAGATGGATGGATAGTGCGTAGTTTAACCTGCCCCTAGGCCTACAGCGTGGCACAGTAGGACCGTACTACGATATCAGTTGATTCTTGAACTGAGCAAGGTCATTTTGGGGTACAACGACCGTACGAGGCAAAAAAACTTTTGAACATGGCGCTTATTTTTGTCTAAACATGAAGAAACTTCGATCACTTCAACCTGTAACCCCCATGCTAATAAAGTAAGCGAAACTTCAGCGAATGATATGCAAAAGCTGCCACACCTTCTCAACAGTCTTCTCCCACTTGATCTGGAGCCTGAGGTCCTGATACTAACCTGTGAATGACTTGCGAACGACTCCCGAGTACTTGCCAACTTCTGGGAGGTCCGGGAAGAGGGCGGAGAAGCCTCGTGGAGGAAACATGATGGACAACATTCTCAACATTTTAGTCCGACAACATTGATCATGAGTGCATCTCCCGCGATGCCTAAAGTGGCGACAGAAAGCGCAGACAGGACAGCTTCGCCGGCAGCGACGTCAAAATGACAGGAAGCGCACTCTGGGAGTCGGCTCGACCAGTAGTGATGTCGGCGGAGTGTGTCACCACTTCACGAAATGCGTAAAGTCTAAGTCATAGGCACAGTAGTCCCATAGTCCATACGACAGATATTATGCGGTGCGCAAGCAAAGGACACGAAGATTACACATGCCACGAGAACGTATCCCGGTCGTGGTGAGTCCCTGACAGGTGAGGCTTCCGAAATGAGATGTGGCGCCACAACAGCGAGCTGCTTGAAATAGTCGTCCGGAGTACGTATTGGCCAAGAATAGAGATGCATGTGCAGAGACGAGGCTGGCATTCAATGTGAGACCTTGAAGACAGTAGTAAAAGCAAATGAACAACGCCTTTCCCGAACGGCGGAGCATGACAGATGCCTTGCAAAGTATCCACGCGTTCCTAGGACGTGACACTGTAGGACGGGAAAACTGTTCTGATATAGTAGACGCGATGAACAGAGCCAAAGCAAGCGTCGCCAGCAACCTATAGAGAATAAACGAAGCACGATGGCATCTGTCCTTGCCCTCATTTAGTTCTATCATTCTCCGAAGTAGAACACACCCAAGCTCGGCGGTGGGAGTCACAAACACGAACCAGATAGCCGTTGCCCACTGAACAATCGATAAACATGACACGTGGCGACTTTGTCACAATGCGAATAATGCGCTTCGGAAGATAAGAGTCGCGTCGCGAGCAACTGAGCGCGCATGGAAGGATTGCAACTGAGGGCAAGCGTGAAATAAGAGATCGAGTTTTTTGCGTGAGGGTGCACTCAAGAGTCAACTTGACCGCCCGAAACTACACCCCTGTTAATTATTACCTTCGTATTCACGATGCCATTGCCAGGTTGAGGCATGATAATGATGAGGATACATTGGAGCTAGCGATGTCCGACTGGAATGACAGTGGGGTTCATAATTAGACGCCATCTTGGAATTCTTAGGTGAGCGAAACAATCTTGCAAGGAATTGAGACGTACATCGAACTCTCTTTCTAGAGGCACTACATCTTTCAGCAAGCTCCCAAATGTCGTCTTCCTGTCTATTATGCTCCCAGTGCGGCCCGTAAGTGAAGACGTTATCCCCTTCACAGCAGTAAAGCCCGTCAATGAGACCACGGTAAGCACTTCGTGGGGAAATCATCAGAATGCGTTCGTCACGGTCAAGGATTTGTTTAACGAGACTCCTCGCCTGTGGTAGCATGGTGAAAAGATATGCCGCGGGGTCCACACTGATGACAAGCGTCGTAAGTGTAGCGGGCAAGCATGAGATCATTGGCTGCAACACTTGCAAAAAATGGAGGCCGCCTAACAATTAGAGTTGGGTATCGTCACCGTGAATCAGAGCGTGATATAGATCTAGATATAGAGCGAAACTGAGATTTAACGCATGTCCAGATAAGACAAGATGCGTGAGACGAGTACATCGGCTGAAGAGGGTTACCCAGTCAATCTGTAAGATGTGTCTTCTCGCATCATAACAATGCAGATGGAGATGGGTTATTTGCGGAGGGAGATGGCGAGGAGGGAATGGGCGTCGAAATCGAGCATCGACAAGTGGGTAAGATGAGGGAACTTTGTGCTTGCAGTCAGCGAAGACCGCAGCCTCTAAAAGTGGGTGTGTGCAGCGTGTGTTGTAACTCCATAGCCCAGTCTCTCGATGCCGGTACACGTGGAAGATATGAGGCTCAGTGAATCAGGCGTTTTGAGAGATCAGTCAGAAGAGTTCCCCCGCTGAGCATGTTCCCGAAGCAGACGGTTTTTACGTTCGAGGCGAAGAAAGGGGGATCATTTGGATATTTCATAGCTCTTGCAAACGCCATGATATTCCGCTCGCGAAGAAGGACGACTGTGCGATATAACGTGGGCTCTATCCTGCAAACATCCCCATTAAGACTACTAAAACACTGAGGAATGGTTGCTCACCATCGGGAAACAGTCTTCGAGACCAAGCATAACTTTACCGCTGTCGGTCGGGATGAGCGAAGCAGCGATTTCGAAGATAATGCGCGCAATATCCACAGGTAGATCGCCGAATGGATGAAGTTCCAAGGTACTCGTTTCCTGCATTGGTGTCTATGCAAAGCAGTGCTTGGTCATTAATAGACGCTGAATAAGTTCGTAAAATACCTTTAGGATAATCCAAAAAGCAGGGAAAATGTTTGTACGCGGCGATGATGGAAGTCCAAAGTCAAGTCGCGATCGATGAATAACAAGCACAAACATATCCTTTCCCAAAAAGAATTTTTGAATCAGCGAAGAACTCAACTTGAACTCAACCACGTCCTGTTCAAGGCAATTCACAGTGTGGCGCATTTATCCGCCTAGCAAAGGCGGTTCCGAACTGATTCATACCATCAAGTCGCGTCCATATCGTCCAACATGAAAGGGATCTTCTTTGACTCATACCACCATGATGTACCCAACAGCAGACGAAAAGGCCGTAGTTGACGCGGCGGAGGCGCTGATGGTCAAAACGATGGCGCGCTACGACCCGTCGCATGACCGCTACCACGGTGAGCTACTCGACATATTTTCAGGTCTACAACACTGATCCACATGCAGTCCAACGTGTCCGAAAAACAGCGCTGGCGCTCGCTAACGCGCTCCCAACAATGCCGGATCTCCTCGTCGTTGAACTGGGTGCGTTCCATCTTGCAATTCGATGATCTGAATCTAAAGTCGAGTGTAGCTGCCCTGCTACACGACGTTCTCGATAAGAAATATGTCTCTACCGAACTAGCGGCGGATCCATACGCGTTTTTCTGCCATACTTTGAAATCTGGACCAAGGGAAGGAGCGTGGACATCATCAAAGACGGGCGGGCGCGTCAAATTACGCAGATCATCGACAACGTCTCTTGGAGCACCGAGAAGAAACGCCGTGCCTCTGGAGAGTGGGGTCAGTGGCACGATGAATGCATCGAATTGCATTGTGTACAGGATGCCGACCGGTTGGATGCCATAGGCGCTTTTGGTGTTATGAGATGTGCGGCATACACGTCGTCTACGAACAAGTAAGGCTTACCTTTATATGAGATCTACTGTTCTAAAACGTGCAATAGTCCTCTTCACACTCCTCCCAAAGATCCTCTCCTCCCTGTTTCCGCCGTACAGCACTTTTCAGATAAGCTGATCCATATACATGAGCGACTCAAGACAGAACCGGGTCGTATCATGGGACAGAAGCGACATAAACTTGTTAGTACTACAGATCCGTTGACTTTGTCTATTGTTGATAAGCGATTCAGATTCTTGACTTTATGGATGCTATATCTGACGAGGCGAATTGCATTATCGAAAACTAGCTTTGTCATTCCCATGTGGGCGCCGTGATATCGTAGTCGTCGAGATTGGTCCTTCTTTATGGGTCGGTCTGTAGAATAATGAGGAATGCAAGATGACGGCTATAACGCACGGCTCTCCGTGATCCCACAACTCATCTTGCTGCAAGATGCATCTTGAAATGAATCGGACATTGATACATGGCGAGTTTCCCAGCAAGACGGAGCAACGCTAACGATAGAATTTGAGGTTGTGAACATTGAATTCCGTTACCCGCCTGGATACCTTTCTTGGCTTCTTACTCCTCAACCACCGTCGTCGCCGTCACCCAACGCCCTCCGGCCTAGAATAGACGACTTCGCGACAAGGAGAGGCACAGGATCTTGTAGTTCTGGTCACTTCACACCGATTATCATGGGCCAAAGTCCGACTCTCAAGTAGTCTAGTCGGAATCATCTTTACCACCTATTTCAGCTATTTGTGCCCTGATGCGTCGGCCGCGGGCCCTACGAGTGAATGTATGCATTGAAAGTGTAACTACTGCAGTTTGCGTATCTAGTATCTAGTAACCAGCCTTTACAGATAACACATATATTAACGAAACTACACCATTTCGTTGTCCTCTGTTTGTTATCATCGTCCTCGGTCCGAAATCCCCAAAATGCTGATTCCTCTCTACATCCTTCCTTTCACCGCTCGAAATGGCCCGTGGCTCCTCTCTCAACCGCTGCCTGCAACTGTGCTGTCCGCGACACGCCGTCTTTCACGCGCAGTACAAAGCTGCCTGGGTTGACTTTTACCTACCTTTCGACAGTTGATGTTTCGCCGACCCGACATGTCTAACCAGAGGACCCACGTCATCCACGGCCCGAATGCCCCCCGTCCAATGGTGGACGCGTTGGTTTACACCGACCACATTTTCCCCGCGGCATGGGCACTTTCACTCAGATCAATCGGTCATCTCGCGGTTGAGTCTCGCTCATCGCGTGTATGAACCGATTCCTTTCCGGTCGCAATGCCGGTTCTCCTCCTTCTCGTTGTATGACCAGAGGGTTGAGGTCAGTAAGTTTCTGAGGCTTGGCCCAGGTATGATTGGGTTCTTCTTGGAGAACTCGCTGAATGTTTTCCAGATTTCTTTTTGTCCCGGTCTACATATTGCCATTGGTTAAAGTAGGACAAAGTACTGTACTTCTAAGTTGAATGTGTCCTCGCGTATCCTCTAAGCTCTTAGACTTCTCGACACGATAAAAAAGTCCTGCTGGAACAGAGCGAAGCGAAGTCAATGCTCCTAGTGCCAGTAAATCGGGGCGTAGCGAAGCGAAGCCAAGTCTTGTTTTTATAACCAAGCTTCCCACTTGTGGCTGTGCCACATTTCCTTTCCTCTACCCATCATGCCGCGATCGATAACGTTTACGGGCGCGACTCGTGGATCCTTCATGATAATTGTGGACGCCATATGATAGCGCCAGGGCGGTATTAGAAGGCAGACGAAGCCGGGACGTCCACCACGAGGTACCACATGGAACAGCGCGCCCCAATCTCGTATATAATCAAGGGCATCCCTGGGGCATCCTTCTGCTGTCGCCTTCTCTGAGCATGCTGTTCCTGACATCCTTGTTGGCGCTGTCTGCAGCCGTAGCGGCCAAGGGCAAGCATCATCCGCATGGCGGGTCGACCGCAGACGACAAGTACAACTGGCTCGGAAATCTCTCCCCATACCACAAAGCCCCGGTTCCCCGTGGCGTCAGCGAGACGCTCCCGAGTGACTGCACGGTCGACCAAGTTATGCTGGTATGCGTTTTGTTTATAAAGACGCCATTTTTGGTTGCTGAATATTGATAGATGGGCCGACATGGCAGTCGCTGGCCGTTGACGTCGGAACTCGTCTATATCACGAATCTCACAGAGAAACTGAGCGCGTCATCCGACTACATTGCTAGTGCCGACCTTCCTGAGAGCATGTCCTTCCTGAAGCACGGCTACGAGACGACTCTCGGACACGATAACTTGACTGCACCAGGACGGAATCAGCTGTTCAACCACGGAGTGAGGTTGGGTGTTTGCGCCGCTGTTAGAATCATTGCTCATTGCTTCTCATCTCGTCACAAAGTTTCCGACTTAGATATCCAGACCTCGAGGCGACGACGGTTCTTGCAGGGCTTCAGGACCGTGTAAGTTGTATATGTCTACCTTCTTCGACAAGCTCTTAAACCGTCCCAGGTTGTCGAATCAGCTCAGTGGTTTGCGGCCGGCTACTTTGGTCGAGATTGGGCAACTCTTCAGGACTCTATCTTTAGTACTATCCCGGAAGACGAAGTCACGATTTCATGGATTACCCCCATGGATACGTGCGCCAACTGGGAATATTCTTATGGCGGTGATGTTGGTTTTTTTTTGCATTAATTGACAACCTCGATTTACTTACTTCGTATGAAGGCGGTAACCACCTGGGGCACTGTTTACCTCCCTACGATAACGGAGCGGCTCAATAGTCTTGTCCCAGGACTTAATTTGACCGACAACGACACTCATGGGGCTTTGTACGCTTGCGCTTATGATTATGCGGCGTATGCTGTATCCCCATGGTGCGATGTGTTTACGGAGGACGAACTGGCCGACTTTGAGTATGCTTCCGCCCTCATTGTGTATGATTCAGCTGATGTTATCTTCAGATATGAGTTGGATATCCTCATGACGGGTGCCTTCGGTTACAACCTTCCTGGCGACATGGGACCGCTGCTTGGAACACTTTTCGTCAACAAGCTTATTGAGCGGTTCGTTGTTCTTGTCCTCGTCGCCTTGTTTCGCTCTTATAACTCATTTAGTTTCTCTAACGACACCGGCGACTCTCAGGCCGTTTATCTTGAATTTGGTCATGATACCACTATCGATATGGCTTTGACTGCTTTGGGGCTCGCAAAGTAGATATTTCTTTCCCTTTGTATTGTCAGATTTGAACATTTTTTAGGGATGACCCGCCACTGTCTGCAACAGGCCCCGTCCGAGCTAACCGAGCTTTCAGGACCTCGACGCAAGTACCATTTGCAGCCCAGATGATCTGGGAGAAGTTTTACTGTTCGTCGACGTAAGTGCTGTGGATCTCCGACAACTTTGTGTTTATTCGTTTCAATATCCAGTTTTACGGGTCCTCAAATTCGCCTCATTCTCAACGATTCTCCGCTTCCCCTGCCGGCCTGTGCCTCTTCCGACGAGGATAGTCTTTACGGTTCCTGTTCGTTGGAGAGCTTCGTCGCTTCGAATACTTTCAGTACCGCGATTACGTGGGGAGACGAATCGTGGAACGCGACCTGTGGCGAGGCCGATTTCTGACAAACAGATATCTTTGGCGTTGTGTATTGAAAAGAGAATTATACGCATGTTCTCATCGACATGATCGCACATTCAACGGGAGATTTGACTGATCTGATCTCTTCTCCTTGCGACCCGCAGGGAGCAAGGTCCCGTTTACACGGTGGTGCTTCTTCGCCTTCGTCTGACTATCCGTGGGTGCAAGTTCGAATGTCATACGTTTCTGGAGCTTCGTTCGGAAATCGGACGCTATGTTTCGGAGGAAGAAAAGGCTTTTGATCTTCCTGATACTGATTTCATTGAAGTCGCCGGAGCATCCTGTGTGGATCCCATGTGAAGATGCATTCGGATTGGCTATCCTCGACCCAAACATCGAAGTTGATGTAAGTTGAGATTTGTATTGGCTTCCAAGATGACATCCCCGTGTTTGGCAATATGAAAAAATTTCCAGTGTCCTAACGACTTCGCGCGGTAGTACTCGTTGCTGTTATCCAGCTCCTCAACTGGGCGTTCAATGTTTCCTCAAAAGGCGCAAAACGCGTGTTCTACACGTGTTACGTGTAGTTCTAAACTTGGCAACGGAGCATCAACGCATCCCGTTTTTTCATTTGGCCTTTTGAAAAAAGGTGAGCTTTTATTCGCCGGAGACTTGGCCGTTTTTGACGTGCTAAACACTAGTTTCCGTGCCTAGGGACGTGATGACGCGTGCTGTCTCGTGTTTATGCCTTACTTTTCCTCATGTCAAAACGTTATATGGGGCTCACGGGATTGAATACGAGGTGTTCATCGAGGCGCAGTATTCAATCACAAGGGAAGTTTGACCAATGTGGCAAGAGCTAGTGGCCAAGGCATGAACGGGCTCTGCAATCGCTCCCGAATCGCCCTCGAGTCGTGCCATTGGTGTCGGTGACACTCAGGGAACACAGCAAATGGAAACCGGCACCCAAACCGAAGTCCGAAAAGTTGAAGAATTTAGGTTGTTTCTGGTGATGATGGTTATCGGACCAGTTTTGGATCAAAGCGCCTAGAGAATTCGTCCTGACGCATCACAAACAAGGTCAGCCTCTACTTCCCATCTCATCTTCAAGACGTCGCGGCTCATCAACCCGCGTAGCAGATTAGAGCACGCACCAAATTGGAATCGAGGAACGCGAGTTTATCTGTCGTCGGCAAACTTTCCTTATGAGCTTCACGTGTCGGAAATGGTTTGTTTGTATCCAGTCCTGCGATTTTCGACGTAGATCAATCAAAAGAACCGGCACCCCTCATGCAGCTGGTATTCCCGGATTCTTGGCTATTTCGGCAGGCTCATGTAAGTTCAGATTATATAGATCCACTTCTTCTTCAGGTCTCATGCCCCCGTCCACGACAATGCCCTCGCCGCCTCATCAGTACATCGGCGCACATTCGCAATGTCTTCTGGCCGCTCGACAGTGGATGAGCTCTCTTACGCCCCCGACGAGGATGAAAAGCGTCGCAATGAAGAACAGCAGGCCGCCACGGGACGCAAGTCTTGGAAGACTCTACGGGACAAGGAGGGAGAAGCTGTTTGGTCGCCGGCGCTGTATGGTTCTAGCTTTAGAGTCTATGTCGCAAGCTGACCTTGTCGTAGTGAAGCCGCGCTCATCGAAGGTACTTCGCTTTCCTCTACTACCTCCATTGGAAATTCAATCTTAGCTTTTACTACGAAGGACTTAGGAAATATGTTCCCCCGACACCCTCGGTGAACTCTCGCAGGATACATATATCCAAGAGGGGTGGAGGGCGGTTCCCAATGCGCAACCGCATAATTTCAGACTACATTTACAATACAACTGGCAAGTATCGAACGCCAAAGCAGGTGGGCAGTCGTCTCCAACAACTGCGGGATACTTGCCGGCTGAAGGAGAGTAAGTAAATGGCCTCCATAATATTTTAAAATTCGTGCTGACCGCTATATCCTAGTTCGTCTACTCATCGCGCCGCCGAGCGACGATGAATCTGACCCCGACGTGTACTCGGGCTCGTCGCCATCGATATCTCCGCCGTCGGTGCGGCTGCAGTCCCTCTATGGGGATATGGACTCAGCGCAGACGCAGCGCAAGAAACAGCAATCTCCGAACAAGGTTCCCAAGCAGCTGCCGTCTGTGGCTCACGCCAATATCTTCGTGACGGTCAACCTCGAGTCCGATGCCTCCAATGCGATGCTGCGCAGTCCCATCGCGCTCGCCGGGTTCCAGAAGGAGGCGCCCTTGTACACCATCATCAACCTTGTGCCTCTTCCACTCGATTGCTGTCCCGGCTGTGCCGATCTTTCTTCCTTCGACTCCACCGTGCAGTTCTGGTCGCCTTTTCCAGTGCACACCGAGACCGTCTTCTCGGTGTCCATCGAGACGCTCTCCCAGCCCATCCACTCGGAGCTGGCGACGATGCTGCCGACTGCCGCGCCGCCGGGGCGCACGGGCTGGTTTTACACGACGAACCTGTGTCCGCAATTTTGGAACATGCTCTCGCATGAGCCCAGTAAGTGGTTCTTTCTCCTGTGAGTTTTCGAACGTGAATCAACTATAATCACGAAGACATCAAGCAATACCGCGTCCTGCAGTGCATCACACCGCAATGGTCCCCCGGCATCCGAGACGCATCGCCCATCAACATCTGCTACCGCTTCAGACAGATCCCCCCAGCCACGCCCAACTTGTTCGCGGAGGTGCGGCGCCCATCTTTTTTTTGTGATCTCGTTTTTACGCTTTACACTCACAGGCACACAAGTGGCAGCGCAGTTCTCATCATCAGCAATTTGGCACTCAGCAGTCGCGCTACTCGTCATTGGCGGGATGGAGCGGGCAGCAGCCCCAGGAAGACGTGAAGCCCCCGGTCGGGTCTCGTATCAGCGGACCGCCGGTTAGAGAAGACGCCCTCAAATTCCAGGATGGCATCACCCATGCCAACAACTTTCTTGCTCAGCCGGCGCTGCACTACGACTACTTGGTGTCGTGATTCTTCTCTTCTTTTCTCCCCGGTTTCAACTTTCACAACAGCTTGTTATTGGATTGTATAGTAATTCTATCGTAATCGTTCACGCTTTTTTTCATTTCTGTGTATATCTTGGGGGATTCTTGAGCTGTACGCTATCGTAATAATAGTTCACGGCGGAAATGTGTAGGCATCGCTTTTGTATTTTGTATTTCATTCTTGGGAGATTCTTGAGATGGCTCGGGAAAATGCGCACTTTTTGCGATCATTTGTTCACCGTTCTCGTACAGCAGCAAGGCACTATTCTCATGCAATTGAAAACAAGCCAACCCCGGCGTCGCGGCGGAAGAAGTGCACGCACGCCATGATGGATGGAATTCTCCGTTATTCGACTTTCTACTATAGGCATCATCAAACAGCTCTCCGAGTCATTCTTGAAGCTGAATGCATACCCACGCCGTCTAAATTTAGGCCGCTGATTGCGGGGTGGACATGACGCGCTCAAAGTCCCCCACCACGCGCGCCCTGGACGCCCGCACGAATCAGACATCGCATCGCATTCAGTCCACGCAAAACCCGGCAAGCTGATGAGGCGAGAATGACTGATATCTGTCTCTCTCTCTCTTCTGCTAATCAGACGCTGTGCTGCGCCACGTAACGGGTAATCTAATTCAAACCCTGCGCCACACCTTCACGATCTGAGAAGGGCAAGGGGGAGGGGCGATCTGATCTTGTGGCAAGTGCACCCCCATTGGGCGTTGATGGGGACGCATTAGGTTTGGGCTGACCCGGCTGAGAGGCCCAGGTGGATGGCGCCGCATGGTGCAGCAGCCTTCTTGGGCCCGAGATGCCTGTTTGGGTCCGAGAATTGAAACTTTGAGGGCACCCTGGCGAGAACCTTGTGAGGGCCCCATGTCGAGATGGTGCGTTCCGACTGTACTACATGTTTTTGACTAGCGTGCGAATGGGGGAATCTGATTCTCTCTCTCCTTTGACATCAGGGGTGTTGGCGGTGAGAGAAGAGGTTTACCACAAGGGGAGACGCGACAGCCCCCTTCCATTGAGGATAATATGAAATAACGAACTACGCGATGTCGTACGCGCGTAGACAGACGATCTCTGTCCAAATCACAGAAGCTTTCAAGTTCCAACCGGCACATGACGGGGACTTTGCGTGATGCCCGTCGACTCAAACTCCAACTTGGCTCCAGAGAACATTCGGCTGCACCCATGCCAAGTAAGCTCTGAATAGCGCGGTGGTTGAATTGCCGAGAGACGTCGGTGGAAATTCAGCTTATACTGACAAGCGCGAGGTAAGTAAGTAGCGACGTGAAGTGCCACTAGTTAGGCAATTAGCGGACGAGAGAGAGAGATGAGATCCACGTAACAGTTTTACTGTAGGTCCGTTTGGGCAATTGACGTCGATGATGAATCAAGCTAGTAAGAGTTAGATAGGCATTTCAAGAGACAGCCCTCGGTTCGCCGGCATTCCTAGTGTCGTAAACCGACTCAATGAGAGAAGATGGGATACTCACGTTGGACATGACCTGACGGACTCGGAGCGGACTGCTCTTGCAGTACTATTCGGCAGTACTTACTCAAGATAATCAAACGCCCCAGTTATCAAAGTAGCCGTCCGTTTCGAATGCTCTTACGGCGACTCTGCGTTGTGTCTTCTTCACCTTCTAAATGGCACTACGTCTTTTCGGTGTCTTGAGTCATATTCACAAACTGTGAAAGAGCCGTCACCTATCATTCATTCCAGAACTTGTTCTGTTTTGTCCGGCGGAAGAATATTTCCAAATGGTCCTTTGAGCACTTTACGCGAATAGGCCTTCCTTCGAATGAACGGCGACTGGAAGCGCTTGGTGGTGGTGGAAACAACAACTGGAGGCAGTGGAATACTGCTTCAGGAGCAGTTCGAAAGTACTCGGAAAGAATTGACCGTGAAGCGACATTGCGGTCATCGCAGAAGGCAAGGACCAACCAAGTTCCCACGACACCTCCCTCTCGGCTCCTACCACCACCATCATGGCCTCCATCCTCCCCGTCTTCCTCGTGCTCGTCATCGTCGCCGCGCTAATGACCGCCGCCTTCTTATTCGTCCCAAAAGGCCCGAACCACACGTCCGTCTCCCGCGACAACCGACTCTGATTTATTCATGCTCATCCTACTTATAGGGTGATACGCACAGGCCTGATGATCGCGCTCGCGGCGTGCTACTTGATGTGGATGGTCACCTACATGGCCCAGCTGCACCCCCTAGTTTGTGAGTGAAGCCAGTCGACGTGAGAGTGAGGGGCGCTGACGAGTAATGGCTGTTGTAGCGCCCGTTATCACGATCAAGGCGGAGGACTAGTAGACTTAACGTGTTTATTATACCAGCTTGCTTTACGTCTACACAAGGGCGCGACTTTACGGCTTTGTACCATTTACTAATACACTGGACTTCCTTTTCACAATGATTACGGCTTCGACAATAGATACAGCAAACAATACAAACAGGCGATACATACACGACAGCATAGCAAGACTCCCGAACGAGACAAGACAAGAAAATCACAGCGTATGCGAACTGGATATACTCAAACAATCACTCTCATCACCCTCCCACCCCGTCGTCGAGCTATCACTCTGCGAAACATTCGGAACGACTCCCCATCCGTTTGCTGCAGTCATTTTCCCCCATGCCCCATTCTCCTCGTCCGCCAACCACGTCGACGACTGATGAAAAGCCCGCGCCCCGTCCCGCTCGTCCTCGGAATTATTCCACGAAACATCGCCTTCCTCCGCCCCTGTGCTCTCGCCCCATTCGTCGCCGCCGCCCTCGCTGCTACTGCTGCTATCACTGTACTCCTCTTCAACAGGAATCCAGTCCGGCTCCATGAATTCGAAACTGCGATCGCCCATGTCCTCCGTCGTGGGCCACAGCATCCGAGGTTGAGACGGCCCACCGATGAGCTCAATCATCCACGCGTCTCGCTCTGGCTGGTCCTTGTATGCCTCATCCCGCTTGAGATCAAGACCCTCGGAACACTCGACTGCCTTTGCCAAGACCTCCGTCCATCCACCGCAGAGAATCGAGATTTCGCGGTCATACCATATCATCTCAAAGCTCAGGCAAGTCTCGCGGATTGTTTCCATGTGTTGTTTCACGGCTGCCGCGATTTGCTCAAATGAAGCGGGTTGCCGAGTCTTTGGATGTGCCATGTGTTCTTGCACCGACAGGCGTTCGTGGGGAGGCGCATCCGACTGCACAATCGACCGAGCTTCGTCTTCGAGAGCCTTTCTCTGGTCGTCACCGACGTCTCTCCGCGTGAACTCGGCGACGAGCGAGGCTCCTCCGAGTTGCTCGTCGCGACCCCATTCATCGTCTTCGTTTGCGCGTCCAATGTCGCTCATGGCAACGGTGTAGTCCCATTTCTCGGCGGTGGATGTGCACCAGTCCTTAAACTCGTCCACAGTCCATTCGAATTTGTGGTCGTGGTGTCTAAAGATCCTGTCGGTGCGCCCTGTGGGATCGGGGAAACCTTGGCGCACGCTGGGTGGTGCGTTGGGAGATGTAAAGCGCGCGTTGAACGTGTATGAGGGCGTGGTGATGAGGAGCTTGTAGGGATGGTATACTCCGAGGAGCATTGGCGCGAAGAATGGGAGTATGTCGGGAGATAGATGTTCGATCCTACATGGGACAAATTAGCACACATTATTTCCTCAAAACAAGAAACGTACACTTCTGAACTAACAATACACTCCGTGTTCACAAACTCTTCATTAATGACCTGCAAACCGCCCTTCCATATCGTAGCGACGAGCGGCTCCCACCTTACAGGCGCAGTCATGTAAGGGTTGACGACGGGACTCTCCACTGGCGGGGACACGGCGTCTATCGCAAACTGCAGATCGCGCTCAGAGATATCGAGCCCCGCGATCTTGCGCGGATGCAGATTCGGGATCGGATCGCTCGCAGAGTTGAAGTTGGGCGACGTCGGCGACGTGGGCGTGCTGGGCTCTACATCGCTCGTCGTACAGGCCGGGATGATCCCAGGCGGGGGCGGCCCGAGCCAGGGCGCGGGCTGGCTGAGCGCGTTGAGAAGCTGGCCTTCGCCGCATCCGATGTCGACTACCTACACAATTATTAGAAGGAATGGAGCGGTGGCAAGGCGGACATACTTCGACTATGCCCTCCCGCCTCATCACATCGAGCACCCATATCTTGCGCTGCAGATACAGTGGCGGGTAAAATGTCACTTTCAGCTCATGGTCCCGCTCTTCTTCGAGGATCGTATCGCAGCTGGCCATGGTATAAGGAAAAAAGAAATGGTAAGTATGTAATGAAACCGCAAGTCGAGTTTTTTGCCGTGTCAGCCTCGAGGCGACATCGTGGCAGGAGGAGACATCGATCACTGCATTTTGATCTTGCTCATGAAAAATGAATAGATGGAATTATCAATTGGAAAGGTGTCGGAGAGTTGGTTAACAGGGCTAAGGACAATACGCCCTTTGATGATTGTGCTTATCGTTACATTGACATGCTACATTCCCCATCACCGCCACCTCGAAACAGACGTGCAACCACTTGTTCCAAATTAGGTTCGTTCTGGTCCACCTACCCTTACAACTTGTCGCGAGGATCACAAGTCGAAAGATCCAACTCAAACCATACAAGCCCCGTCGTTGAATATCCGACGAAAGTGTCAATATCGTGTATAAGATTTCCATTCAGCCACAAGCGACGATAATTCGGTCTTCGCAGCGATAGTCGATATGCAACCCATGATATTGGATGTGCCTGTCGCATCTTACCTTTGAGTTAGACCCAATAGAAGGAAAGTATAGGCAGCCGCCGCAGGATAGGCTTTACTGCGAGGTACAATGGCAGGACAGCAGGAGAGGCTTCAAGACTTGTCGGACGCAGTAGGGGGTCCTTAACCGAGAGGAATAAACGTGCATTCAAGCGCCAAAACCCTATAGCTCGTAGTTCGCCGCCAGTCTTCTAGTAGGCTGAGTTAGCGTCGGGATTGCGCTAGTCTGATTCCCGTAGTGTCCCATCCGTTTCCATCCGAGCTACAATGTCATAGTCTTCGCGGCGAACAGTCAATTGAAGGCCATCCGGTCTTTTGCGGCAAGCATTTATTCCATATGCCTCTGTACAATGCGTGCAAGACACCTCACTCCACCTGTTCTTTTTATGAGTTGTCGCCGCGGTCGTGATGGGGGTCAGAGGGAAAGTGGATGGGCCCGAGTAAGTGTTTGGTGAGGGCAGCCGTGATGGTGGCAGGAGCATGGATTATATGCGCTTTTCGTCCTACTCTGACTTGCCTTCGCACTACGATCCCAACTATTGGCCCCATTGCGAGTTCTCGAGGCCGATGGGCCTCTCGGCGGAGTTGCCTGTCATCCATCACCATCCCCCATGTTAACATTGCTCCCAGGGCGCAGCCCTACCGCACTCGACTCTCGCTCATAAAGGCATCTGAATACAGCTCTAGGTGGATTGGCAGTAGGCAGGAAGCATACTCGAATGGAGCAAGAATTTAAAGCCAAGTAAGGCTCACCGGTACGTTTCCTTCGTGCACCACGATTATCTATGTACCAGTTACGTGCACTCACAAGCGCCAGTTTCCGCTAATGTCATCCCACCTCTGCGCTTAGGCTCGTCCTGTCCGCTACTGTCTCGGTGGTGAGGGCCGAGTTCTTTCGACAAAACGACTTCGTCCGCGGTTGCCCATTCCTCAATGATAGCCCAGCAAAAGAACGAGCTCTACATTGTGTAGCGCAATGTTCTCGCGTAGTTGGTCGTGTTGGGCCGTACGGGATAGGCCGCGCGCCTGCCGATGTATTCGCCATTCACACAGAGACACCTTATACTCGTATTCGACCTCCCATCTTTATTCTCCACTTATATGCCTCGCTGAAGGACGCTTGCAAGACTCTTACCACCCAGCCAGCCTTCTCTCCACGCACGATGCCGCACTAGGCTTGCTAAAGGGCATTGGTATTCGCGATCTGAGTACGTTCGGAGAGCAAGCAGAGGCGTTGGGAGCCTCACTCTGCACATATACTGGTTTCCGTAATGCGGTATGAGGAGACGTTCGTCAACGTTGCGCCTAGCGCAGGGAATTGAAAGGTGGTTTCCCAATCAGATGGTACGTGGTTCCTATCGATGCTCTGAATTGAATTGACGCGGTTGAGGATAGATTCTGGCCATAGTCGGGGTGAAACATTGTCGTTGATTATGAAGCCCAACTAAATCGCTTATCCCTTCCGCGGATTATGCTTGGTCAAAAGACGTCGGCGTTCCGGCGATGATTTGTTCCAAGGTGGTTTCGTCAAAGAACGGCCTCTCTTGTCAGAGGAGATTTAAACGAGCAATCGTGAGGAGCCACTAGGTAATCTCCATCACCTCTACATCGGGACACGTTGCTGATTGGTCTTTATCAGACCAAGCACTTCCCCGACGCGTCTCCGTGGGTATCATGCCCGGCAATTTATTCTCGCATACAACCCTCCCTCACAAGCGGGTTAGAAAAGCTCACGGAGTTTCAACCAACCGCCATTGATGAATGAATGTATCCTATGCATGCATACGGTCTCTGCCTTCACGGAGTACGCCCACGCGAATGTCCTCGCCCACTCCAGCTTTCGGACACAACTAGTATTGTGACCTCCCCCGACCGTCATCGCCCATGACCTATCTCGAGCCTCTCAAGTTCTCTTGAGGGCCACGAAGACGGAGGCCTCCCCCCTTTCTGCCGCCCAACGACGGTACAGTAGTTACGACTGCGGGCGCCTAAGCTTCTTCGAAGATGTGGCGATTAGGTAGGGTACGTTGTTTGATTCGGTTACCTTTCCTTCCCCATCTCTCGCTTATGCTGACCTCTCTCGTTCATCAGATCGTCGATTTCATAGTTTTGCTCTAAGCGCCTGTTCTCGTCGGCTGTTCGACGCAGTCCAGATGGAGCCTTGTCAGACGTGTCTTATTCACACGGCAAGAGCATACCCAAACATGACAATGACATGCTGTTCGGTGCATGTTCTGGTGCGAAGGACGTTGTACATGTAAGTCGGCCAGACCATCCATACGCGCCGCGAGCTGAAGTATCGTTTTGCGCTTGATATGATGTAACAGTTAAACGTCGCCGAGCACAGCGGGGAGAGATACATATCAGTCTATTAGAAGCAGAGAAGCATCGTGCAGCTGTTAGCTGAATGTCAGCGGGAACTTAATGCTGTTATGATTCGGCTCTCGTTCGTCGACGCTGCATCCCAAGGTCCCAGTCTTGCATTTCTTATTCTTCATTGGATTTCTTCCTCGTGCATCAAGCTTTCTGGCACCTCGAATGAATGAATGTGATGCGGATTCTGGTGCATCACGTCGGAAGCGGCTATCAACCCGAAGGGATGCCATGCAGTACACTTGTCGGCCTTTCCGTCGACGTTCACACCCAACCGCTTGCCATGTCGTTCGATCTCAGTGCTATCAGCTCCCTCATCCAGAACTGCAAGGCCCTGTATGACTATTCGAATTCGTCAGATGATAGGCACTCATCCGCGGAGCGCCGTCGGCTTCTCGATGAAGTTCATTCCCTGAAGCCAGAACTAGAGGCGCTCCAGAGGCTAGCGAACATGCCTGGTGTCGCCGGTGACCAAGCCTTGATGGAACGGCTAGGACAGCTTTTGGATCCGTTACAGCCCTTCGCCAAAGTGGTGGACGAAACACTGGCTCGTGTCAAGGATATTTTGACTTATGGAACAGCCAATCCCAAAGCGAACAGGTTCAAGGTGCTAGGGAAGTGGGGGGCCGCTGCGCTGTGGCGGACAGTCGACAAGGCGGAAGTGAAGGATCTGCTCTCTGATCTCAAGCACTACAAGAGCCGGATCGGGCTTGCACTTCAGCACGATATGTTGTGAGTTGGAATAATCATCCTCATTGTGATGATTCTAATGTCAAACAGTAGCCACATCATCGGTGAGCACTTGGTCATTCTCGTTATCCGTTACGGAGGCTCTGATGTGATTTCATAGCTGAGTACCATCTCAAGATAGCCAAGTTCATTTCTGAGAACGACTTCACCGGCCACCAGCAGGGTCTGCTTCAGCAAAAAATAAAGAACACGGGAACATGGTTGATACAAGATCCCGCATTTGTCGCATGGCGGGATGACAGAGAGTCACCAAGGACATTGTGGTGTTATGGACATCGTGCGTTGATTGGACTCCTGAACGAGTTGATACTAACAAATAATTATAGCTGGCGCTGGAAAGTCCGTCATGGCGTGCGTTCAATCTTGTCGATGCATAGTATCCGTATTGACTTGTGTTCTTGCAGAGCATTTATCGTTGACCATCTCCAGTCCAGGGGTGACATCGTACTGTCGGTATTTTGCAGATACTCGGAGTCGAATACCTTCACAACCCCATATCCTATTCTCTACGGCTTACTTGGACAGCTCATCGAGACGTCTTCGAAGATGCTACCCACCATTTGTGACCTATACCAGAGTCAAACGCGCCCCGATCCTGATATGCTCCCCGTCTTCCTAGCCGAGATAGCGGCCTCTCATGCGCGACCTATCTATATCGTCATCGACGCCGTCGACGAATGCCAAATCGCCCTTGACCTGCTGCGCGCCATCCAGCGAATTGGACCCGCGTTTCGCGTACTCGTTACCTCACGCCCGGTCTTTAAAGAGATCGAGGAACACCCATCCATTAAGATTCGCGCTTCGGACAACGATATCCTCATTGCTGTTGATGCAACCCTACTACAGCTCAAGCACGACTGGTTGGACGAGGAGCTGAAGCAAGCGATAAGAGAGAAGGTGGTCGAGAAAGCCGGTGGCATGTTTCTCTTGGCCTCGCTTCAGCTCCGCGAATTGGAGCGCGACGTTACCTGCCGACGTGATGTCGTTGCTATTCTTGATTCCCTGCCGCGCAATCTAGATGATGCATACAAGCTGACGTTCCAGCGAATCCGCGAACAGGGTGAACGGAAGCACAAGTTGGCTTGTCGCGCACTAGCTTTAATTGCATTGCATTCGTTTGAGGAAACAGCTGTGCAACATCTGCTTGCGGAAGGAGATTCAACCCAATATACGGGTATCGAAATGATTCTGCAGTGTTGTCAAGGCCTTGTTCAGAGCGTCAGGGGTTATCTTCGATTTGTGTTCATACGTGTGTGATCTCGTCGCCTAACTTTATTAAGCAGTGATTCTCACCAGCTTGTCACCAGATTATTGTGTGTACGAATATACCTCATCGCACTGGTCGGAACTCTTTCCAGAGCATCTCAACCGATTCAATGTCTGTCTTGAATTGGGATATTCTGCCCTGACTGGCCCCAACGACAAGTCCGGACTGAATGCCCTTTGCTGGTCCGCTATCGTAGGCGAGATGAAGGAACCGGAGGAGCTCAATCAGGTCATATCTCTCCTCTCAACTCCCGCAGCGAGAGCATCGCTTGTTGAGTACCAAGCCGGGCTTGCACCTCTTGTCCGCGATCCTCTACTGATCGCATGTTGTTTTGGGTACTGGCGTGTCGTACAACATATTGTACAGACTGCAGCGCCAGATGTGCAGCGCTTCAATGAAGCGCTCCTTGTCTCTAGACTTGGGGGCTATGGTGACGAGTGGTTCACTAAAAAATGTATAGAGTTCATTAACGCGCGGCCGGACGTGCGAGTGAATAGCGGCGGAGTGGTAGTTGCTGTGAATATGAATGGAGGTGAAGGGAATTGAATCGAGGACGACGAGACTTTTGCGGGGAGCAGCTCTGGTAGATGTGATTCGGCCTTACGACTAGCCTGGGGTGGAACGGCGACGCAGGGCGCAGAAACCGGCGTCACAGTCGGACGAGACCCGAAGTCGTCAGACAGGGATTGGTCAGCGAAGCCAACGCGCTACGGCAGCAGCGCCCTATTTTACCACCGCCGGACAGCAGATGGTCGGCTGTTATCCAGGTCTCTCGTCGCGCGCGTCGTTCCATTACCCTTCTACATACCTTGCACTATCATTATCATTTTGCGCTCCGCCTCTCCTTATCGTATATCCATGTCTGCTCTTATTACCGTGTATGTACCTATAAAGCGCGCGTTGAACGTGTATGCGCGCTCAGAGATATCGAGCCCTGCGATCTTGCGCGGATGCAGATTCGGGATCGGATCGCTCGCAGAGTTGAAGTTGGGCGACGTCGGCGACGTGGGCGTGCTGGGCTCTACATCGCTCGTCGTACAGGCCGGGATGATCCCAGGCGGGGGCGGTCCGAGCCATGGCACGGGCTGGCTGAGCGCGTTGAGTAGCTGGCCTTCGCCGCATCCGATGTCGACTACCTACACAATTATTAGAAGGAATGGAAAGGTGGCTTAAGGCGGACTTACTTCGACTATGCCCTCCCGACGCATCACATCAAGCACCCAGATTTTGCGCTGCAGATACAGTGGTGGGTAAAATGTCACTTTCAGCTCATGGTCCCGCTCTTCTTCGAGGATCGTATCGCAGCTGGCCATGGTATAAGGAAAAAAGAAACGGTAAGTATGTAATGTAACCGCAAGTCAAGTTTTTTGCCGTGTCAGCCTCGAGGCGACATATGATCGTGGCAGGAGGAGACATCGATCACTGCATTTTGATCTTGCTCGTGAAATGAATAGATGGAATTATCAATTGAAAGGTGTCGGAGAGTTCGAGCCTTGGTTAACAGTGCTAAGGACAAACGAGTAACGGCGCCTTTGATGATTGTGCTTATCGTTGCATTGATATGCACACCATCACATCAACAGACGTGCAACCACTTGGATCTTTCAACTGGTGATCCTCGCGGCAAGTTGTAATGGTAGGTGGATCACCAGTCGAAAGATCCATACGAGCTCCGTCGTTGAGTATCCGTAGTCTATGAGCTTGTTATAGACAAGTGGCAATATCGTGTATAAGATTTCCATTCAGCCACAAGCGACGATAATTCGGTCTGCACGGTTTAAATTCCGCAAAGGTGTCGCCAGTCGATATGCAAACCATGATATTGGATGTACCTGTCGCATCTTACCTTTGAGTTAGAAGGAAAGTATAGGCAGCCGCCGCAGGATAGACTTTACTGCGAGGTACAATGGCAGGACAGCAGGAGAGGCTTCAAGACTTGTCGGACGAGACGCGCCACACACCTGAGTCTCTGGACGCAGTAGGGGGTCCTTAACCGAGAGGAATATCAAGCGCCGAAACCCTACGCACTCGTAGCTCGTAGTTCGCCGCCAGTCTTCTAGTGGGCTGTTTCTTGGGGAGTTAGCGTCGGGATTGCGCTATACCCGACAGTGAGCAATCCAGATCAATTAAGGAGAAGGTGGGTTCATTACCGTAGCATGTATAGTGTAGTACAGACCGTGCTGTGTTCTGTAAGGGCTAGATGCACATAAAAATATATCTATCTATCTTAGTATCTATCTGAGGAGTGTCATGATTTTGAGAAGAGAATACAAGACGTGCTAGGTGAAACGGATCAGAAAATCCAATAAATGTTCTTTGCGCGAAGCCGCGGATGATTTGGCCGGGAGTGGAAGCAGCCCTGGAGCTCCGTCCAGAGCCTTGAGCGCTGCCGCACAAGCTTTACCTTGAAGGAGTCAGTAAAACATTTTATCGCAAACCTAATCAGGGATTACCACTGAGTTTGCGCGCTTCCGCAAGTGAACGCGGAAGTGGGCCTCCAGCAACAAATGGGTATGGGTAAAAGATTGTTGAGTCGTTAGACGCGAGGCCATTGATGTGAGCAAGGCGAGTCCTTGAAGAGTGGAATCAGATACAGAAATGAGGTCCTGGTCTGAGGAAGACACTAACTCGTTGTTCGTAGCCTTGCGAGCCTTTTTCGTGCCCTTGCGATCCTCTTTTGTGGGGGTGAGATCCCATTTCCTGGCGCTGAGATCCTCGTTCATGGCGTTGAGATCCTCTTTTATGACGTCCAAGACTTGAATACTACACCGCTCTCCCGTAGGGTTCTGAGTAGAAAAATTAGTTGTCAGAGAACCGGCATCAAAGGATTGGAGGCGCACAGCATGGGGAATTTTTGATAGCTCGTCGCCTAACGCATGCAGCAAGCATGAGATCTTCTCCCAGTCAGGACTTGCGCGGAGAAGGGTTGTAGACCGTGGAGGGGCGCCAAGCAGATGACAGTGCCTGCGCGCATCGACGCGGACGTTGGGCTTTCCTCGGATTTGATTGCCAACTCTGAGCGGCTGACGAACTAGTAGGCGGGAGATATTCATGGTGAAAGAGCGTCGTAAGATGAGTCCCCAAATTGAAACAAGGACTCAAACAGCCTTATGCGGTGACGCAATTGTCGGAGCCAGATCAGCGCGAGTTTCACGGGAGCGCGTACATCGAGCACCCAAGACAGTGCAGATACTACAGCGGCGGAAAGAATGTCACTCTTCTTCGAGGATCATGTCGCAGCTGCCCGTGATATGAGGAAACAAGAAAGGAAGGGTATGTTACGGAACCTCAAGTCGAGTTTTTTTGTCACTGGCGTCGAGGCGACATCGTGGCAGGAGGAGACATCGATCACGGGATTTTGATAAAGCGGTACACGTATCCGATTTGGGGTTCAAACGCGATTTTTGAATCATTGTCAAGTCTCGACGCACTATCTTCGACTCGTCGGGATGAAGTGTGGCGGGGAAGAGCCGGTTCACGCTAGAGTCAGAGTACGACTATGAATGCTCGAGGGTCACTTGCAAGGATACACACACTCAGGCAAGAATACAAGGGTGTTAAGCATAAATGCCCAAATAATTCAACAAATGTTGTTTGCGCGAAGCTGCCGATGAAGTGGCCGGGAGTGGATGCAGCCCTGGAGCCCCGTCCAAAGCGTTGAGCGCTGCCGCACAAGCCTCACCTTGAAGCAGTCAGTAAAACATTTCATCAAAAACCTAATCAGGGATTACTACGAAGGTTCCGCGCCTCCCCAAGTGTACGCGGAAGTGGGCCACCGGCAACAAATGGGTATGGGTAACGGATTGACGAGCGGCCAGACGCGTGGCCATTGACGTTTCGCATGTGAACAAGGTGAATCCTGGAATCAGATACACGAAAAGGTGAAATGAGGTCCTGGTCTGAGGAAGACACTGACTCATTGTTCATGGCATTGAGATCCTCGTTCATGCCCTTGAGAACCCCTTTCATGGCGTTGAGATCCTCTCTCATGGCCTTGAGGTCCTCTTTTATGGCGTCGAGAGTCCAAATAATTAAAGCTGTATTAATGTTTATACGTATGGCAACGAGCAGTGCCATCATGATATCGGCTTGCATAGTTCCCGTAGGGTTCTGAGTAAAAAGTTAGTTGTCAGAGGACCAGCATCAAAGGATTGGAGACGCACAGCACGGAGAATTTTTGCTAGCTCTTGGGCTAACACATGCAGCGAGTTTGCGATCTTCGCCGGGTTGGGACCCGTGGGGAGAAGGGTTGTAGACCGTGGCGCCGGGGTAGAGGCGTGAACATGTTTGCTTCCATCCAGCGCCGGAGCCAGATGATGCCTACGCGCATCGACGAGGCCAAGGCGGACGCGTACGCTGGGCTTTCCTCGGATTTGATTGCCAACTCTGAGCGGCTGACGAACAAGTAGGCGGGAGATAGTCATGGTGAACTGAGGGCCTCGTAAGACAGAATCACTGATGAAAGACGAAGGAAACAAAATATGAATGCGTTGTTTTGCGAGAGAACGTCGACGTAAAAGAGTTCAAGAACAAGAGAATGCCCAATTGAAACAGCCAGATACGAAAGTGTCTCGCAGCATGCGGCCAGAACCGCAACCCGTGATATTGAATGTAAGAATCCAACGTCACAGTTCCATTGAGAGCGCGTCCCCACCTTGTCCTGACACGCCATAGCCCATGCCAATCGAGCAGCAGATACTATAGAGGCGGAAAGAATGTCACTTTGGGCTCATCATCCCGCTCTTCTTCGAGGATCGAGTCGCAGCTGGCCATGGTACAAGGAAACAAGAAAAGAAGGGTATGTTATGGAATCTCAAGTCGAGTTTTTTATCACTGTCAGGACTCAGCGTCGAGGCGACATCGTGGCAGAAGGAGACATGTACATCGATCACGGGATTTTAATGAAGCATCCGAGTTGGGGTTCAAACGCCCACTGCTGTATGTACATCTCTTGGATTTTTGAAACAAGTCTCGACGCACTATCTTCGGCGCGTCGGGGATGAAATGTGTGGCAAGGAAGTGCCGGCTCATGCTAGAGATGCTCGAGGGGGCACTTGCAAGAATACACACATACTAACAAGAATACACGAGGTGTTAAGCATAAATACCCAAATAATTCAACAAATGTTGTTTGCGCGATGAATTGGCCGGGAGCGGAAGCAACCCGAGCCCCAGCGACGCTGCCCACAGGCACTCTCTTGGAGCAGTCAGTAAAACATTCTATCAAAAACCTAGTAATCAGGGATTACCACTGAGGTTGCGCGCCTCTGCAGGTGTGCGGGGAAGTGGGCCACCACCAGCATAAGGGGTTGGGTAATAGATTGATGCGTCGCTGGACGTGTGGCGGTTGACGTTGCGCACGTGAATAAGGCGAATACTGGTATTAAAGAGTGGAATCAGATACACAAAAGTTAGAAATGAGGAAGACACTAACTCGTCTATCACGGCATCGAAGGCCCCACACAATACAGCAGTCTGAGTGTTAATCCTTGAAGAGTTGGATCAGATACGCCAAAAATGAGGAAGACACTGACTCATCTCTCAAGTCATTAAGAGCCCCAAGTAATTTAGCTCTGTTAGTGTTGGAGTTCACCTCAAACCGCTCCATACTGGCCTCCACGGCTTGAATCGCTTGCACGGGATCTTGCTGACCAGAATAATTGGTTGACAGAGGGCGAACATCAAAGGATTGCGACTCACCGCATTATCAACATTTGGTGGCTCATTGGCTAAGACAGCAAGCGAGTTTCCGATCTTCGCGCCCTCCGGTTGCAAGGCCTTCGTGGGAGCCGCGGGAGGAGGGATTACAGACAGTAGCGGTGGGGCACAAGCGCCACCGTGTCCGCTGCTCGCAGCCACATGATGCGTACGCGCATCGACGAGTCCAAGGCGGACGCGTACGCTGGGCTTTCCTCGGATTTGATTGCCAACTCGGAGCGGCTGACGTACTAGTAGCCAGGAGATATTCATGGTAGTGACAGGGCGCCGTGAGACAAAAACACTGATGAAAGACGAGGGAACCGAGATATGAATGCGTTGCTTTGCGAGAGAACGTCGACGTAAGAGCTCAAGAACAAGAGGATGCCCAATTGAAACAGCCAGATACGAAAGTGTCTCGCAGCATGCGGCCAGAACCGCAACCCGTGATATTGAATGTACCGGTCGAATCTTAGAGAAGAATCCAACGTCGCAGTTCTATAACCTTTGTGGGGATAGCCGAAGCAACACTTTGCTTCGAAGTAACAGATTCTAACGATGACAAGAGAGGCTTCAAGCTTCAAGACTTGAACCAGACGTAGAAGAGCGTCGCACAGTTAGTCTCTCTCGCAGGACCTTCGGCGCGGCATCAGAGGAATAAATGTGCATTAAAGTACCGATTGAGGAGACGCGTATATTTGCACGCGATTATGGCAATTATCCCTGGGATACTTTGCAATGGAACATGTTAGCATTACAGAGTGCGCAATAGACAATGTTCCCTTCAATCACGGACCGCAATAGTTCCGCATCCTTTCTCCCGCCGAGTAAGAGTGAATCGTTCACGCCAACTTCCAGAAAGGGAGGCCTGCGTTGGAGAAGATAGCATGAGGCCTTACTGCGATAAAAGGTACGAAGGGAAGAACACCGATTGGTCATCCGGGACCCGGGCGTACTAATACTACTACTACCGAGCAGAATTTACAGTTTCGAAGTGACTTGGAAGTGACGGGATCCTAACAAAACATGATAGTAGACTAAGTAGTGCTAAATAATACAGTGATGGTATGGTAGCATAAATTAGTATTATACTTATTGATTAACTATGCAGAGTCCAGTATCTCCTTCCATACCTCGTCCAAGTAGAATAATATCGAGACGTGACTCCCCTCCACAACCCGCAGGTCAGAGTTTTTGTACACGCGCGCCAACCATTCCGCCACGCGGAGCGACGCCGTATGGTCTCTTGATGCCGAAACGATGTACACAGGTGCTTCCTTGTCCCCAACTCTCGGATCGACACCTCCCCATCCCGAATGATACACCGCAGGTATATCCAAGAAGCCCTGCCACGTCTGCGCGAAACTGCGCACCATATTCGCACCCATCTCCTTCTCCCACTGACCCTCCATCATGCCTCTTGCCTCCCGCCACCTCTGATACCTCTCACGCTCACCCTCCGTCATCTGTGAAAACATCATCCGCCTTACGAAACCCTCCGCGACCGCCTCGGACTTGACTTTGGACGACAGCACCCAGTGAAAGACCCGCGCGAGGAGATTGAACGGAATGTACCGCGACGGCGGGCCGGTCAGGAAATACGACTGCCACGACATGTCTCTGGCGTATTCCTTGTGGCAATGTGGGGGAGAATGCGGCGCGAGGAGTATCATGCTGGAGATTTGCCTTCGGAGGGGAAACAGACTGATGGGGGCACCATACAGCATCTGGGCGGCTACGGTGCCAAAGGCGTACCCGCATATGATGATTTTTAGGCGCGCGGCGTCGACGCGGAGGTGTATGAAGAGCGCGGAGATGTCGTCTGCGAACGTCTCGGCGTAGTGTGAGGGATCGGGCACAGGTGATGATTCTCCCCTGCAGAACAATGAATAATGATTATTGCTCTTTTAAATAATAATGACACCCACAAAAAATAAAAGTTTCGATTTGGCTTCATCTGAGTGGCAACTTCACGACTGGTGCTACTTTACCCTCACTGGCTCTGACCATTCTGGGCAACAGGCAGCTCAATGAAGATGTTAGGTGAAGTTCTACTGGCCAGACCAAGACCAAAAGTGAAATCCGGGCTCGAATCCTTCAATTGTAAGCCGTAATCTTCCCCGAGGTTGTGTGATCGGACCCAGCCAAATCAAAACTTTTATTTTTCGTGGTGTCATTATTATTTGAAAGAGCAATAAAGCTTGACAATGAGAGGACATACCATCCCGGCAAAGAAGGCGCCACGAAATGGACATTCTTCTCAAGGAGCGTGGGTGAAAGACGCGAAGCGTCGCCAACGCCAAAGGCCCCGTGGAGGTAGAGAACGACAGTGGAACTGGAGGTGTTGCCATTGTCGGCATAGGCAAGCGTCCTCCCGTCTGGCAGCGCCAGCCGTTTGTCCTGGACATAGATCATCGTCGCCGTCAAAAGCAAAGCTGTGGAACAAAAAAGGTGACGACGGCCCATATATATTTGAATGGCTTTGATGTCCGTGTGTGACAACAACAATAATTTAGGGTGATGGGCGCCACGCCCGTGCCACGCATATTGGCGGAGAAGCCGGCATTTGCCACAAGATCGACACGGAACGAGGAATCGGCGGCGGGTCACCGGTCAACAGTAATAAGAGAACTGGCAGTTTAGCTTGGAGAATGAGGCTCGGAGACGTGGCCGTAATCACAAGACCACGCAATAATCTCCAACTGATGGCGCGATGCAGTCGTTGCAACTGGTCATGGGGGGTGGCGTGGAAGAACGACTGCGATCGGATTCGTATGTATGTTCGTTCATGTGTGCTCCTCCGCGAACGAATGAAACAGGAGGATTGGGGTGATGTAGGCGTTTAGTCGGACCGGGAAACGAAGTAGTGGCCTAGGCAATAAACTCGTCGGCACTCGGAGGTCACATCATCCAACAGAACGTTCGGAGAACACGACGTTTCCAGTAATAATAGAGTCGAGGGCATGGGGTGCCTTCCTTCCGGATCTACGTCGATGTGGTGATGATGGTTTTTCTGCAATACAGTAAATGGACATGGGACGTAAATGAAATCACGCTGAATGGTCGGATTTCGGAACGGTCAGCCGGGTAGGCTGATACGGTGGCGTCGTCGCGCCGACGTACTGAATTAACAGAATATCTGGGCATTTCTGGGGTCAACATAGCCTCTAGACACTTATGGGGTTGGCGTCAATATGGAAGCTCTCCAATAAACGCGTCGGAACACGTCCATCAACGTTCTTTGATTCATTCAGTGCCAAGTGGACTGACTATATACCGCACTTCTGTGACTCACAGCGTCGGGGTCTAGCCTCCATTCACACCATACAGCCTTCTAGGCCAGGCAACGAGCACTGAATACTGTTCTTCTCAAGAATTTTGAGGACATCACGTGTTCAATTCTCCCGCCACTACAATCTATCTTTAACATATATCATAACAGCCTCTCCTGACGCGACATGAAGAATATATCTGAAATGGGTGGTAAGGATACAACAGTGGATGAGTCAGTGGACTCAGAACGAAGCTGAGGAAGGTGCAAAGATTCCGAATCAGTGGCGATATAAGGAATCCCCCCGACTGCGGCACAATCATCGGGTCTCAGTCTGCGCTTATTTACGAGGTGAGTCAAATAGACTAATTCTGCAGAACAGTTTGATTGTGATCGTTGCGGGAGAGTAGAGTCACCTACGGTTTCGGTTGAAAGACGTGCCGATGTCCGCCAGCCTGGATGATAGAGAGAACGCAAGGGGTCGATCGTCAGGCGCCGGCGCCAGACAATCAAGTACCAGCCTCCAGAGTTCATCAGATGACAACTCGTTAGCGGGGGGCCGTGGTGGTGCTTCCTTCTGTATGAGCACAGCATTAATAACTGCAGCATCAGACTTCAAATGAGAGAATGGGGGACGTCCAGTATAGATCTATCGGTAAGCTCATCACTAACATGAAATTCTGTATCAACGAAGGGTAAGTACCTCGATGATTGTGCATCCAAAGGAATATATATCCCTCGCTGTGATGCGGGAGGGCACAAAAAGGGAATGATCCATCATTTCGGGAGGAAGCCAGCGCGTAGACCCTCGGGACAATGTTGTACTGCCGGGTATCTGAGTTTCCACCATCAGGCTAATCCCGAAATCGGCCAAAGCGCAGTGTAGATCGTCTGTTATGAGAATGTTCGCCTAGAGACGTGTTTATTCGGGAACGCCTAAGGATGTGGTATACTCACGCCGCGGATGTCTGCGTGAACAATCGGCGGATGGACTGCATGATGTAAATACTTAAGACCCTCCGCAACTTCAAGTATCTGAGGAGCATGTAAGCATGAATCGCGCAGATAGAACGCACTACGCACACATTGCAAACGGTCATGAGTGGGATTATTGCTAAGAAATGTCATAATATTTCCATTGGCCATCCATGGCGAGATTAGACAAAAACTTGGGTGGAATAAATCCTGGCTGACCCCAAGGAATGGAAGCACACTTGGATGGTGTAACTGTTTCCACACCAGCGCTTCTTCACAGAAAGTCTGAATAACGTATAAGACTTCAGTCGCGGCTCTGGAAGAAGCAGTATACCTTCACAAGTTCTTCCCTTACAGTTTCAGTCGTAAAGATGCGCAGAACTTTCAAGCATACAGGTTGCTGAGACATTGTCCCTTTCCATATATCCTTATGGAAACGTGTCGGTCGTGTGTGAAAAAATTGTTGTTGGGACATACCGCAAACCCTCCTCCACAAACAGCCCTATGGCCTTCGATTTGAACGTTGGAGCACAAGAACGATTGCGGTAGAATGCCGTGAATCTTTCCCAGGTGAAGGAGGCATTTCATGCACTTGCCATGAAACACTGACTCAGAATCATAGAGAGTTGCACGATCCAGTTCCTGCTCTTAGATCAGTGGACGTCCGCTTAACGAACACTACACCGTACTGTTTGTAAAATTTCCATGACGAGGGGTACCACGTCGTAGTGGAGGCGATGGATTGATTCCCACGGAGTGTACGAGTCATCCAAGATAACCTTGACTCGCATAGCAGTAAACTGAGGGAAGAATTTATCCTCGGGACGAATACTAGACCATTCAAGCGGCAAGTCGCGGGTTCGCTCGGGAGGCATGGATCTCTAGTTCCTTACAACGAGGGTAGGTGGCAGGATCAGAGGCTGTCGAGTGCGTGTCTCCCACGACAATTTTAAACAACGGGAAGTTCCGTCGAGCACATAGCACCGCTTGGCATGTAACGTTACCACAGCCGATATCACGGAAAATAGATGCATGAGTGCCCAGAGTAGATTGTGTGCGGCTGCTGGTTTGTACTACTTGTGCTCTTGAGGTGCCTCGCGTCGTGCTCTTCGGGGCATGTCGTGATGGTTGCCCGTAGACGGATGCTGGCTTCCATGACAGGGCCAGTGTTCGAAACCCACCACGGTCCCGAAGCGCGAGATTCGCAGTGGCGCTCAAAACGTGGACGGCCGTGGTGCTCTGCAGCGTGTGACTGGGCACACATTGCAGAACTCGGTGATTGAAGTGCCAATCACTGGGATGTCATTCTTGTTCTTCAGTCAGAAGATTCGACAGGTCATGGTCAGGAGGCAAGTCACGAATCGCGTGATGTAACGCGATTCGTGACTTTTCTCCCACCATCATCATGTCTCTTTGGGTCGACCAGGTCGGTTCAGCTCATATTCGTTCAATGCGGCATAATAGTAATACAATAAATGCACCTCTAGTACCGCCCTCGAACTCTCGATACGCTACACTACCACAAGGACCTCGCAGATCGGCTACGGTCCCTAGTGAGCCTGAATGACTTGCCTGCCAACAACACGCTAAGCGGCCTCTAGGCGTCTTCAGGCGACTTTCCTCACATGCTATTTTATGGGCCGTCTGGCGCAGGAAAAAAGACGCGTATCACCTGTACACTGCGGGAGCTCTTTGGTGCAGGAGTGGAAAAGGTGTGTTGCCTCTTCTCCGTAATTTCATTACTGTCCAATTCACCTTGAACAGCTGAAAATAGATCAACGTGTCTTTCTGACGCCCTCAAAGCGCAAAGTGGAGGTCAACCTCGTCCAAAGCAATTTTCATATCGAAATAACACCGAGGTGCGCGTTATATGGCGTCGCGTGGAAAGTCTCTGATGTCTGGAAACAGCGAGGCCGGTAGCTACGATAGGACGGTGATACAGGATCTGCTCAAGGAGATAGCCCAAACCCAGCAAGTCGACCTGAATGCGAAGCAGCGATTCAAAGGTGCAACTCATCCTGATCATATCGCATTCTTTCTAACCTGTTTGCCCAGTCGTCATAATAAACGAAGCCGATTCTTTATCACGGGACGCCCAAGCTGCGCTTCGACGAACGATGGAGAAATATATGAGCAACATGCGCATTATCCTCTGCGCCAACAGCACCAGTCGTCTCATCGCACCTATCAAAAGTCGATGTCTCTTAATACGCGTCGCCGCGCCTAAACGAGAAGAGGTAAATCTTTTTTGAGCTCTCTGACCTCCATCTCCTCACATTTGTAGATGCAAGCCGTTATGCAACATGTCTCTAAACGCGCCGGCTTCTCTCTTCCTGAAGAAGCGGCCGACAAGATTATCGACGACTCTGAGGGAAATATGCGCAAGGCCATCCTCGTCCTGGAAGCGCTCAAGATGCAGTCGTACGTACCCTCTTCCTACATTCAATGTCTACTCATGACCTGGCTCTGTAGACCTGACCTCTCGGGGCCGTTGACGATAGCAAAGCCTGATTGGGAGACCTACTGCAACAAGGTCGGCGACATGATCATTGCAGAGCAGTCACCTGCTCGCGTAATGGAGGTGCGGCAGAAGCTTTACGAACTGCTGAGCCACTGTATCCCGCCGACGGTTATCCTCAAGGTCCGTCCGACTTGTGGATGTTCGGGCGTTAAGCTTACACTCCTTTGTACAGACTATAGCGGAACGTGTTGTGAGTCGCGTAGATGAAGCCATCCGAGCGGATATTATGCATTGGGCGGCTATATATGTGAGTCGCGGATTTAGTTGGATCGCTGAAGGAAACTAACAACGCGCTTCGTAGGAGGTGCGAATGCGTGTTGGGAGCAAGAAGATATATCATCTGGAGGCATGGGTAGTGAAAGTTATGAGCATATATAAGGTTGGTCTACACCCCAAGACCGGTTTCCACGCAACTGATGTATCGATTTAAGCACTTTTTCTACGACATGGCGATGGAGATGGATATGTTTGATTGATTATTCGTGTTGTACGCCTAGGTATCTGTATAATTTTTCTATTGATCTACATCGCCGAATTCAGTCCCTGGGCACTGCTGGCAGTGCATCCTAGTCTACCTGAGGTGGCTCCCATAAGTATTGATTGGTCAGGTACGCGTTCAAGAAGGAGTTGAACAGTGCCTCGTCCTGATGTGTATTCGCGCCCAGTGTCGGGAGCAGGTTGCCGGTTCCGGCAGGTTAGGTAAATGATCCCAATCAGTGGTATTTAAGCAACTTGTAAGACCGCATAGAACCCTTTGCAGAGTCTGCTTCTTACCGTCATGTTCTTCAGCGCTACCGGAAACAAGGCTACCATTGACAGCAAAATCCAACAGCGAAGTGAAAAACTTGCTTCAGTGGACGTCAACCTCTCATCAGAGCAGGACGCGTATCTCAAGGCCACAGGTACGCGTTTTTTTGTCCTTCGAGGGTGACACTCAAGCCGCATAGCATCTGAGATTGTGTCTTTCATCGCCGAGGGACAATGGACGGCGTCTGCTGTACTCGAGGCTTACATTAAACGTTCGGTGCAGGCACAGGAAGCCACGAATTGTGTTACTGAAAGCGAGTCTCGTCCTGTTTGCCTTGGGTAACGACTGATCGTACGGTCAGTAATGTTCGACGAAGCTCGCCTTCGAGCCAAGGAGCTTGACGAAGAGTTCGCGTCCACTGGAAGGATCCGCGGACCGTTCCATGGCATTCCCTTCAGTCTCAAAGTACGTCTTCCCTTGTGTCATTATGCAAGATAGTTTTCTAAAACTCGCGACGCGTAGGATCAATGTAAGTGCCCACCATACGTGTAGACGCAAATTAATGGCGCATGCAGTTGATTACAAGGGTTACGACTCGACTCTTGGCTTCACTGAGTGGGCTAATAAACCAGCCACCGAACACGCTACCGTATTTCTGCTTCTCAACTTCAGCGCTTTCACGTGCTGATATTTCCATGCTAGCTCGTTGCTCAAATCATCGACGCGGGTGGCATTCCCTTCGTCAAGACAAACGTCCCCCAGACAATGTTTGCGTTTGAATGCAACAATCCTCTCTGGGGCCGCTCCTTGAACCCCTACAACGCGGCTTATACATGCGGTGGAAGCTCTGGAGGCGAATCAGCCTTGCTTGCACTGGATGGCTCCGCGCTGGGCATCGGGTCTGATATTGGAGGAAGCCTTCGAATGCCACCTGCCTACTGTGGTGTTTATTCCTTGAAACCAGGATCTGGTAGAATTTCCATCGGCGGCGCGCAAGGTGATTGTATACCTCCTCGAGTATTCGATACTTACGGATATGATATGAAGATCCGAGTCCCACTTTTGAGGGAATCCATATTGTCACAGGACCTATTGCGAGGTCTTTGACAGATCTGCACCTTTTCTGCCGCACCATCTTTGGACTGGCAGATCCTACCGGGGGGGCTGTTCCCCTTCCTTATCGTGACGCTAGGCTACCAGCCAAACTGAAGTTTGGCTACTATACGTCAGGTTTGTACTCCCGGGTCTTGCGGTTCGAGCGTAACTGATATCAGACGGACAGATGAGTTTATAAAGGCGTCGCCTGCTAATAAACGAGCCGTGCTGGAGACGGTCGACGCTCTACGAAAGAAAGGTCACGAATGCGTGGAGTTCACGCCGCCCGGCGGTACGTACGTTCAACGACGTGGATGGTTATTGCCTTACAGGAAAGATAGCCCATGAAGCGTTGGTCGTATTCTTGGCTTTGACATCGGCGGATTCCTACAAGAAGATGTTAAGCCACTTGGGTCCTGACCCTATGGTAACGGAGCAGGTTTTGAGGAATATGGCATAGACTAAAAGTCTCACACAGGATGCCTCATTGACCTTGGCTGTATACGGTGCTAGGGCTCCTCGTGCGTTTGCTCTTCATCAGGAAAGCCGCTCTCAAACCTGAAGATTACAGGTTTCTTGACTGCCTTGGCCGGATGGGTTTTGAAGACGTTCTTTGGCGACCCGAAAGCTGCAGAAGTTATCACGTCTGCAGGATCGAAGAGTTATCTGGAATACAGCGACTGGGTCGGGCGCCGTCAACAGGTCGTCCTGGACTTTCGAAAGAAGGTGCGATTAATATGATTTGAGTCACTCGACTAGAACAATTAATCGAGATAGTTTGGGACGAATACGGTTTTCGACGGTATCATTGCACCTGTTCAAGCTATGCCGCAGTTACCTCATGGGTGAGCACACCAAGTCTCATTCATTGGTGGCGCATTTTGCTCATGAGGTCCAGTGCTACAGTGAGCTTCAGCCCTCTCGCCGCGGCGACGGTCCTGTATAACGTCCTCGACGTTCCCGCTGGCGTTCTTCCTGTTACGCGCGTCGATCCGGAGAAGGACGCACTGACGGAGGAATGGACCAAGCGACAGGGCGAGGGAAGCCGATTCATGGAAGACCAGATTTTCCGGAACAATAAGCCCTTGTATGATGTGGCTCCGATGAAGGGGATGCCGGTTGCGATTCAGGTAGTGGGGAAGCGGTGGGAGGAAGAGAAAGTGTTGGCGATGATGGACGTCGTGGATGATGCCTAGGGGAGAGAGGTTTTGGCGGGAGCGTGTAAAGCATATGCCGGAACGAAGTAGCTATACTTACCTCACAGTGTGAAAAAACGTGGGTTTACGGTGCACATTTTCAGCTGGATTGTTTCTCGATTTGAAGGATAGTTTCCGCTTGGACTTGAAGTCGCGTATTTGAATCATTCATTCATATTGTTGACAGTTCCATTACACGCGTCGACTAAAAGTACTGACTTGACGGCGATCGGTGGATCGACGCTGAGCTCGAACTGACAGCGAAGGCGAAATGGGTAAGTACCCCAGAGGCCTCTGCATCTTCCGTCGTCGCGCGGCCACATCGGGCGACCTACGGCGAGGAAAAATATGCTTTCGGATCCTCCGACAGCCTTGCATCCACTCCCCGAGACCTCTCATCGGAAGCGGAGACGGCGCCTATCATAGACGCCCATGATCCACCTGCAGCCGTGGCAGATGCCGAACAACTGGTCTTTTTTTCCACTTTTTTTCTTTTGTGTTCGTTGTTGACCATGACAACCACAGACCGTCGAGAGCGACTCTTTAAACAATGCAACGGTGGTGGCTCTGCCAGACACTACTGAAGAAGCGCAGAAAATGGGTTCGGACGCCGATTCCTGCATACCTGGCCTCGCAGCATAGCAGCGACACCACCACGAGGCGGCATGGCGAACGGTTCAGCCTCCTACGCAGAAAAGACGCAAGAGCCAGCCTCCGCGGCTCGCGATGCCTACACGACATCGTCGTCCAGAACGCGAAACTGCGGCAGGAGGCGGCACATGGAGCGCTGGACTTGACGGGGATCGAGGAGCGGGTCGACGCGGTGCTCACAGACGAGGTCCGCGCCGCGTTCACGCAGACGCTGCAAAAGGCGCGCGCCGAGATGGACAAGGCGCGGGAGCTGGACCGCTCGGCGGAGGAATTCCTCCAGACTGTGCTGGTGGACCAGGCCGCCATGCTGCACAAGGGCAAATCGCCGACTGCTACGCCCACTGCGCCAAAGGCAATGCGACAGCAGCAGCAGCAGCATCCAGGGAAACGCGCTTTGGAGGATGTGCTATCGTCTCCTCCTCGTACCAGACTACGTCGCAGTCCTTCATTGCAATCCAATGCCTCTTATGCACAGCGTCGTTCGCCTTCTCCACGCGACAAGAGATACCGCTCGCCAGAATACGAGCGTGAACGGCGGTATCGCTCTCATTCCAAGGAACGGCGTCGAGACCGCTCAAGAGATCCATATTACAGAGAAAGGCATCGCTCCAGAGAAAAAGAGCGTTCGAAAGAACGCTCGAGAGATCGTTCAAGAGAACCTTATCATTCTCGAAACGGAGATGAACGACGAGAACGCTATCGCTCTCGAGAACGAGACCGCTCTTACGACTCCCGATACCCACGCACGAAATACCCGTCTGCGCGCTCACCTTACGCCCGATATCCTAGTCCGTCCGGATTCTACAACAGAAGCTATATTACCAACACAAGTGAGGTCCCATATCGGTCTCAGCATCACGATCTACCCCAATCTCATCCTCAATCTTCATCTCAATCTCAATCTCAATCTGGCTCTCCACACATCCACCCGCGTCCTCCATCTCTGCCTCGTTCCGCCAAAGCCTATTCCCCCGCCGTCGATCTTCTTCCCGTCATGATCGCGATCGGAGGGAAATGATATCCTGATGGCCAGCAGGCAGAGCTCTGTGCCACGCCGCGTTGAGGCTGGAGAACCGCGCGATGTCGAGATGTACGGGCCTGACCGCCTAGTGTTCCGCCTCCGTCAATGGATGTAGATCACAATTTTCCGGTTCCAGTTCCAGTTCCGCTACCTACACAAACAGCTGCACCATCATTGACTGTTCCTGGTGTCTGGGCATTCTGCGCGTCCGGGCAGACGGCGGATGTCCTCGAGTGCAGCTTCATGCTGGACAAGGACACAGCGGCGCAGTGGAATGTTTATGATCCTGATCCTGAAAGCGCCCCTCGAGCCGAGTACACGACAAAGCAGCTTCATTTGCAGCTGTATTGTATTCCTTTGGTGGCTGCCCGTGCCAATGTCATGAGTAATGCACAAATTGAATGGCCAAAGAAGGGACTGTTCATTGTCGAGGTGAATCGTGGGACGAGCGTCGGAAGGATGTTCGTGCCGGATCATGAGGTTGGTTGTTGCTCTTGCTTTTTCACTGGTACTTACTCACATTGCAGAAGCCCCTTCCTGTGAACATTACACATGCCGTACAGAAAGGACTCAATATTGTCCGGTTCATCCAGCTCGTGGGCATGGAGAGCGCGTTCATCATCCACGCGTCGGAAGAAACTGTCCCCATTCTTGACACCACTTTGCCTTGACCGTCGCCCTGCTTTGACTTAGATTATAAGTACATATTGTTCTTGCTATTGGCTATCATTACTGCTTTCTGTAATATATGTGTACTTGATGATATGTAGCACCAATGCTTTTGCGTTAAACCAAAGGGTGGCGTGGATACAACACTGTAAAAGGAGCCAACACCAAATACGACCTCGCATAGGAGCTACTTGGGAAGCTATAAAGTCTCTCCTTCAAGACCCCTTTCTTACAATCGACACTTGAACCAGAAATCATCATCGCATCATCTCTCATCATGAGTTTATACAACCTCCCATCCACCGCGCTAAACGTCGAGCTCATCCTCTTCATCCTCATCATCGTCGTTTTCACTTCCTTCTACGACGATGATTTCCTCTTGTTATTCTCCATCTCTCCGAGAGCGCCGCGGAGTGACATTTTTCATCGAGTTCACTCGACCTTTCCTGGAGGACATTCCGGCGAAGGGTCCAGTCGGACCGACAGCTGGCTCGTTACCTCGACGCCGCAGAAGAGTTGCGCCTCCCAGACCCATCGTGTAAGGCTTGGGAGTCGTGCTTCTACTGTCTTTATTCTCTTTTATCGTTTGTGAAGCGACACTATTACAGTTGTTTGTTTCTACGTTGACATACCATGCTTGAATTATAATTTTCCCATCTCTAACATATCTTGTGATTTGAACCCGTGCTGCATGCGTAGAACTTCTGTGAATAAGTTATGTCCATATGTTAGTCTGTTCGGCACACGACACCCAATATTCTCATTTTGCGTTAAAGTAAAGGGTGGCGTGGATATATATAAAAAGTGACGCCCAGTGAAAACCGACTCTGGGCATAGACGTGCTCATCCGTGCTCATCCGGGCAACCGACAGATTCCCTAACACCCCAGCTCTGCCCGGACGGAGTAGAGGGCCCCGGATGTCATCCGGGCGGAGCTGCTGCTGCCCAGATCTAATAGTCTGTGCATATCCGTCAGTAGGACTATTCTGCTAGGTTTGACAAACAGTCGAATTTCCGTTGGTATCTGGGATCAGACGGGCACTGTAGTCTATGAATAGGAATTGTAATATTACTTGGTACCTAAGAACAGCACTACGGCCGGCACACATATACCTAGCACAACGAGGGAAGCTGCCAGTAATGCCATCAACACGCTACTCGCGTCAGAAACAGTTGCGCGAGGCGAAGCGCGCACATAGCCCACAAAATGAGGATGGAACTGTCTATGTCAATGTTAGATGGTTGGAGGGAGAGTCAAGGGGCACACACTGAGCAGACATGCACTGTCGCTGGGTCGGTCAGCGCGTGTTACACAGCCACGTACAGCACCCAGCTTGCGTTACCCTGCCATCCTGCGCGCACATATCCGGGAGTGCATCGTCGGTAACGCGATCTTGAGGAAGGACGCAGCCTGCCGCCTTGGCATGGGAAGGGAGGCGAGGACGGATGGTGACGGTAAGAGGGAAAGAAGGAACGTGCGCCAATGGCCGCGGAACCCGCACGGACCATTTGGCTGATGACGTAGCCAGCCGAAACTATGAACTTAGCACAATTTATGATTTTGTGTGTTGAAGTTTAAAAAGTAGCATTCCTGATGTTTTCCAGCTTTTCAATTTTTGGAATATCTAAAAATCAGTATCTAAATTTGGCACGCCCGTCTGACGTCTGCGTTCGTCACAGCAGAGCACGTATCAGAGCGGAACGCCCGTCTGGGCCCAGAGCCGGTTTTCACTGGGAGTGACGGCTCGCTAGCTTGTGAATGCCTGGCGTAGGGGTTAGACCAGGATTCTGACCAGCGGTTGGGAAGATTGCGACGAGCCCCGTTCGTTTTATTCAAGACGGATCATGTTGTTGGGTATTAAATAATGCTTTCTGTAATGTACACTATTGAGACTCAAAGTAATGCACTGACTTAGGAATTGAATGAGATAGCGTAGATCTACTTGGATGGCGGGATACTGGATGACTTTCCGTAACGTCTGGAGAGCTAGAATAAATTTCAGATGCCTAGCAACGGCCTAGAGAGGAAGGTAGCCGAGCCGGCCCGCGCCACGGCTGCAGGGCCAGGATATCATCAACCAAGTTCACGTCGTTCCAAATGTTCAATCTGGAGGAGGGGTCTGACCCCTCCTCCAGAATTCAAGCTATCAAAATGAATGTTCCAAACCCCGTTGCTAGGGTCCTCTTGTGTTCATCGTTCGTCCACGACGTGTCTTCCCACCAGCAACACCTCGAAAAGTGGTGCCATTCAATGGCATGAAGTAAATAATGCTCAGAATCAATGCTGGAGGTCCGCAAATGTGAGGATGAGGAGTTACCTTATGGGGACACACCTCGGCATCGTCGCCGCAGTAAACTGAATCTAATAACAGTTTTAAGCAGACATGCGTTACGGGACTGAAAGCAAAATATCAAAGTGGCGGAGTTTCAATGCTACAAGGTATATTGGGTGATTTATCGCGAATAAACGTTACGGAAAGTCATCCACTAGGATGATGGTTCCGGTATTAAGAATCCAACAAGACATGTGTCGAGCATGAATTCGACATTGACCCAGGCGTGCGTTAGAGCTAGAGAAAGACGATGAGACACATGTTCACAGAAAGCGAACGATGACACACCAAACAGCTTTGTCCCATCGCGGCCAGCAACGCGCATGAGCTCCCGCTCTCCACCGGGATGGAAAGCAAGGTATGGCGTAATATTATACACCTTGCCATTGAAACGCCGACCACGCATCGTCCCGCTTATTATGCCTCTTCAACACCGATGGCGGTATCCGTCGTAGAGTATCCACGCCCTATAGCACAGTCAGACCTCCATCACGATATACAAGTACGACTCACCCGCAGATCCTCGCCCAGACGACTTGAGCTTGGCCCAATCTAACGGACTATGCCCAGGCGCGAGCGCGACCTTGTCTCGCTTCTTGGACGGCTTGACCGGGCGCCTTGGTCGTGGTCGGCGGAACCGCGAGGGACGACGAGCCCACCACGCCGGGCTGCCGTACCGCCAGACCGGGCGCAGGAGGCGGCGGCATGAGCTGGGTGTCCGAGAGTATCCTGGGGATGCCAGTGTTTGCCCGCTGGGCGCTGTTTAGCGCGGGGAAAGCTGGCGGCTCGTCGTTGTTCTCCCTTTCGGTTTTCTCACCATCGTCGTCCGAGTCTGGAGGTGGGATGGTGGTGATTTCTGGCGCGGATATTGTTAGTGTTGGGGAGGCAGGTTGTTCTGGGGCGCCAGAGAGCCAGCGAAGGAAAGAGGCCATCTAGGAGAAAGGTCAAGTCTATAATAGGCGCCGTGATCAGATTTGAAATGACTCATCAATCAGCCAACTCGAATTGGCTGGCAGGCTGCAGTTGCACCGAGGTCGTGTGTCGAACAGACTAACATATGCTCGCAGACAAGATTTATTCACAGAAGTTCTACGCATGCAGCACAAGTTCAAAAGATGATATTCAAGCATGGTATGTCAAACGTAGAAACAAACAACTGTAATAGTGTCACGGTAAAAGAGAATAAAGATAATAGAAGCACGATCCCAAGCCCATTCCGTTTACACGATGGGTCTGGGAGGCGCAACTCTTCTGCGGCGTCGAGGTAACGAGCCAGCTGTAGGCCCGACCGGACCCTTCGCCGGAATGTCTTCCAGGAAAGGTCGAGTGAACTCGATGAAAAATGTCACTCCGCGGCGCTCCGAGAGTCGTCGCAGAGGATGGAGAATAACAAGAGGAACTCGTCGTCGTAGAAGGAAGTGAAAAACGACGAGATGAGGATGAAGAGGATGAGCTCGACGTTGTCGATGAAAGTGAAGACGACGACGAAGCGGTGGATGGGAGGTTGTATAAACTCATGATGGGGATGATGCGATGATAATGGTGGTTGTTCTGGTGCAAGTGTTGATCGTAAGAAAGGGGTCCTAAAGGAGAGACTTTATAGCTTCCCAACTAGCTCCTATTGCTGTTGGCTCCTTTTACAGTTCTCAGCAACAGTAGGTATGCTTCTTGAGACAGACACAGAGACGCTCTTAAAAGTACTAGTCAGACAAAACGCCAAAAGAGAATGACCGAAACTCACAACACCTTGCTATTAGTGTTATCAATCGTGGCGCAGAACAACGAAACTACGTGTCTACATAATCTAGCAGTAGCGTAACACGAATAAGTAATGCAGCACCATAGGAAATAGCTAAAAACCGCAAAGCAAAGCAATCCGAATAAATACTTAGCAAGTAGAAAGCGAATAGATAACTAAGCATCAAACTCCAGTATCAGGCACAATCCCCAATGCATTCAACGCCTCCACACCACGCTCAGCCCAATATCCCACAAGTGCAGGATTATTAAACCACATCTGGTGAGGTATGAGCCCATCGTCGTCTTCAACGGAAGTCGATGACGACAAAAGCTCAACAGCAGTGGTCACTGGGGACGAAGGTGTCTCGGTAGGAACTGAAGACGGAGGAAGGTCCACTATGCGATCAAGAGGTGAAGAATCTGGAGGCGCGGTCGCTTGAGACGAAGGCGGCGGAAGGACGACATTAGGCGTAGCCGGGGAGGAGATATGGGGTATCGATACATCCGGCTCGGATAATGGGTGAGAGTCCTCCTCAACTTGCGGTGGGATAGGCCCCTCCAACCTGATTCGCTTGATCGATTCGTCGCCTTCATAACCCTCCTCTTCTTCCTCTTCAATATGACGTCGTTCCCCCACATCCGAGAGTCCGCCACTACGCATCCACGCAGCAACGTTGCTCTGGGTCTTCAGCGTATCCAACACCCCGATAACCGCTAGCAACGTGCGGTCGTATCCAAAGTTCTTCTTTGCGTCTCGCTTCCGCTTGCGGCGTTCCACTCTATCAGTCTTCGCTTCCACCTCAACGACCGGCTGTTTGGTCTGTCCATTATCCGGTGTAACTTGGTTCCCATAGATTTCAACATCTGCGTCTTGGATATCACCAACCACAACTGCTGCTTCCTTGGCAGTTTCATGCTGACGAGTAGCGACGTCCTTTTTCCGCATTTCACCCGTGTACTCAGGTATGCAAAGGTGATTCCAGGGTTGGAGACGCGCTTTGAGGGGAGAGTCGTCGAGTAGGAGGGTGCTCGACGCTGAGTGTACGGGAACAGGCAAGGGGGTGTCATCGGGAGGCGATAACAGAAGGGACTTCTTTGAGCCTAGGGAAAGACCAGGAATCTCATCGTCAGACGTGACGGCTTCATTAGATAGTTCTTCTGTAGGTGGATTAGCGTCCTTGATACCAATCTTGGCCCAAGGTTTCGCAAGATTCTTCGTCGTTTGCGTTTTCCCGTCTACTTCAACTTAAGATGATATGAAAAAGACCTCTATAACGACGTACGATATTCAGGGACCGTCAAACCCAGTGTGTCCCTTGCCCACACCGCGACGAGATGCGTTTTATCTTGATCGAAGGCCTCCTCTATCATTGTGTCCACGTTATGGGGTCGTGCCGAGCTCCATACCATCGTATCAAGCCAAGTCCGCGTCTCTGGATGGAATAGAAACTGTCGGAACGATGGCATATACGGCCGAGGCCGTGCGACACGGTGTTGATACGGCTGGCCTGGCACGCGTACTTGATACTTTTCCCGATATAGCAGAGTACCATTCAGATCCAATATGAGTAGCTTGTGTGAAGATGATGAATCGGATATAGGGAGGGATGGCTGTTGGGATAGTTCAACATATTCATGAGATGGCTCCGAGGGAATCGGACTGAGAGGGAGTTTGGGAGAATAGCGAAACTCATCCCGCGGAGGAGGAGGAGGAAGAGGAGGATTCGTACGCAATTCATGTCTGCGTTTTCGGTATCGACCGCCGCGTTTGTACTGTGGAGGCTCCCGTTCCATGTTCGGCTCGTATAATACGTCCTGAGGCGGATATTCCTCGCTGTGATAGGGCTGGGATTGGGAGTCGTAATGGTAATTCGAATCTAGAGCAGATTCGAATTCAGAATACGGCTTGGAGGGTTGAGGATCTCCATACGAATCGGAGTAAGGGTCCGGGAAGGCCGCATAAGGTGGCGCAGCATAAAAGCCATGGCCTGACGCGCCTGTATAGTAGTTGTCGTATCCAGCCATGGTGGGTGCAGGGAAAAGCAGGAGTTGTTTGTGCTTGTTGACCAGCGCTACCGACGGCCGGTTTCAACTTTGTTTTCTTCTCTCTGAACTTGTCTTTTCTGACTGTGGATAGCAGGTTTGCAAAGTCCGTGGGTCTTGTATCAAAAGTCAGAGGCTAGCAGGGTGAACTTGGTCGAAAACCAGTTCTCTGTAGACGCGGAGGCCCGATGTTTCAACCATCCATGGTGATATAAAGCGCCCAATATGACCAATTCTCGCTGTATTGCGTTTGAAGATGTTTAGGTATGCTTACTGACATGGTCCAGGTCTAAAATCTCCCTTCCCTATCACGACATCCCTCATCGCCAACACTTTCTCTTCGTCCCAGCTGAATTACAACCAGCATTCCCCTTATACAACTGAGGGCTTATTGTTCCCGGAAATCTGGTCTTCCATGAATCGACTTCCCTCGCCCTGTCGCTTGGTCTATTCCTCCGTCAGTGCGTCCTTCTCTGGATGGACACGCGTAACGGGAAGAACGCCGCGGGAATGTCGAGGACATTATACAGGACCGTCGCCACGCCGCGGCCTAGAGCATTAAAGTTCGTGACACTGGCAGCGCTGAATCTCCACGAGCAAAATGCGTTACAGTTAGTGAGAGTCTCACGGGAGCTGAGGCATACTTAGCCTGAACAGGTGCGATGATGCCGTATTCATCCCAAAGCTGTTGATTAACTCGAGTTTCAATCGTTCGAGTTAACTCAAATGAACCACACCTTCTGCCGGAAGTCTGCGACGGATGGATGACGGCAAGACAGTCAAGAAACCTTGCTTCGAATTTGAGAACAGGTTTAAGAATGAGTGATAAACGTACGAGGTGCTCTAGCACCGCCAACCGCTTATCTTTGGACTGGCAGATCCTACTGGGGGGGACGCTCTACGAAAGAAAGGTCACGAATGCATGGAATTCACGCCACCCGGCGGTACGTACGTTCAACGATGCGTCTGAGTACGACCTAACAAGAAAGACAGCGTTGGCCACATTTTCAAGAAGATGTTGAGCCACTTGGGTCCTGATCCAGAGAAAACTTTTAAAAAATCATATGACATGTACTAAAGCCTCACATAGTGTGGCAGAAAAGGCGCAGATCTGTCAGGACCTCGCAATAGGTCCCATGACAATATAATATCCCTCAAGACTGGGATTCGGATCTTTTCGAATCATATGCGTGAATACTTGCGGAAGAACACACTCATCGCACCTTGCGCACCGCCGGTAGAAACTCTACTAGAACAGTAGGCAGGCGGCATTCGAAGGCTTCCTCTAATATCAGACCCGATGCCGAGCGCGGAGCCATCCAGTGCAAGCAAGGCTTGTCGAAGGGAATATCACCCGCATCGATGGTTTGAGCAACGTGTTAGCATGGCAATATCAGGACGTGGAAGCGTTGAATTTGAGAAGCAAGATACGGTGCGGCTGGAAGTTTATTGGCCCACGCAGTGAAGCCAAGAGTCGTATCGTACCCCTTGCAATTAACTGCATGCGCCATTAAATCAATATTGTACCTTACATACGACAGCAAGAAAGACGTACTTTAAATTTGAGACGGAAGGGAGTGCCATGGAACGGTCTGCGGATCGTTCCAGTGGACGCGAACTCTACGTCAAGCTCTGGGACTCGAAGGTGAGCTTCATTGAACATTACTGAGCTCATGATCAGTGTTTATCATCGAAGGTTAACAGGACAAGACCAGTGATACAGTTCGTAGTCTCCAGCGTTAAAAATAAACCTCGGCCATCTGAGTCGTCCCGGCGATTAAAAGACAATTTCAGATGCTATGCGGCTTGAGCGATAATCTCAACTCAGAAGAGGAAAGAACGCGTAACCGTGGCCTTGAGATACGCGTCCTGCTCTGGTGAGAGCCTTTTGACGTCCACGGCAGCAAGTCTTTTGCTTCTTTGTTGGATTTTTCTGTCAAGGGTAGCCTTGTTCCCGGTAGAGCCGAAGAACATGACGGTAAGGAGCGGACGCTCTCATGCGCTCTCACAGAATACTTAAAGCTTAATGTTATCGAAGTTACGGGAATCACCAGGAAACAGGGCCCAGGCCAGCTGAACTACGCAGTCGGCACATCGGCATCGATCGGCCACTGTGGCCAGTGATTGGGGCGGAAAGAACTCCTGTCAAGGCACTTGAGCGTACGATGCGAATTTGTAGCCACTGGGAGCATTGCCGTTGGCCACTTTGAGCATCCTGCCGGTACATGGACTGTACCAGATCACGATGGCATGCGCTACATTGATTTTTTCTGCTCTTTGTTCGTTTTGAACGTCCGGGGCGTCGGGATTTAGAAAGGATCCTACCTAAAAGGCTATAACATTCAACTTGAAAAGGTTAAGCAGACCATAATACAACAGAGACACAGGATAAGGACAAGGGAGACGGACAACTCCGACGAGGCGTACACCGATAGAGCGCCCGACAACCGTAGGCCGATCACGACACCAAGTTGTAAACTGTGCCATAGGGTTGTCATGACTGACTGTGGTGAACCGCGCGCCAATTGCAGACAACATTCCGGGGCACGGACGTGTAGCGCCCCGGTATGCCTTCCCTCAAGATCTTCGACTTTTCGATGGGACACTTCAAGCGAAATATGGATCGAAGGTCCAATATTTTGTCGTACACATCTAGTCCATATGACGACGTCGTCCGAAAACTCAGTCGTTTACAAAGCCTCTCCAGGTAACAGGTTTGTGGGTCCGGTCAAGAGCGTCAGACATGTTTCGCCTCGAACGCAATATGCGTCCGACGCAACAACCTTTACACCCATAGTAATGGTCTACGTCGACCAAATGCCTGTTTTGATCCGTACGCTCCTCTTGGAATTTATCTTCGGGTTGAATATTAGTCCCAGAGAAGTCCGATGTGCAAGAGGTTCAGCAACTTCCCGGCTCGCAAGACCGTGTCCTGGTAATGGCACCAATCACCAACCAATCACTGTGGTGTTGCATTTGAAGGGTGAAAGACGGAAACTCCAGTCAGGAGTACCTACCGATAATCAAGGTACATCCCATAAAACCTCCATATATCTGATACTTCGCGGTTGGCCAGAACAATGTCGCACCTGACGTGGCACGTACTATTTAATAGGCGTATTCTCGGATTTTCGAAGTAAGTATTGCCCGAGACTATGGCGCATCAAATCTAGACGGATTGCCTGTTTTAAAGCCCTTCCCTAGCTGAACTGAGCGATGAGAGGCAGGATGAAAAATGATAGAACATAGGACTCATAGGACTCCCAAAATATGCGGACGGGCCGAAGACTAAAACAGATGAGGTGCTATGTGTCTTCGTGGCGTCTGTAAGTGGGTATCACTGACTTTGAGGAACTGCTTAGTGATGGAGGCGGTACTCGGATATAGTTATCTAGATTCAAGGACATCGTGCATCCTGAGCTTCGAGCCTATGAGACGATGGGGAGTTACAGGTGGAGAAGAGGGACTCCGGTTAAAGTAAATAACCAGTGTCCTGTACACTATTGAGATAGAGAACGATGTAAAACATCAATCGAAGTGGGGAAAATATACTAGGACTTCCTTGAATCGGTAAGATGGTCAAGGCGGAAACGCTAGTGGTGCAGAAAAGAAGAAGTCCACAAATCTCCTACACCTCCACTTCTTCATGCTTGAGCTATGAAGGCTTGGGGACGGGTGGACACCAGATAACCAAGGCACTCGTTAGACCGGAATGGCAAGACCCCGCGAGACTCGAGGGTCGCCTTAACGTGGAGATAGCCGTTGATCCTCTAAAAATTACTTCGTGGTGGGCGCGTGAACATACAGTTGGGAAGTTACCTGACGTGACGAAAGCCGTACCCGCGTCTCCAACAGATAGTCCGTGATTAAACAGCAAAGGTAGAGCGATAACTAGTTCGGTGACCATTAGGCCTGCTTTGTTGTCGACAACGTTTGAAAAGCGTTAGCACCTTCGAGCCAACGAATGCCCAAGTTACGTGAAGCTTGTTTGATCCGTCGATAACGTGGACATCCTCTGGTGATGAATGACTGGTGGGGCCTACGTTGTCCAAAATGGGATCCAGTACTACGTCAAAGGGATGTGCGTGTACACGATGCAACGTGACCGTTCTGCGCGCGCGGAGCCACAAGGTCTCCTTAGAGGAAGATGTTCCTGTTGAAAACGAGGTTTTGGTAGAGCAAGGTTCCGATCGAATGCCTTCACGCGGCGACGGCGCCTTTTAAGTCTGGTTTGACAGCCGTTTCAGTCTAATATCTAGGTCTGAGTTGAGTCCGGGCAAAGGTCAATGACATCAAAGATGACAGAAAACGCCCGATATCTGAGTTTTAGGTTCAGAACAGTCTGTAGGTGGAGACCCACAATCAGAGTCCAGACACATGCCCAATTTCGGGGTCCGACTGTGCTCCAGAGTCACATTATTGGGGCCACGAGATATTTCCTAACAGATGACCTTCAAGTCTAACACGGAAACGGGAAGGATTCACATTGAGTACGACGTACGATGTTGGGCTCCCACTGCCATCTACACAGATCATTGATGATACCCCGGCGGCTAGGCGACTGCTACGTTTGCCTCTAAACAACGAGGTCGTTGGAGCGCAAGTTGCGAATTGCGTGTTGGTCCAGCCACGCACGTCAACGAAAAAAACACAGTTTCCAACCAGTCGTGCGGCTCGCCGCCAAGAAAAAAACAACTAGAATGCGTAGGTCTTCGTGAAAAACTTGAAATCAGACGCGACTATATGATTAATGGTGAGCATATTACCTAGTTATTGTCTGAGTGCAATTTGTCGAAATTGACCTGTGTTAAAAAAACTTGCTTGACCCAAACAAACTTGGGCATGATCGCAAGCCTGAAACGGTGTTCAGTCATGACGTCGACCGAAACAACCATGCACCTACGAAATGACGGGCCTACACCGAGGCAGAAGAACAATGCTTTATGGCCTAGATTCCCTTCGATACCTGCTGATGAACGTATCAGCGTATTCATGCGCATCAACGTCGGGTGCCCCGGCTAACTACCTTTTCGCTCCACTTGGCTCGGCCAGCGTCCACGGAACCACCAAAAACTGATGAAAATTCCAACAACAGACCACGTCCCTAATCGAATCCTGTAGGTCGGCGTGCTATAAGTCACTAATTTTTGGTTCTAGCCGCTGGTACGACCTTGCTTGTCGTTTGTCACCATTCCTTCGGCACCCAATATGCAGCGACTCTGAATCACGTACGTTCTGATCGAAGCTCTGGGAGACGGAGCGATATCTGACATTTCTGGAAGCATCGGCAAGCAGTATACTCGTCGAATGTGGCCGCCGTGAGCTGCGAGATAGGAAGTGTGATGATTGCCAATAGTCCCAAGCTATCCCAAGATGTTGCAATTGACACCTCGTAAGCGAGACTTGGGCCAAAGGGAGGCTTCTTCAATCTCTCTCGAAGTGATTCCTTCATCGTTTCCTATGCTAGGTTTGAGCGGCTCTATCAACAATCCGAAGGAATGTCATTTACCAGAGGAGCTCCGGTGTTGTCTCCACATCAGAGGGAGGTCCTGCCATATGTTGTCGGGTACGGTTTGCAACAGAAGAGACGCCTGGAGTCATAATCTAGCCGAAACCTATCTCTAGAAAGCGACACTTAGCCGGCTAGACGCCTTGCGTGGGCCGACAAGAAGGGCTTCCAGCTGTCCAGAACGCTTGCAACTGTCTCTCCAAGCAGGTGCAATCCTAATGCAAGTCCTGGTCCTTTCCGAGTTACATCGCCCAAGGCGACGATAGCGCAGAAAGTGGGCTGACGGTGTTGATGTGTGCTGATATGGTGGTAGGTGGGTGGGTAGGTAGAAGCGGCACAAGGCCCCACTGAGGAACGGCCGTGTGTTGGTGTGACAGCACACCATGGCCCCAGACGCCGTGGTGCCAGACACTGTTGGGTCAGGAGGGTTGTGAGCGAAATGTTTCCCCCAGATATTTCCACTTTTGGTATATTCTGCACGATATGTACTTTGACTCTTAGTGCGCATCGTCGCCCTATCCTCTATCTTCAACCCGTATGCATTTTTACACATCCAGTCATGACCTTGCTCAAACCTTTAGGAGATGTCTTCATTCCCAGAGCATACCTCTCGGTCGGAAGCAAGCAGGCGCATCTCTCTGCGACTGCAAGCGTCTGGTCCGTCCAATATGATTGGTGAGCGCTTTGAGAGGGTGTGTATCCCAAAGTCTTACTGTCGATTCTTAGGTCCGGTTCGTTCCGAACGCACTAGCGTGAACCGCATCAGCGCCTCTCCTCAAGATTATGTCCGCTCCCGCCTGATCGAAAACTCGAACGTCTGGCATTGGGATGGCGAGTCCCCCACTGGTCTTTCCGATGGCTTCATAGTACGTCGGAATCAGAAATCTTCGTCCCTCTTTTTTGACGAGAGCCAATGTAGCTTGGTGGTGATGTAGCAGAATTTGCTGACCCCGATTTTGCAGATTTTTTCAGCATTTCACGGCAAGGGCAAGTGCAGCAGCCTCTTGGACAATCGTCCACCAACCCTCTACATCCTCCGAATCGCACTCCTGGCCAATACTCGTATAGTCTTACGTCGTGGAACGCTCCTGCTGCCACCTCGCGCCGCCCTTCCCAGGTTTCTGCACAGGCACCTCCACCGATGATGAGCGGCGCCTCGGCGGCAGACCTTCGGCTTCGTTGCAACGGTTCCGGCTTCTTTCGCGTTCACAGAGTAGTCCTCGCCTCAGCATCCTCCAATCATTTCAATCATCTTTTAAATTTCTTATCTCCGTCAATGGATTGCACTCTCACGATAGACGACGATTTTGATGTGATGTATGTCATACTTGACGCCATATATGCTGCTTTTCCGATGTACACCTTTACGTCGGAGGGCGGGCGTAAGCAAGACAGCACAACCATGGAGCTGCCACTTCTTACCAGAGCCATTGAACGAATGATAGTCTACGGCGTGCAACCCGGAGACTTCATTCGTTCGTCGTCTCTACTTTACAAGTGTCTTTATAAACATACTCCCCTCCAGCCCCTGGATATCTTTACGCTTGCTGCACACCACAAAATCGAAGCCCTTGCCGTTCAGACCTCCAGCCATCTTCTGTCGCTCAATCTCGATACGGTCTCCGCCCAATGTCAACACCAAATAGGTCCTGAATATTATAATCGATTGCTCTCACTTCATCAAGATCGCCTCCAGTCTCTCAAGCTCATCGTCACTGACCCGCCGCTCGGTCATCCTTTGACGCTTCTATGCACTGACAGCGACCAAGATGATATGGTTAACCTCTGGAATTCAGGCATGTCGATGGTTCAAAGAGATGCTACTCCGTGTGAGTATCTCCTCTGTTCCGTAGTAACACTGACAAGCTCTTCAGATCTCTCTCCTCAATTTCTTGTCGCTCAGATGCGGCCCTACCACGCGAAAATCAATTGCGTGAGTTGCAGCCAGCATTTCGCTGCCAGACTCTCCGACGTCGCAGAAGAGTGGTCCAAAGTCAAAGTATGTCTGCGCAGCGAGCGCTGTGCGCACTAACCCGTTCGCAGTGTACCATATGAACGTCCTCCAAAATCATCCTTTCGCCCTGGTCCAGTTTTTTTTGGACAAAGCATGATAAACGATTATCATTGCGAGCTATGCATTTCCACACAGTGTCTAGTTTTTTTTACCGATTCGTCGTCTCTGTAGCTAATATCATCTCTATCAGTAGTTTCTCAGTGTATCGTCTGGACAAAGCGTGATAAACGATTATCATTGCGAGCTATGCATTTCCACACAGTGTATTTATACAGTGTCTAGTTTCTTTACCGGGTCGTCATCTCTGTAGCTAATATCATCTCTATCAGTACTTTCTTTCGCCATTAGCTCCTCGACCGTAGCCGCACGCCTGCCACCCAAAAATATCCACCCGCCAGGTGCGTCCTGTAAAGACCTGATAATGACATCCTTCTCGAAGAGATACTTCATCTGCTCCAGCGAATAGCCTGACGTCTCCGGCAGGAATGCATACGCCCATACGGACATGAGCACGCAGCAAATGCCAAAGACGAGGAACGTTCCGTATTTTATATCGTTCAGCATTATCGGCGTGAGTTTAAATATCGTGAAGGAGAACAGCCAGTTGACGCCAATCGCGATGGAGAGGGAGACCGTTCGTAGATGGTTGGGCGCGACTTCACCGGCGATGACCCATGGGAGGGGCCCAAACCCTATGCAGTATGCAACGGCATATAGGTATACAGCTACGATGGACACGTAACTGGCTGGGACCACCGTCCCAGAGGTATGAATAGCGCTATAGCCAGCGATCCACAGCATGGTCGCGGCTTGTCCTAGTCCACCGATGATCAGGCATCGTTTACGTCCCAGACCTTCGACGGCAAAGGCGAGGACTAGGGCAACTGATATGACCTTGACGACGCCGTAAATGCCTGGTGACCGCGATGAGTGAGTGAAGCAGTCCATATAGACGTGCATGAGGCTCAGCGGTGGCAAACAGGCCCGAGTTGGTTCCTGTAATGCCTAAACTTGCGAAGATCTGGGGACTGAAGTAGTTGATCGTGTTTGTGCCTGTCCATTGCTGCCAGAACATGGCGAGGGATGGGATGAAGCACCGGAGAGCGATCGCGTGCGACTCCCCCATCAAAGCAAACTGACGAAGGACGGGAAGCTCCTGCTTCCCTTCAAAGTCAGCCTTGATTTCCTGCAACGTCTGCTGGACGACGGGATCATCAGGCGTCGTTCGTGCCACAAAGGCAAGCGTCTTTGCGGCGCGATCGTACTGCTTGTGCTCGACCAACCATCGAGGGGATTCGGGCTGGAAGCACATGGCGGTCGTGAACAGCATATTCATGAGATGGCTCCGAGGGAATCGGAGTGAGAGGGCTTTTGGGAGAATAGCGAAACTCATCCCGCGGAGGAGGAGGAGGAGGATTCGTACGCAATTCATGTTTGCGTTTTCGGTATCGACCGCCGCGTTTGTACTGTGGAGGCTCCCGTTCCATGTTCGGCTCGTATAATACATCCTGAGGCGGATATTCCTCGCTGTGATAGGGCTGGGATTGGGAGTCGTAATGGTAATTCGAATCTAGAGCAGATTCGAATTCAGAATACGGCTTAGAGGGTTGAGGATCTCCATACGAATCGGAGTAAGGGTCCGGGAAGGCCGCATAAGCGGGCGCAGCATAAAAGCCATGGCCTGACGCGCCTGCATAGTAGTTGTCGTATCCAGCCATGGTGGGTGCAGGGAAAAGAAGTAGTTGTTTGGTCTTGTTGACCAGCGCTACCGACGGGCCGGCTTCAACTTGTTTTCTTCTTTGAGTACCTGTATTACTTGTGTGCATACCAGGCTCACCCATGGGGGAGCTGGGGCATACTTAGCCTGAACAGGTGCGATGATGCCGTCGAAGCCGTATTCGTTTCAATCGTTCAAGTTAAGTACGACCTAACAAGAAAGACAGCGTTGGCCATATTCTTGACTTTGACATCGTGGGATTCTTTCAAGAAGATGTTGCGCCACTTGGGTCCTGATCCAGAGAAAACTTTAAAAGAATCATATGACATGCACTAAAGCCTCACATAGTGTGGCAGAAAAGGCGCAGATCTGTCAAGGACCTCGCTTAGGTCCCATGACAATATAGTATCCCTCAAAACTGGGATTCGGATCTTCGAATCATATGCGTAAGTATCTGAATACTCGCGGAAGAACACACTCATCGCACCTTGCACACCGCCGGTAGAAACTCTACTAGAACAGTAGGCAGGCGGCATTCGAAGGCTTCCTCTAATACCAGACCCGATGCCGAGCGCGGAGCCATCCAGTGCAAGCAAGGCTTGTCGAAGGGAATATCACCCGCATCGATGGTTTGAGCAGTTAGCATGGCAATATCAGGACGTGAAAGGGTTGAATTTGAGAAGCAAGATACGTGCGGCTGGAAGTTTATTGGCCCACGCAGTGAACCAAGAGTCGTATCGTACCCCTTGCAAATTCAATCAACTGCATGCGCCATTGAATTGTACCTTACATACGACACCAAGAAAGACGTACTTTGAGACTGAAGGGAATGTCATGGAACGGTCTGGATCTTTCCAGTGGACGCGAACTCTACGTCAAGCTCTGGGACTCGAAGGTGAGCTTCATTGAATATTACTGAGCTCATGATCAGTGTTTATCATCGAAGGTTAACAGGACAAGACCAGTGATGCAGTTCGTAGTCGAGCGTTAAATATAAACCTCGAGTACAGTTGATGCCGTCCATCTGAGTCTTCCCGGCGATGAAAAGACAATTTCAGATGCTATGCGGCTTGAGAGAAACTCTCAGAAGACGAAAGAACGCGTAACTGTTGCCTTGAGATACGCGTCCTCTGGTGAGAGTTTGACGTCCACGGTGGTAGCAAGTCGTTGGATTTTTCTCTCAATGGTAGCCGTGTTCGCGGTAGAGCTGAAGAACATGACGATAAGGAGCGGACGCTCTCAAGGATACTTAAAGCTTGACGTTATCGAAGTTATGGGAATCAGGCCCAGGCCAGCTCAACTACGCGGACGCAGTCGGCACATCGGCATCGATCGGCCTCTGTGGCCAGTGATTGGGGCGGAAACAAGCGAACTCCTGCGAGGCACTTGACAATGAGCGTATTGTGAGCGTACGATGCGAATTTGTGGCTACTGGGAGCATTTCCGTTGGCCACTTTGAGCATCCTGCCAGTACATGGACTCTACCAGATCACGATGGCATGCGCTACATTGATTTTTCTGCTCTTTGTTCGTTTTGAACGTCCGGGGCGTCAGGATTTAGAAAGGATCCCACCTAAAAGGCTATAACATTCAACTTGAAAAGGTTAAGTAGACCATAATACAACAGAGACAGAGGATAAGGACAAGGGAGACGGACAACTCGGACGAGGCGTACACCGATAGAGCGCCCGACAACCGTAGGCCGATCACGACACCAAGTTGTAAATTGTGCGATAGGGTTGTCACGCCTGACTGTGGTGAACCGCGCGCCAATTGCAGACAACATTCCGGGGCATGGACGTGTAGCGCCCCGGTATGCCTTCCCCAAGATCTTCGACTTTTCGATGGGACACTTCAAGCGAAATATGGATCGAAGGTCCAATATTTTGTCGTACACATCTAGTCCATATGACGACGTCGTCCGAAAACTCAGTCGTTTACAAAGCCTCTCCAGGTAACAGGTTTGTGGGTCCGGTCAAGAGCGTCAGACATGTTTCGCCTCGAACGCAATATGCGTCCGACGCAACAACGTTTACACCCATAGTAATGGTCTACGTCGACCAAATGCCTGCTTTGATCCGTACGCTCCTCTTGGAATTTATCTTCGGGTTGAATATTAGTCCCAGAGAAGTCCGATGTGCAAGAGGTCCCAGCAACTTCCCGGCTCGCAAGACCGTGTCCTGGCAATGGCACCAATCACTGTGATGTTGGATTTGAAGGCTGAAAGACGGAAAGTCCAATCAAGAGTACCTACCGATAATCAAGGTACATCCCATAAAACCTCCATATATCTGATACTTCGCGTTGGCTAAAACAATGTCGCACCTGACGTGGCACGTACTATTTAATAGGCGTATTCTCGGATGTTCGAAGTAAGTATTGCCCGAGACTATGGCGCATCAAATCTAGACGGATTGCCTGCTTTAAAGCCCTTCCCTAGCTGAACTGGGCGATGAGAGGCAGGATGAAAAATGATAGAACATAGGACTCCCAAAATATGCGGACGGGCCGAAGACTAAACAGATAAGGTGCTATGTGTCTTCGTGGCGTCTGTAAGTGGATATCACTGACTCTGAGGAACTGCTTAGTGATGGAGGCGGTACTCGGATCTAGTTATCTAGATTCAAGAACATCGTGCATCCCAAGCTTCGAGCCTAGGCGACGAGACGATGGGGAGTTACAGGTGGAGAAGAAGGACTCTGGTTAAAGTAAATAACCAGTGTCCTGTACACTATTGAGATAGAGAACGATGTAAAACATCAATCGAAGTGGGGAAAATATACTAGGACTTCCTTGAATCGGTAAGATGGTCAAGGCGGAAACGCTAGTGGTGCAGAAAAAAAGAAGTGCACAAATCTCCTACACCTCCACGTCTTCATGCTTGAGCTATGAAGGCTTGGGGACGGGTGGACACCAGATAACCAAGGCACTCGTTAGACCGGAATGGCAAGACCCCGCGAGACTCGAGGGTCGCCTTAACGTGGAGATAGCCGTTGATCCTCTAAAAATTACTTCGTGGTGGGCGCGTGAACAAACAGTGGGAAGTTACCTGACGTTACGAAAGCCGTTACCGCGTCTCCCAACAGATAGTCCGTGATTAAACAGCAAAGGTAGAGCGATAGCTAGGTTCGGTGACCGTTAGTGGCCTGCTTTGTTGTCGACAACGTTTGAAAAGCGTTAGTACCTTCGAGCCAACGAATGCCCAAGTTACGTGAAGCTTGTTTGATCCGTCGATAACGTGGACATCCTCTGGTGATGAATGACTGGTGGGGCCTACGTTGTCCAAAATGGGATCCAGTACTACGTCAAAGGGATATGCGTGTACACGATGCAACGTGACCGTTCTGCGCGTGCGGAGCCACAAGGTCTCCTTAGAGGAAAATGTTCCCGTTGAAAACGAGGTTTTGGTAGAGCAAGGTTCCGATCGAATGCCTTCGCGCGGCGACGGCGCCTTTAAGTCTGGTTTAACAACCGTTTCAGTAGGTATGAGCTGAGTCCGGACAAAGGTCAATGACATCAAAGATGACAGAAAACGCCCGATATCCGAGCTTTACGTTCAGATCAGTGATAAGTACTGTGGGTGAAGACCTACAATCAGACACATGCGCAATTTCGAGGTCCCACCGTGCTCCAGAGTCACATTATTGGGGCCATGAGAAAATAGAGATATTTCCTAAGAGATGACCTTCAGGTCTAACACGGAAACGGAAAGGATTCACAGTGAGTACGACGTACGATGTTGGGCCCGGCTCCCACTGCCATCTACACAGATTATCGATGACACCGCCTAGGCGACTGCTACGTTTGCCACTAAACAACGAGGTCTTTGGAGCGCAAGTTGCGGAATTCCGTGTTGGTCCAGCCACGAACGTCAACGAAAAAAACACAGTTTCCAACCGGTCGTGCGGCTCGCCGCCAAGAAAAAAACAACTAGAATGCGTAGGTCTTCGTGAAAAACTTGAAATCAAACGCGACTAGATGATTGATGGTGAGCATATTACCCAGTTATTGTCTGAGTGCATTTTGTCGAAATTGACCTGTGTTAAAAAAACTTGCTTGACCCAAACAACCTTGGGCATGATCGCAAGCCTGAAACGGTGTTCAGTCATGACGTCGACCGAAACAACCATGCACGTACGAAATGACGGCCATACATCGAGGCAGAAGAACAATCCTTTATGGCCTAGATTCCCTTCGAAACCTGCTGATGAACGTATCAGCGTATTCATGCGCATCAACGTCGGGTGCCCCGACTAACTACCTTTTCGCTCCACTTGGCTCGGCCAGCGTCCACGGAACCACCAAAAACTGATGAAAATTCCAACAGCACACCACGTCCCTAATCGAATCCTGTAGGTCGGCGTGTTATAAGTCACTAATTTTTGATTCTAGCCGCTGGTACGACCTTGCTTGTCGTTTGTCACCATTCCTTCGGCACCAACCTCGTCTCAATATGCAGCGACTCTGAATCACGTACGTTCTGACTCGAAGCTCTGGGAGACGGAGCGATATCTGACATTTTTGGAAGCATCGGCAAGCAGTATACTCGTCGAATGTGGCCGCCGTGAGCTGCGAGATGGGAAGTGTGATGATTGCCAATAGTCCCAAGCTATCCCAAGATGTTGCAATTGACACCTCGTAAGCGAGACTTGGGCCAAAGGGAGGCTTCTTCAGTCTCTCTCGAAGTGATTCCTTCATCGTTTCCTATGCTAGGTTTGAGCGGCTCTATCAACAATCCGAAGGAATGTCATTTACTAGAGGAGCTCCGGTGTTGTCTCCACACCAGAGGGAGGTCCTGCCATATGTTGACGGGTACGGTTTGCAACAGAAGAGACACCTGAAGTCATAATCTAGCCGGAACCTATCTCGAGACAGCGTCACTTAGCCGGCTAGACGTCTTGTGTGGGCCGACAAGAAGGGCTTCCAGCTGTCCAGAACGCTTGCAACTGTCTCTCCAATCAGGTGCAATCCTAATGCAAGTCCTGGTCCTTTCCGAGTTACGTCGCCTAAGGCAACGAGAGCGCAGAAAGTGGGCTGACGGTATTGATGTGTGCTGATATGGTGGTAGGTGGGTGGGTAGGTAGAAGTGGCACAAGGCCCCACTGAGGAACGGCCGTGTGTTGGTGTGACAGCACACCATGGCCCCAGACGCCGTGGTGCCAGACACTGTTGGGTCAGGAGGGTTGTGAGCGAAATGTTTCCCCCACATATTTCCACTTTTGGTATATTCTGCACGATATGTACTTTGACTCTTAGTGCGCATCGTCGCCCTATCCTCTATCTTCAACCCGTATGCATTTTTACACATCCAGTCATGGCCTTGCTCAAACCTCTAGGAAATGTCTTCATTCCCAGAACATACTTCTCGGTCGGAAGCAAGCAGGCGCATCTCCTTGCGACTGCAAGCGACTGGTCCGTCCAATCTGATTGGTGAGCGCTTTGAAGGGGTGCGTATCCCCAAAGTCTTACTGTCGAGTCTTAGGTCCGATTCGTTCTGAACGCACCAGCGTGAACCGCATCAGCGCCTCTCCTCAAGATTATGTCCGCTCCCGCCTGATCGAAAACTCGAACGTCTGGCATTGGGATGGCGAGTCCCCCACTGGTCTTCCCGATGGCTCCATAGTACGTCGGAATCAGAAATCTTCGTCCCTCTTTTTTGACGAGAGCCAATGCAGCTTGGTGGTGATGTAGCAGAATTTTCTGACCCCGATTCTGCAGATTTTCTCAGCATTTCACGGCAAGGGCAACTGCAGCATCCTCTTGGCCAATCGTCCACCAACCCTCTACATCCTCCGAATCGCACTCCTGGCCAATACTCGTATAGTCTTACGTCGTGGAACGCTCCTGCTGCCACCTCGCGCCGCCCTTCCCAGGTTTCTGCACACTCAATTCCACCGATGAACAGCGGCGCCTCGGCGGCAGACCTTCGGCTTCGTTGCAACGGTTCCGGCTTCTTTCGCGTTCACAGAGCAGTCCTCGCCTCAGCATCCTCCAATCATTTCAATCATCTTTTGAATTCCGTGTCTCCATCAATGGATTGCACTCTCACGATAGACGACGATTTTGATGTGATGTATGTCATACTTGATGCCATATATGCTGCTTTTCCGATGTACACATTTACGTCGGAGGGCGGGCGTAAACAGGACCTGGAGCTGCCGCTTCTTACCAGAGCCATTGAACGAATGATAGTCTACGGCGTGCAACCCGGAGACTTCATTCATTCGTCGTCTCTACTCTACAAGTGTCTTTATAAACATACTCCCTTCCAGCCGCTGGATATCTTCACGCTTGCTGCACACAACAAAATGGAAGCCCTTGCCGTTCAGACCTCCAGCCATCTTCTGTCGCTCAATCTCGATACGGTCACCGCCCAATGTCGACACCAAATAGGTCCTCAATATTATAATCGATTGCTCTCGCTTCATGAAGATCGCCTCCAGTCTCTCAAGCTCATCGTCACTGACCCGCCGCTCGGTCATCCTTTGACGCTTCTATGCACTGACAGCGACCAAGATGATATGGTCAACCTCTGGAATTCAGGCATGTCGATGGTTCAAAGAGATGCTACTCCGTGTGAGTATCTCCTCTGTTCCGTAGTAACACTGACAAGCTCTTCAGATCTCTCTCCTCAATTTCTTGTCGCCCAGATGCGGCCCTACCAGACGAAAATCAATTGCGTGAGTTGCAGCCAGCATTTCGCTGCCAGACTCTCCGACGTAGCAGAAGAGTGGTCCAAAGTCAAAGTATGTCTGCGCAGCGAGCACTGTGCGCACTAACCCGTTCGCAGTGTAGCATATGAACGTCCTCCAAAATCAAAGTATGTCTGCGCAGCGAGTGCTGTGCGCACTAACCCGTTCGCAGTGTACCATATGAACGTCCTCCAAAATCATCCTTTCGCCCTGGTCCAGTTTTTTTGGACAAAGCATGATAAACCATTATCATTGCGAGCTATGCATTTCCACACAGTGTCTACTTTTTTTTTCTCTGTAGCTAATATCATCTCTATCAGTAGTTTCTCAGTGTGTTGTCTGGACAAAGCATGATAAACGATTATCATTGCGAGCTATGCATTTCCACACAGTGTATTTATACAGCGTCTAGTTTCTTTACCGGGTCGTCATCTCTGTAGCTAGTATCATCTCTATCAGTACTTTCTTTCGCCATTAGCTCCTCGACCGTAGCCGCGCGCCTGCCACCCAAAAATATCCACCCGCCAGGTGCGTCCTGCAAAGACCTGGTAATGACATCCTTCCCGAAGAGATACTTCATCTGCTCCAGCGAATAGCCTGACGTCTCCGGCAGGAATGCATACGCCCATATGGACATGAGCACGCAGCAAATGCCAAAGATGAGGAACGTTCCGTATTTTATATCGTTCAGCATTATCGGCGTCAGTTTCGATATCGTGAAGGAGAACAGCCAGTTGACGCCAATCGCAATGGAGAGGGAGACCGTTCGCAGATGGTTGGGCGCGACTTCACCGGCGATGACCCACGGGAGGGGGCCAAACCCTATGCAGTACGCGACTGCATATAGGTATACAGCTACGATGGACACGTAACTGGCGGGGACCACCGTCCCAGAGGTATGAATAGCGGTATAGCCAGCGATCCACAGCATGGTCGCGGCTTGTCCTAGTCCACCGATGATCAGGCATCGTTTACGTCCCAGACCTTCGACGGCAAAGGCGAGTACTAGGGCAACTGATATGACCTTAACGACGCCGTAAATACCTGGTGACCCCGCCGAGTGAGTGAGGCAGTCCATATAGACGTTCAGAATCATGAGGCTCACCGGTGGCAAATAGGCCCGAGTTGGTTCCTGTAATGCCTAAACTTGCGAAGATCTGGGGACTGAAGTAGTTAATCGCGTTTGTGCCTGTCCATTGTTGCCAGAACATGGCGAGGGATGGAATGAAGCACCGAAGAGCGATCGCGCGCGACTCCCCCATCAAAGCAAACTGACGCAGGACGAGAAGCTCCTGCTTTCCTTCAAAGTCAGCCTTGATTTCCTGCAACGTCTGCTGGACGACAGGATCATCGGGCGTCGTTCGTGCCACAAAGGCAAGCGTCTTGGCAGCACGATCGTACTGCTTGTGCTCGACCAACCATCGAGGGGATTCGGGCTGGAAGCACATGGCGGTCGTGAACAGCACACCAGGAATCATTCTGCATCATGATCAGCCTCAGAAATGACTTACAGGTGTTAGTACTCACTGGCAAATAAAAGGCACCCTCCACTGCATTTCTCCGTAAGGGATGTCTTTCGATGCGCTGTAGTTGACCCAGACTAAAACGCGAATCAGCAATGTCGACGCGCTTAGAAGAAGAAACCAGCCCACAGCTCAACATAATCCCAATGTTATTCGCGAGCTGAATCATCCCCGTACAACGACCACGGATCGCTTTCGGAACACATTCCGAGACGTACGAAGGGACGAGCGCGGAGACCATGCCCACACCGACGCCGCCAAGGAAGCGGCCAAAGTAGAGCACACGCAGGCCGACTTCCTGCGTGCTGCCCAGCCCTACGATGCACTGGATCAAGCTGCCGACGAGATAGATGACCCCAGACGCTATGAGGCACGCTTTCCGGCCAAAGCGGCCTGAGAAGTATCCCATAGCGAGCGCACCGAAGCTACAGCGCAATCAGCAGCATGTACATATAATAATCAAGCTACATAAAGAACTCACAAACACCCAGCCTGCAGCACAGAGACGATATTCCCGCTGAGATCCGCGCGCTGAGCATCATTCTTCTTGTCGAGTCCAAAGTACGCCTTGAACGAGCTCATAGTGAGGACACCCCCGATGAGACCGCTATGTCGTCCCAGTCAAATAACGCGAAGGAAAACCAGACCATACGAACATATCCCATCCATAGAAGATGCTCCCCATCGCAGCAGAAAGCGCCAACAGGTACGCATTGCGGTATTCAGCGACTTGCTTCAGCTGGTCCTTGACGGTCATGACGGGGTCGTAAAGTCGTAGAAAGCCAGACTGAGATTGTACATAAAGCTGCTCTTATATCTTCCGTGACGCTTGTAGGTGACAGGCCATGGGACCAACGATCAAAAAGGGATGGGATGGCGGTGGGAAAAACGGTCCGGTGATGAACGCGAGCTTTCTGGGACCGATGTAACATTGTAAGAGACCGGACGTTTTGGAGGAACAGAGGAACAGGACTCACAAAGAGATGAAGGGAACAACTCGGATCGCGACGAAAAGGTAAACTGATCAATTTAGGATACACTAGTCGCGACCTCGGTAGTAACAGAAAGAGAAGAGACAAAATGTACGTAGAGATAACAAAACTATACGACAAAGCGACAATGTAAAAAACAGAACTCTTTTTAAATAATATGATTACAAGAAGCGGAGAACAAGCAAGGAAGGAAAGGTAGAGACACAGTAGATCGTGGATATTAAAGATGAAAAACAAGCAGTCCGTCCGTCCGCGAGATCCTTTACCAAGCTCGCCGCGGATATATATACTCGGGTAATAAATCCTTTCATATGGGTCGTAACAAAACCACAATAGATATCGCCAAGGGAGGAACAGATGCTGGTAAAAGGGTACAGTTGTCTTGGATGGAGGGTAGGGGAATGGGGGTTGTGCGTTGTTGACTGATGATACAACTTGAGTGCAGTCCGCATGATTGATACAACAGAGCAGGGGGCAAAAATGTTAAAAGGATAAAGGAGGACTGGTAGTGTCGAGGGGACCGAACTGCCGAGAATACGGGAACATCGAGCAAACGCATACTGCGACGAGCCACCTGGAGTCTAAGCGCCAACCGACAAGGGATGACGTATAAATAAGCAATTGACGCGCCGAACTAGCTCTTTAACAAATCGATCCCAGCGCCTAGACCGCGGTCGTCTGGTCTCTTCATATGCGTATTCGGCGGTGCACCCATATTCATTCCCATCCGCGACTGTTGTTCCCCTTCGAACAGTTTGCGCCCAACATCAGCTCGGAGACCCAAATTTACCTTGTGCTGCCCGGGATGCCCTCGTGACGGTGATGGCGAGGCGTGAATGAATTCATGAATGTTGAACTCATGAGTTGAACCAGGTCTAGGACTAGCGTCATGGGATTTGCGCAAACCGGAGGGGCTAGAAGGAACGGAAGAATGGGAAGGCAATGATGGGGGAGGAAGGAGCTGAGACGGGGTGTTTGAACGATGTGAAGGACGGGGCGCCATGCTGCTGACACCCGGATAAGAGTCTCTTCGGCCGAGGTCGCTTCCTATACTTGATATGCTAGACGTAAAAGAGCTTTCGCCACTGCGAGCAAGAGCAGAACCGGTCCCACGATAGTTGACCCTGTCACTGGGGTTTGAATCACCGGGCGCGGTGGGAAACAAGACCCGGCCCTTGGCTCGCAGACCACCGCTGCTTGTCCCCCAAGGGCGCGATATGCGGCTTGATCCCTGGAGTTATTCGCGTCTTTACTTGGGCGGGCAGGTGATGGTGACGTTGCCAAGAAAAGCATGAGATCAGCAGCCTCGTTATCAGTGGGTGCTGGGCGCGGGGTAGTCTGGTGTTGACTAGGAGCAGTGTCTGGAGGAGTCATTTCTCGGAAAGAGGTGCTTGTAGATGGGCCGCCCTGAGACGGCGGTGGATTAGGGAAACCACGCGCCGCGGAGCCTTGTGGATAGATGGGGTATGACTGAGTCGAGCCCGCATCAGAACCGTCGAAACTTGAGCGAGGGGATGAGGCACCCGCAATTGAAGGCCGATGTTGAAGGAGAAGCGACGTTAACGTTTTTGCGGCCTTCATGTCAACGTCGCCATCAGCATCAACTTGATCATTCGGTCGCGATGGCTTGGAAGCACGCGCCTTGCCTTTACGACGAGACGGGCTGGCATCTGTCCGGCGGCTTTTTGAGTGGGCGCGTGTTCCCTCTGCGATACTGCGGATGACACTGGCCCCGTGTTCGCGTGGTGAGGGTTCTGGGCGTAAAGGAGCAGCAATAGGTGGATCGCCCGCGTTTAAGATGGTCCGAGCCTGCTGTGGAGGTGGCGGAGCAAGTATGGATGTGAACAGTGTCTGTCCGCCAAGGCTGTACCGTGTCGGTTCGTTGGAAAAAGTGTGGCGAGATCCAAGACCCGAGGCGGAGTTAGATGGACCAGAAGCTCCTCGTCTAAGGGGGCTGTTGGCGTTAGGCATGCCTCCCATGCCGTGACTGGGGCCAGCGCCATGGAAGCTGGTGGTGTTGGCGGGCGGTTTACGTCTGGCGGTGTTGCTGCGGGCGAATTGCATGGCGGGATTAGAGCCTTGGGCCAGCATCTCGCCGTCACGAGGTGCAATGTAACGGCTGAGGGCGGGCGTTTTGTGCGAGGCATAATTCAGGCGGTTTCGCAGGGAGCGAGTAACCTGTTGCGAAGAGAAAAAACAATAGGAGGTGTCAGCAAGCGTTCCACAAGGGCCATGAGAGGCAAAAGAGAGGCGATAGAATCGTCGACGTCGCGGATGGCAGCACAGCGAGCAGCGCAGGGCGTCAAGGCCATCTCAGGGGATCAAACGACGCGTCGTGGGACGAACAACGGGCAAGGGGTCACTCACGTTGGAGAGCTCTGCTCTGGCTATGAGCTTCTGGACAGCTTTTTTCTTGTTGTCTCGGTCAAAGCGTTCTATCGTTGGCGACGGCGTCGGCTGGGATGGGGTAGATGCATGTGGAATGTAGGCCATCGGTGGTGACGGCGACGTGGCGGAAGAAGACGGCGTAGCCATGAACGCGTCGGCTGCGCTGGACAACGAGGTCAATGAAAAAAGTGTGCTCGTCGCTGTGGACGGCAGTGAGAAAGGGGTGCTCGACGCTGTCAGAGTCTGCCCACGATGATGGGCGTTAGAGGTTGGGACGCGTTTGGGGCATCGCGTTCCGGTCGGCAACCTCCGGTTCGGCTCATCACCCGCTTAATTACTCAGCAGCGGATGTCTTTTCCATGTGGGCCCGCTCTCAGATTTTCCAACCAGGTACACTGACTGCTAATACTGGCGCAGCCTCCTTGCTTGCTAGTAATTCCTCCCAATACCAGCGCGGTAGAAAGCCCACTCTGTCTTCTTTTCCCATCACCTCCTTCACGAGATTATCTTCCAATTTGACAACACTCACACCGTCTTTCGGCACAAAGTTCACTCGCCATACGGTCTCCGCCTTCCCATCAGTTTCCTCCACAATCTGTCTCAGAAAGGAAAGAAACTGTTGCCCCCAATCCAAACACAGTAATGGATCCCATGCTCCGGGTTTGCCTCGTACCAGACGCGGTATCTCACTCGTCTTGAACGATTGCACCTCTCTCACTTGCCCAGGTTGTGTCCGAAATCCGACAATGATCTCCTGTTATCGATGGAATAACCTTTGACTTAGCCCTGCAATCTCTTACGACTTGAAATTTACCTACCGGTACCCCGAGAAGGAACGATTGAAAATAGAACTTGAGCAGCTTTCTGTTGTACACGGTCAGTGTGCTAGATCCCAAGACAGTGGGAGGTGCCTAACTTCTCAAACCGGGCATCATCCTGCGCTCCGCGAATGGTGAGAGATGTCTTCAGTTCCACAAAAGACTCTGTGTTGCCGTCATATCTGTCTGATAAAGTTGTAACTCTCTGGTGGGGAGCTCGAGACGGTTGATATACCTCGGATGCAATCCACTTCTCCGCCTATGAGCAATCGTGTGTTTCCGAGCTTGGTCCTCACAACACTACACCACTGTACGTTGGTGTCAACGTCACCTCCCCAACACGGTGGGTCATCGGATATTTGGCTCGACGCAGGTGGACGTCGCGGTGTATCTGACGTTCCGTATGATTCGAATGCGTATCCATAGTACATTTGAATGCGATGGCGGGGCTCTATGTTATTTCTGTTATGATAGCAACGTCAGCATGAGACAACGTATACCAACGACAAACTTACTTGTCTTCAAGCTTTTTGTCGGAGACGTGTTCTTCAAAATACATCGTCCCATTCACATACATGACGTTGAGCTCCCATCCATCACGATCCTCATAAGGTGCTGTTAAAATCCTGGAATGTAAATGAGTACAGTTAATAGAAACCAAACGCGACGCGACAAACTTGGTCATGACACCGCGCCAGGAAACCACAGCAACGTCCGCTAGGCTCACGCCTCGCCCTGCTTTGGCGCGGCTGAACGCCTTCAAAAGTCCGTCGATTCTTCCTTTCTCTTCTGGACGCCGAATCCAGCGGTCATACCCATAGGATAGCTGTGCGCCTATCGGTGGATCCACAAAATATCTCATAGAGGAGTCATCGAACTTCAGGGTACGCGAGGGGTCGTACGAGAATGATATGATAGCCATAGGTTTTTGGAACGGTGGTGGAGTCTTCCCTTGAACACTGCTGGGGTATGGATATGTGAGTCGTTGACTTGTATCCACACGACGTGACTTGGAGGGAGATTTTTCTTTGTCATCAGCAGAGGCTGAGCGTGGGCGTTTCGACATTTTGTGAGGAGTAGAATCCGAGCCAGCCTGGTCAGGGATTCAATGTGCAGAAGAATTGCTCTTGGTAGTTGTAGACAGAGATGCTTGAACATCAATGATGGACCCGGCCCGATGATCCGCAACTTTACCTCCTCCCAACATGCAAAACCGACTTGACCTCTTGACTGGCAATCCTTCGGCGCTTCACTTAGCGCTCCAGCTGCTGCAACTCTTCGAGCCGAGTGGATGCCGCGACTCGGGACACATATCGGCCTTTGTTAACTCGGTTCAATGCGCATGGACCTGCTATAGTAGTGGCCGTTTACCGCTGTCTCACTAATCCTCGTCGAATGCTCTGGGATCTGCCCAAATCTAGCGTCTATTGAGAGAGTTTACTCGATATCCTCGTGTTTGAAAACTATTCGTCTCGGTCTTTCGGCATCTATAGATCTTGTCAACCAAGAGAGGCTGGTCTTTGCCATGCACCTTTGTTTTCCCGAACTGGACGCCCCCTCACGATGAATGAGATTCCACAAATGCTTTCCCCTCTATTGCTGCGGAGTGGCCAAGGGCACTGCTACATTGTTTGGCGTCTATTGCTTTGAACGGTAACAAATTCATCGGTCATTAGTCCGTCGAACAATGGTCCACTGTCCACTGTGGCTCATGCATGGTTAGAAAGTTCATTGTTCTCAGATAACGTGTTTGGTCGGGGCAAATCAGCAGTATAAAGGGCGCAAGTCCACTGGTCCTTTCGACACATTCACATTCCCACTTTCTTTTTTGCATTCGACCACTTCTCGACGCTCGCGTCTCCCCTCTTATTCTTACTCTCATTTGCCACTTCCATAACCACACGATGCATTTCTTCCACTGTAAGCTCCTCTTTTTCTACTACGCCTTGCGTCTCACTGATAAGATCACCACTCAGCGAAACCCAAAGTTGCCGAATCCACTCGGATCTATCAGCAACTTCACAAGCCATGTAACAACAAGCGTTGTGACGCGTTCAACTCCCCACAGGCTGCGGAGGGCACGTATGTCTGCAACACCTGCCACAGAGGCACCTACTACATCACCGCCGACGACGCCCGGGTTGGGACCGCCTATCGTCTCAAGCAACAAGCCGATGAGCTCGCGCTCCGTCAACGAGTTGAGCAAGCCGCAGAACGTGCGCACCGAAGGAAACTCTTGGACGAGCGAGTCCTGAGGGACCAAGCCTCGATTCAGAAGCGGAAGGAGCAGGAGGCTGCTGCAGCTGCTTCGGCGCAGCAACAACACGCCTTGGCAGAGCGTCAGAAGCGTGAAGAGATCATCCGCTGCCACAATGACGAGGTTGCGCGCATGGTCAAGGACGCGCGCACGCAGGAGAGGCGGACCAAGGCCAACGCGAAGAGTCCTGTGCTGGAGCGCCGCCCCGCACAGAAGGTTCCGAGACGCCAGGAGCCTCCGCCGCCGGCGTACGCGCCTCCACAGGGTTACCAAGCTCCCTACCGCCTCACGGAATGGGAGATCTACCACGTTGTCAACAAGTCCCCTTCCCTCGCGTCCGTGCGCCCGGGCCAGACCTTCTGCCACGCCCCTCCACCACCGCCACTGCGCCCGAACCGGCCCAATGATTACTACGAGCCCCAGCCCCATGATTACCACTATGAGAAGGCTGTCTATGAACAGCCTGGTCACTACAGGAAGAAGGCTTCTAAGCGAGGTTCGTCTATATTCGGTTGTCCCTTGAGAGTTTTGTCACTAACGCCGATGACAGGTTGATCCTCCGCCTTCATGATATCGTTGACGATTGTAGCATTATGCTGTTTATTCTGTATGTACGGTTATAACGATCTGAGTCCCTTGTGCATTATTATGTGTTGCGTGAATACTCGTGCAAGCATGCCGCAGAGCGACGTTTCATGCAAGCTGTCTTTCGCGATCATTAGAGTTAAGTTCGGTTAATTTGGAGTTTGGAGTTTGAACCATTCACAACGCTCGTGTTTGAAAGCCATACGTCCTGCACATGTTTGTGGTATCTCTACTACTTATGAAGGGTGACAGCGGCGCTTTTTCTGCATCGAACTCGTCTCTTCATATCATGGCCGTGTACACGCCCGTCAACGCTATCAACTGGGAACTCAGAGATCTCTCAAACCACGACGCATGGTGCGGCGCGAGTCCCGAAAAGGAGAACCACCACCGCCCGGCCACAAGTGAGTGCTAGTACTCACGACTCACCACAAACTTATTTACATATCCGTTCTCAATTTTAGAGCCAGAGCGGAAAGCCTTGAAAGCCTCGGCGCCGCCTTTGTTGGCTCCTCGTATCAAGCTCTGCCGAGACGAGATGAGGCGGATTCTGGATATGGTCACAGAAGAGAACAAGGAGCGCGCGGCGACGCAGGACAAGTTGTTGGCCGCAGAGAAGAAGGCGGCGGAAGACAGGCGCAGGATCGAGGAGCTCGAAGCGCTCGTCACGCAGGCTTCAAGGCAGAACCGAGGCACGTCCCAGTCGACTTATCCCCAGTCATGGGAGAAGGAGAAGGAGGCGCTCTACATCCAGCTCGGCGACCTGAAGCGGGAGATGGCGCAGGAGGCGGAAGGGTACGCGCACATCCAAGCGCGGCTCGAGGCGCAGGCCGACGCGCTGCAGCGCGAGAACGCCGCACAGGCAGAGGAGACGCAGCGCCTGCAGCAGCAGCTCGAGCTCGCGGCGCAGAAGGAGGCCCTGCACACGAAGCGCCTCGAGAATATGCAGCGGCTCCAGAGGAAGGCGACCAAGGACCGGAACGACGTGCTGGAGACGCTCGAGGCGGGGCTGGACGAGGCGCGCAACGAGGCGGCGGCGTGCAGGAAGCAGGTGGACGAGGTGCTGCAGGAGACGGAGAAGCAGATTGCGGCGGCGGAGGTAAGGGGAAGGGATGCCCAGCTTAAGGAGCTGAGAGCGTTGTCGCCGAGAGCGATGCTGTCGTTCCTTACGTATTCGCAGCAGCAGCAGCGACAGGGAGGAATGTGGGGATGGTTAGGCAGCGCTTGATTGAGCTGGGATGATGATCGCGTGTGCAGGTTCACGACGCGTGGCGTATATATATATCTTAACGGGACATACTTCATATGATACTCTCAGCTTGATGTGAATAACCGTTTCATTCAACGGCGCTGGCGGTAAAAATGGACCTGTGTAGTGGCAGGAGAGGACATTTACTGTACTATTACATGCAAGTCTTCATGGGGCGTTACCCGTTATGCATACTCTTCACAGATGTTACTCTTCATTCATGGTCCAATTTCCTTATATGGGCAGGCGGGAGCGGCGGCAATAGCCGCCGCCTCAAAAAATTTCCTTTTTGGGCCTTACCCGGGGCTCAATTTTGGCCGTTACGCGTTATGGTAGCCTTAACTCTTCATTTCACAGGCCTCCGTTATGAGTTATGCGAAGACTACATCGAAATAGTACAGTATTCCAGAAATACCTCGATCGCGGTGGGCTGCGGTACGCGTGACAACAAGGTCACGTGCGAGTTGTTCTTGGCGACGGGTGACGGCTCACTCTGTTTTCCCTCATACCATAGCGTGCCTAACCATTCCTAGAATAACCGACAATGCTTGGCGATGCTATTTCTTATTTTCAACTGACTCGCATTTCTCTTGGAGTTTAATACGCACGAGTCAGCGGACACTGGCATTGCTTTCCCTGACTCTCTTGCGCCCCACCACTCCGCATGATTATCTCGATGGGCCAGTCTTACATCTCTGGCCAATATAAAAGATGAATGCATCTCTAGATATCTACACCAACCAACTTTCCTATTCTATCTCACACCGCTTATCATCATCATGACGCGCAAAACTATCTTGGTCACTGGAAGTCGAGGCCTTGTCGGACAGGCTATCAAGTACACGATTGAGACCGAGCCCGCCGGATCGCGCTTTGGCAAGCACGACAACGAGACGTGGATATTCACGACCTCTGCAGATGCGGACCTACGGTGAGAATCGCGCCCACATTCCCCGCGTACTGTTGCTCATATCTAGCGCAGTGATCCTGAACAGACGCGGAAGTTGTTCGACAAGTACAAGCCCACTCATGTCATTCATCTTGCTGCAGTCGTTGGCGGCGTCTTCGCCAACATGAGAGCGAACGTGAGTTTCTGTTATTAATGCTGTAGAGAAGTCGTTACTGATCTAGCCTCTCAAGGCTACTTTCCTCCGCGATAACATGCTCATCAACGACAATATACTACATACATCTTATCTCACAAAAGTCGACAAAGTCGTGTCGTGTCTCTCAACCTGTGTCTTCCCCGACAAGATCACCTATCCTATTGACGAAACCAAAGTTCATCTTGGCCCGCCGCATGGTAGTAACTTTGGCTATGCCCATGCGAAACGCACCGTGGACATTCAGAATCAGTACGCTTGTCTTCATGATTCGTATTGTAACTTCATTCTCACCAAATCTGCATGCAGCGCATACAGAGAGCAATACGGCTGCAACTTTACAAGCGCCATTCCCACGAACGTGTTTGGGCCAAACGACAATTTGTACGTTTCTTTCCATTGTACGATTTTGATCCCGACATTTCAACAGCGACTTGGACGACGCCCATGTCATTCCTGCGTTGATACACAAATGTTACCTTGCAAAGGAGAACCAGACGCCGTTCATCGCTGCCGGCACTGGAAAGCCTCTGCGTCAATTCATCTACTCCCGCGACCTAAGCAAGATGTTCATCTGGATGATTCGCGAGTATAATGATGTTGAACCTGTCGTCCTCTCCAGTAAGCTTTTTCTTACGACTGGTGAGGCTCCCTCTGACGTGCGCTCTCTAGCTGGCGAGACAGACGAAATCACGATCAGGCAGGCGTCAGATGCAATTGTCAGAGCCGTTGGCTTCAAAGGCGAATACTCCGTGAGTCAACAATACCCACAGACCGCAGTCTCCAGGTGATCTGACGAGGACGCAGTTTGATCCCACTAAAACGGATGGCCAGTACCGGCGGCCAGTGTCCAATGAAAAACTGATGTCGCTCATGGGTGGTTTTGAGTTCACGCCGTTTGAAGAAGGTGAGCGACTGTGCGCGTTAGAGTTGGAATGGGCACTTTTGCTGACGCGTTCGTAGCCCTTGACTTTACTGTCAAATGGTTCATGGAGAACTACGATACTGCGAGGACGGGCACGAATAAGAATCCTGTCACCGCCAGTGTTGCGTAAGTCGCATGAAATAGGTCTTTTACATATGTTTTGTAGGATAGCAGCCAATAATGGACATTCGGAATTAATACTACTATTTTTCACTGTTACTTGCGCACCAGATCTCCATTTGAGCTGAGTTGAGTTGGAGCTGACCGCGATTTTTCTTGTCATTACTAAGCGACCATCCCTGCCAACGCGCCTTGAACGCGTCGACTTCAAGCTTTGCGTTCCACCTTGGCATTAGGTGGCGGAAGAAATGCGCTGTTTTTACCGGTGACGTCATTTAGATGATGCTAGAACATCGTCGCCAGTTCGCGGGAGTGCTGGCATTCGGACTCAGAGGTCTTAAATACACCACCACACTAGCCTGAACAACATCTTTATCGTCCACGACCATTATGGGTTCTGATTACTACAAGCTATTGGGCGTCTCCAAGGACGCCGACGACAATGAAATCAAGAAGGCCTACAAGAAAATGGTAAGTGGGGTCCCGGTAGGACGACCGTTACTGACACACCTTGCCCGCAGGCTCTCAAATGGCATCCTGACCGTAACAACGGATCAGAAGAGGCTTCGAAAAGTTTAAAGAGGTAAGAGCACCATTACGTCTTGAGGATCTCTATGTAATTGTCTGTCAGATATCGGAAGCAGTCGAAGTCCTCACAGACAAGAACAAGCGTGCCGTGTATGACCAGTTCGGCGAGGAGGGCCTTAAAGGCGGTGGTCCCACTCCAGGTGCAGGCGCAGGACCTAGCGGATTCTCCGGATTCGGCGGCTTCCCAGGTGGCAGCGGCGGCGGGGGCGCACGAACATTCTCCTTCTCCACCGGACCTGGAGGTTTCGGCGGCGCTGGAGGTGGCTTCAATCCCACTGATCCAAACAAGATCTTCGAGTACGTCTCATTATAACATTCTATATTCTAGCTAGTAACTTGACATTGTTAGACAAATATTCGGTAATGGCGGCGGCTTCGGCTTTGGAGGCATCCCCCGACGTTCAAGGTTTGACGATGACGACGACGCGATGGACGGCGGATTCTCTTCATTTGGCGGGATGCCTGGCGGAATGGGTGGCGGGATGCCTGGCGGGATGGGAGGCGGAATGCCGCGACAATCGCAACGCCAGTCCTCATCATCCGCGCCCGCCGAAATCACTCGCCCACTCCGTGTTAGTCTCAAGGAACTCTACGAGGGCACCGTCAAACATCTCAAAGTTGGACGTCGACTATTAAACGGCACGACGGAAGACAAGGTGCTAGACATCCACATACATCCAGGATGGAAGAGCGGGACCAAGATCAGGTTCGCCCGCGCTGGCAACGAGCAGCCGAGTGGGGAGTCGCAGGATCTTGTCTTTGTCGTCGAAGAGAAACCCGACGACACCTTCTCACGAGAAGGGAACGACCTGATCTGCAAGGTACCGATACCGCTCTTAGAAGCATTAACGGGTTCACCTAGCAAGAAAGTTGTCGGGTTGCTCGATGGGAGGAAGTTGCAAGTTCCGGTACCTTCGGGCATTGTCAAGCCAGGGCAGGAGACCACTATACCTGGCGAAGGCATGCCTATTCGAAAGGATGGAGCGGTCAAGAGCAAAGGCGATCTCATTGTCAAGTGGAATGTAGTGTTCCCCGAGCGGTTGACGTCGGCACAGAAAGAGGGACTGAAGAAGGTGTTAGGATAGACATAAGTTCTCTGTATTTATCTGTTATACCACAATCTGTACTATTACACGAGGACTGTACAACTTGTAAAACACATTAGTCTGTTTTGTAAACGTCTGCCATCCATTCGATGATTGCTAGCTTAGATGATGCGAGAAACGAGTATCGACTAAGTGTTAGATAAGTTAGTTAGGAGAAACTTCAAGACTCCGAGAAAGTGAGCCAGCAAGCCACGTGGACCGTTCGTCTCTTGCTCATCTGTCCTGATCCCGACTGCACTCTGTGCACTGGGATATTTTCAGATTTTCTTTCCTCTGTTCGACGACGAGCATGACTATGCCTCATACGCCATGGGAACTCTTCTCGCCTTAACATTGGCTGGCCTCCGCGCCACGCATGCACGTCAAGGTGCATACATTCGCAGCAATCACGAACGTCCCGACATCGCATGACAACTTCCTTCTATAACCAGACCCGTACTCGTTCTCAACGCACTCGTCTCATCCAGCAAACGGACAACATCGACGCATACATTCACATCAATCGCCTTGACTTTCGACAGGACACCGACTAATGCAACCGAACGTTTATAAGGCCCTCGGAACACTCGTGGATTCGGTATGACTGGACTGGTTCATCGCGTGGATTCGGCATGACCTGACTGGTTCATCGACATTGGCTATCCAGACTGCCATCTAGCACGCCGCTTGGCACATCAACAACACTCCCGACGGTTAATGACGCGTCTACGCGTTAGCCAATCGACAAGAACCATCAAGCCGAACCGATATTTATTGATTCGCACCGTCGTGAGATGGGGGGCAGCTTGTTAACGAACGCCGGCTCCGAGGACAGAGGGCAGGGTACAATTGCTCTACTCCAAGGTGAGTCGTGTGTAAAAAAGACCTAAGAGCATCGTACCAGGTGCAACGCCAGAGCATTTCGTATAGCCCGGCCCGCCTCATCCATGAATCATGGACATGACAGGGCATCGAGACGAGTTTCGGGAGATGGTGGTTGAAGGCTAGAGGCGCAGGGGTATTCTTCTGTCTATACTAACCGAATGGCGGGACAATCACGCTAGCATCGTCTAGCTTCCGATGATGTAGAATCACTCGCCCTCTCAAGGACGTGCCAGATACGGAGAAGGCTTTAGGCGGATGGCAGGAAAATAGAGGTAGTCAAGCGTCATGGCGAGTCAATGCGATGAGTATGATGGTGGACTGCGCACACTGAGAGACCCGCCAGCGTCCAGCCCAATCTCATAGTCTATCGGCCCGTCCGACTCTTACAACGTCGAATACGTTGATCCGGAAAGGGGCTTTTGAATTGCAGGCCCCGTTATGCTATTTGGCAGATTGAGACGGCGTAGTACCATCCCATGAAGATGAGGTCAATGACAAGGGCATGTGCGTCCAGAGCGGGGAGGAAAAAACATGAATGAGCTGGGCGATTGGCAGCCGCCGTCGCGCCGTGTGGGATGGAAGGAGCACATCAGTGCGGGATAATTTGATCCAAAAAAGCGCCGCTGAAACGCGCTGTGATACTGATGCCAAGCACGACCTGGCTATCGGTCAATATGAACGACTAGTCGAGCAGCAGCCCTCCATGCGGCGTACCACTCGGTGACTCGAATGTCGAACGAAGAAAAACACGCACAATCATGATGGTATTAGACTAGGTACTGAGTCGAAAGAGGTTTGCCCAATTTGGCCAGCGTTTGGTGGCACGTGGACGTTCCTCTCATTCTCATTAACGATCACGTTGAAGCATATTTTATCGCAGTATCAGGAGAGCTCCACTCTTGGACGAAGACAGTCAGTAATCATATTCCCTCTCTCATCCCACAACTAACCCTTGTAATAGGTTAGTCCGACGAATTCCGCTACAAAAATTCGATCTTTACGGGACGCGCTGTACAACAGCCAGCTCGAGGAACGCGTCAAGTGGTGTCTAAGTACGTTGTCTTTGCTCATCTTCAAGGCTTGCTGAAGCGGCTCTCAAGGATCTAAGCAGTCCGTAGGCTACCCCTTCTCTGGTTCCGAATTATTACAGTCAGGTGAAGGACAGCGATTTCGAACGTTGCTGCGTTGTACTAAAAGCGGATTGAATTCCAGGCATGGCGGATGCTACGAATGCGAAATACTGTACCAACTGCGCCGTCTCTTTGCTTCAGCCTACAGAAGTCCCCAAGACGCGCACCGACCACGTGGAGGAATTGCTCCGTCAGAATCATCCTCCGCTTGACGTCGAGCTCTCCGCTTTTCGCGAGGTTGTGGAGACCACGCCGGCTGCTCTTGAGGCTCTTGACTTGAAGATCGCCCAGGCACGAGAATTGCTTGAGAATCTCCTCTCGGCACGCCAACATGCGCAGTCGCATTTCGAAGACGCGAAATCCCTCCTTCATCCTATGCGTTCCATCCCCAATGAGCTTCTGGCCAAAATCTTTAGCCATTGCATAATGAAGTCTTACAAGTCTAAAGATCTTGACGCACTCGATCCCCGCGCAGCACCTTGGCAGCTAAGTGGAGTTTGCCGCCGTTGGAGAAACCTTGCGATAAATCTACCGCAGCTTTGGACACATCTGTTGCTTGATTTCGACAAGCAGCGGGGCCACATTACAGGTCGCCAGTGCGCTTACAAAGTTGGACTCTTCGGGGAACGGTCGAGAGGCTTTCCGATGAGTGTTTACCTTGGGAGTACTATGGATGATGTTACCAACTATCCAGTTCTGCCTTCCCTCGAAGTCAGCATCCCCCGCTGGGAATCTCTGTGTGTCGATCTCCCGCGAATATCCTTACAGTGCCTTTCCGGAAATAGCTTCTCAAATCTCCGAAAGCTCGCCTTTTATCCCAATGAGGAGTCTCAGTGGGATTTAGACCTTGACATATTCCAACCAGCAAGAGTGCCGGCCCTTCGGGAGTTTGGCGCTGATACCTGGTTTCCGTTTGGGGAGCCTCTCATATCTGTCCCTCTTCCATGGGCGCAGCTCACACGCGTTTTTGACATTTTGGTCGACACAGATGGGTGGATTATATTGCTGAAATGATCAACGTACAGGAGCTAGAGGTCATTTTATCTGACATCTATACGCCCTCAGAACGCGCCATTTCGTTGCCTAAACTTCGGCGCTTGTCAATTTACGAAAAAGCAACTGCGGCACCGGGTTATGCGAAAGGGTTCTTCTCGACTCTGAAGATGCCCAGTATCTCCGAGCTCGAACTGAACTTTCCCGACAAAGAACATCTCTGCCTTTTCCCCACCTTGAACACTGGTGCATTGGAGAATTTGGTCCAACTGGACATCACATGTACAAAAAGTCTGCACGTCGACAACACCAGTAACCTTTTGAACTTCCTCTCCCTCACTCATCGCGTGGAGCAGTTGCGAATTTACGATGCTCGCATGCCTGTCGACCTATTCATTGGTCTGACATTTTCCAAGTCCTCGGATTCGGCATCGTCAGGTTGCCATGTCTGCGCATTCTAGATATCAGGGGGTGTGCTTGTGATGACCTTCTTGCAGCTGATATATCGCATATCTTCGACATGTTGGAATCCAGAATGACGTGTCTGGAAGAAATTTACTTCACGCAGGACGTCAATACGTCTCAGCTTGATTCAGGCGTCCCAGGAAATATATCAAATGGCATATCGCTGCGAGGGCCGGCCAGTGTTCCATTGGATTCATCTGCGACGGGATCGCGTCAGCGTCGCTTCTGCTTGCGGACAGCACGGGTTCCGCGTTGGCTGTATGCGGAGGATTGTCAGCGTTGGAGGAATATATGCGCTGCACTGGAGGTAGAATGCGGGGGCATCGATTAAGACTGGAGGTTCATAGAGGTTTGAACGAAATACTCGTAATGTTCGTACCATCATTACTGATGGAATCAGGCGAATCGCTCTTTCCTACATTCTTGAGGCGATCGACCCAAAGTACGCTAGTGGCGTTTGTTGTAACTCCAAGTTCAAACCAAGGGTAGTAAATGTGTCATGACGTATGGTACAGTAGAACAGTAATTGACATTCAGGCTTATAGAATATCAGTTACGCCTCGACGAAATCACACCCACAGCTTACTCTCAACTTCAAGAGCGTTCAACCCTTCATTCGAACTTCGCAACCAAATCAGACTCCTCCACATCCAAACCCAACAAGGAAGCGACATTGATCCCCGCTAGCCCTCTCTTCATTTCGACTATTGTGGTACACATCTTGTTCGACTTCCTCCCTCGACTGGTTCTTCTAGTGAGATTTATTCTATGTACAGGATCTGTTTCAATATTCTCTTATGATTATTCATTTTCAACCATCATTGTTCCTGTTCTCATTGGACTCGGTGCTTGCCACCCTTTTCTTCTTGACTTTACTCAGGGCCTTTGGGCAGAGGTCATGTACTCGATCTCGTGCATGACTGTGAATCTTCTTCGACTCGCGGCCGTATTTGGGGAGCTTGCTGCACCCTCGACGGACCTGGGGAGTTTGTCGACCCCGAGCCTGCACTGGGTCGTGCGGGTCCTGCATGAATACATCGACTTAGACTCACAGCCTGAATTATGGGAGCTTGTCGCACCCTCGACCGACCTGGGAGATCGTTGCCCACTTGTCGTCGCGCCTCGACAGTCTCGTCATCAAGCACACCTTCTTGAGCAATTCTTGAGCATCTCACGCTTGTGGGAATTATGGTCTTTCACACACTCCGTGGACCGGACTGCATGAAGTTCTCTGTATTTATCACTTCAACACTGTTATACCACAATCTGTACTATTACATGACGACTGCACAACTTGTAAAACACATTAGTCTGTTTTGTAAACGTCTGCCATCCATCCGATGATTCGGGGAGTCAGTTCTCCAAGATTCTTGGGAGCTTTTCCAAAGAAGAAATCATAAAAGGGGTCGACGTGCACGCCCAACTTCTGCCGAATCAGCTCGCTCTGTGCATGGTGCGGGTGGAACTTGTTCTCGTAAAAGTTGGCGATGGAGCTCCTCGCACACTCCAGCTCCCCAACGAGATAATTACGCTGTCCACCACCTGGTCAACGCCCTTGAACCAATCATCAGACGCATAGATGGCCTCCATGTACATGTGCTGTTCTTCCGGGATGCCCTTCATCATATCGACACCCCAGGCCTTCAGTATCGTCGCGGTCACGACATCCGAATCACCGTTTTCGTCAAACGAGTTGCCCGGATCCTCCCCCGTCAATGACACCCAAGGAGACATGAGGAACGCGCCGCCGAATTTGGTCCCGGGTGGAAGGGAGAACGGGTTTACAGCTGGATGTTGGTGCAGCATGTGGGAGAAGAGCTGGAGAATGAGGTTGCCGCCGGCGGAATCGCCGATGAGGGTCAGGTTTTTGGGCGCGACTCCAGAGTTGATGAGATGGGCTACGGCCGCAGTCGTTTCGCGAAGGGGTGTGGGAAAGGTGGCTTCGGGGTGGAGAGCTGTTGGGCACACAGCGGTTTAGGGCGTAAGTAAATGATCAAGGGATCGACGCTTACTATAGAGCAGGACTGCGAACCCGACTGGGGAACCTTTCTTATTAACCTGTTCTTGAACGTGGTGCAAAAAGGGCAGTCCGCATGTTGGTGCGAATAGAGTGAATCCACCACCTACGATTGTTTTAAGTGTGAAAGGGATATTCAGAGAACGAGGACGAACCGTGAAGATAGAGTGCTACACGATCTGTTCGCTTAGGACCTATCCACGCAATCTGCAAGCCATTATCCAAGGTCTCGATGTTCGAAGTAAGCTTCGCTTGTTTGATAAACGCGTTGTACACGTCAAGCGACGAGCCAACGGCAGCCTGAACCTGCGGCGTGGTCATCCTAGACAGATGGCCCGTCGCAACATCGCTCAAAACGCGCTGCCACGTCTTGTGCTTCTGGTTTTTGTCCCAACACGACGACACGAGTTTGTACGACAAGAGGAGAGCTGCGTTTCTAAGTAATTATTCAGAGTCAAGCGCGTTGGGTGCTCACGAAGGCTGGCGACGACTGCGAGCATGCGCGGAGCATCGTAGAGCGATACCTGGCCAAATTTCCTGGTGCTTGCCATGGTTGGCGAGAATGGGGGAGACCTAGTTGTCAGCTGAGAACCATTCTTATAATAGTAGCCAGCATGAGAAAGTCCCGAGGTAATGGGGTTGCATCTAATCACCGTGGTACGCCGTCGCGTGACGCAGGCGGCGCGCGTATGGCGAAGAGAGCGCCCGAGACATCCGAAAGGGCGACCAGAGCAAGGTGGATCAGTTGAAGCGACTCCGAGTCATTATCGCCATGTTTAACGCCCTTCGCAGCTTACAGCTGGAGGGTTTTGAGGAGAGGCCGGCCGCGTAAGGCCATCGTGGGAAGGTAGCGCCTTTCTCAGACTCCGTCCACCATTTGCACTGGACAAGATCCAAATTGAATCTTCGACGATTCAGCCAAGAGGAGCGATCAATGTCAAGATGCTATGTTTAGGCTGGGCGAATTCAATAAAGCCCTGCTTTCCCTCAAGAATAGACTCCTGTAGTATTCAATGTCGCCCCCCAGACCCAGGCCGCTCTATCTCACAGCAGCAGTTCTCATTAGCGCTTTGATTCTTTTCACGCTCTACCGCGCGCATTCGGACGACAATGACTCGGGAAGAGATAGTGAATTTACGCTCGACTTGGACTCACCCTTACGCCATCAAAATATTGCTGTCGTTACCAGCTTTGGATTTCACTTCAACGTGTACATGGCCGTCGCGTGGACGATAGGGCGCATCTTCCAAAGGAGACAACGCTTCGAGGACAACTCGATTCACGTTTACGCGCCGAATCCTTTTTACTTTGACTTTCAAGATACTGTGGAGGCCGCTGGAGTTTACAATGGCAGCCACCACAGCTACGAACAGTTCTTACCGGATCTACTGCATGGAGTAGATGGCAAACATTTCGACATGGTCGTTCTTGGAACATGCGAAGTAAATTTCACACATATTGCTCCTCCTTTCCGGGCTGACCTCATTCTAGGTAGAGTGCGTCTACAAATACACCGGCAAGTCTTCGATACTGATTCCAATATAGCTTGAGGCCAGCTGGGCATGAAGAGTTGCTTGCCGCGTGGCATGCACTCGATGAGGCGCACAAGTTCAAGCTAGTTTGTATCGTCCACGACATCACCGTGAGATATTACACTTTCTCCGCAGTCGTCTCTGCTGAATCAACGTCAGGATGAGCTTTGGTTTCCGTCTACCACAGAATGGGTTCGCAACGGAGCTTTCCGCCTGCTTCCAATCTCTCAACAGTCCGTCATCGATCAACCTCAAATGTAGTCGCGTTAACCGGTCGTGTTTAGTGTGGCCGATGCATTCCACGACAAAGTGTTGGATCTAGCGGACAGTGACGACATACAGATTCAATCCGCAGGGTACGAATACATACCCATCGATGTGCACGTTCAAATACTTGATCTGCCGGGTTTGCCAGAGCGTCCTACTACTGGCATGCTCTCGAACGTCGTAATCCAAGGCAGTTTCTCCCTCGACCGTCGAAGATACCAACAGATATTCTCCGAACTAATCCAATCTCTCGCTGGTGAGTTTGTGCGTAAATCTCTTTTCTGTAAATTTGAAGCCTTTCAGAGAATCCCTCATCGTGGGGTTATAGGAGAACAGAAAGCAGTCAAGTGTCATATGAAGTCGACCCTACCTTGCCTGGAACGCCATTTCATCTTTATCTAGTCGGCTCTGGCTACATTAATATTCCAGAAGAATTGAGCAACGTCGTCAGTAAACATGTCCAACTGACGTACCCTGGTATGCCTGCCTCTGGTTCAGAAATTGACGTCTCATCGTGCCACAGATTTCTATGCATTGATGAGCAAGATGGATCTGTGTGTTCCGGCTTTTAGTTCGTCAGGGTATTACGTCTCGCAGGCAAGCTCGACGTTCGCTACATGTCTTGAGTCTAACGTATGGTGCTGTCTTGTCTGAGCTCTCTCTCTCTCTCTGACATATCTGTGCAGGTACCCATTCTGGTCACAAATCGGATGAAGGCATCGTACACCTACGCGGACGACTCCCGTGTCACCGTTCATCGGCCAGCTGCGATGGGAGAGATCGCAGCGGTACACGCGCTACGGAGTGGCTCCCCAGAGAGCTTTTGGGCCTCCTCCCAGGCGCCTTATAATCCCCGAGTGCGAGATCATGTAGACCGCATGATGCGGGATGGATGGTACAGAAGCAAGCAGGGCTTCCAAGACTTCAAGAAGGGTATATTTGCCGCCAATGAAAAAGTCGTGGAGCGGGTTTTACGGGACCTGTGATTATTCGACGGACTGCCGGGTACGGGTTGGAATGGTGAATAAGGTATCATATGAACATCTCGTAGGTAACACAAAGACTATTAGGATATAGGCTATAGGGTATCAAAGCACAACAACAACATGGTCCTAAGTGCATTTGGAGAGCAATCTTTGGAAGATATCTAGTGCAGAACATAAGCACAAGTTTCACGCAACAAGAGGAAGAGTGCGTACCTCTGATTTTGAACCTTAGCCGCTGTTCCTTGACAAGCTGCTTACACGCCCCCTCAAAAAACGCATTCAAATCATGCGTCAACGCCGCTTTGTCTGCCGCGGGCCCCACGTCAAAGGTGATCTCCAGCTCCCGCATGACGTGCATCTCCTTGCGCGTGAGCGCCACATCCAGCGCCTTCCACCGGGCAGCGCTCGTGAACGCCGGCGAGGCGATAGTGGCGGTTTCGTCCAGCCGGATGATCAGATGGACGTGCTGCATGCGGTAGAATTTGGCGCGGAGACTGAAGGCGCGGGTCCACCACTCGAGCTGCGTCTCGAACGCGACTTTGTCGGAGAACTCGAGTGTGAGGGACGGCAGGTTGTGTATCTGGAGTGGTTCGCATGTCGCGGCGATTTCGTCTGCAAAAGTCAAAATTGTGAGTTGTTAAAAGTAGGGGGACGAGCGGTTGAGCGTACCGACGACGTGTGCTTGGACGAACGCATCGATGCTAAGGTTACGAAGAGAATAGAGGCTCGTCGCGAGGATAGCGCGCACGATCTCCATATCATCCTTCTGGAATGGCGCAATCTGGAATTCCTTGAGCTCACTCAACGATATCGGCGACGCGGGGTGCAAAAAGGAGTTGAGCGTATCACGAGACGCATCGTCCGAATACTGCGTACTCAAGACGCGGAGGGTTTCAAGATACGTCGGTTTTCCGGTGAATGCCTCGGCATCTATAGACGCGGAGGGGATGCCCTTGAAGAAGAGGCCCCGCAGCGTCAAGTGCCTGAGATTCTGCCAGTACCGAAGCATCGTGTAGAACTCGAGACTGTTGGAAAAGTAGACGTTCGTGAGCGTGGCCGCTGTTAGGTTGTCCAGGGACCGCAGAGCCACTTCGAGCGCCGCCGAGGATTCCCATTCGACGAAGAACATCTGGATGTGCTGCAGGTTGACCATCTGCTGTAATAGAAGGGGGAGCGTGGGCTCGTCCTTGGCCCATTGGCCGGGGAACGTTACAAGGCGCAGGGACCGCACCACGTAGGGAATGGACCGCGAGGCAGTGGCCGTCTGGTAAAACTTCTCGCACCAGCTCGCGTTCTCGAGGGAGATGTCGCGGAATAGGTGCGCCTGTGAGCGAGCACGGAGATTCTGGGCTACGAGAGAGCAGCTCTTCAGCGCCAGACGGTCATCGCCCAGTTCGTCTACGACGGCGTCAAATAGTTCGGGAGGAAGGACCATCGTTAGGAGCAAGATTGAATTGAGTACGCAATCTTGGGCGCATTATGTATGACGAGGAGTCCGAATGAAACGCTGCCCATTCCAGATGCCAAAGGTGAGGGCCAGGAATATTCCGACATCGGCAAGTTTGCCGCTGGTTCCCGACTCGGTCTACAGCGCTGGACCGCTGTCCATGCGCGTCATGCGCCAAGCAGGAATGCCCAAGCAGATACGATACGAGAGCTTAAACCCATAATGCTTCGAGGATCTTGTAGTGAACATGATGGTAGGTGATAAGAGGTGATAAGCGTCATTACCGTTGATGCCAATCCCTAATCTAACCTTCAAACACTGCATAGCTTGAATTCGTCCCAGCATTTCTGTATTTAAGTAGTCTGTAGATGGTAGAGGAGACGTCCAGGATAAAAGTACACAAATAAACGATCCTAAGATAAAATAAAAGTGGGTATCGATGTCTTAAATTTACTCGGGGAAGAACTTGAGGACTGCGTAAATAACACCACAGCTCAGCAGAATGATGAGAACGACGACGAGCGCCAAGTATACGAACAGCTCCCATGGCACGCCAGAGTCCGGGTTGGCGACGTCGGCGATGCCCGCGCGTAGTTGGCGCATCCGCTTCTCTGTGGTGATTTCCCGCTCCTTTTGGTTCTCCATCTGCACAATCCGGCCACGGGGATCCTCGGCTTTCAGTGAATGTTTTGCGCTTCCTGAGGCAGAGACGACCTCGACGAACGAAGGGTAGTGGTGCTCACACCATTGTTCGACCTACGCAAAGGAGTGAGCGGATTGAAGATAACCGTGAAATAGAAAGCTTACCTGTCCGCACACTATGGACAAGTGCAAGAAACTAGGATCCTTATATGAAGCTTTGGCGTGTATCTTTCGGCAATACTCCCGGAATATGTAGGCCACCTCTCGAGGGTTCGTTGATCGCATGATAAGCTGTAGAGGAATGATTACTAACTGGAAGAATATCAGATATTTAAACATACCGCCGCAGCCTCTGCCTTGCGAATTTTGATATTTCGCTCGAACATCTTGGGATTCATGAAACAGAGCTCGAGAGTCGCGATAGCCATCGTCACGGGGATAGCGCAGAAGTTGAAGACGGTCTGGTTTTTCAATACCCTGAGGTAGTCGAGTGAATCCACGAGGTGGCGCATAGCATCAAGGATCATCGCGCTTTGCACCCACAGAGCGCGTTCCTTGACGCCCGGCTTCACGTCTATACCCGGTCCAAGGCGCATATCCTTCATGTCCGTGAACCCGTGCACGCCCCATATCTCCTTCGGCCAGAAGAACCGCGACTCGTCCGCGTCCTCGCGGAAATCACGAATGATATTAGTCTTCTGCAGCAGAAGGCCCATGGAGTTGGACATTTCCAGTTGATTGGCCAGCCATGGCGCCTCCTTCCCGGACGCAGAGAATATGCGGGAGAGACCTTCCCCGACCAGGCCCGCAACGTAGTGGCAATAAAGGTCGTACTCCTCAATAGTGTCGAGGTATATGCTGCCGTTGGACATGGCGGCCTTGTGGGTGTAATCCGCCATACCGTTTTCCATCTTTAAGCATATGTCGAGGATGATGTCTTTGTAGCTAAATATAGGTCATTCAGCGGATGACTGGCGCAGCGCGTCGGACGACTTACGCAGGATCAAGAGCGAGGATTTCGTCCACAACACAGTCATACTCAACCAAGAGCTGTCTGTCCTTTTCATTGGGTCCGTTCCCGTCGAATTTCCAGCCTTTCTGAACAGTAAAATTATGGAAATTTCTGAGCAGTTTTTTGTTTCTCTCCGTCAGGAATCGTCATGTCGTCTTCTATCGTGTCAAGGCCTCGTAAAACCAAATAAAACATGCAAATCTGCGAAAACAGTCAATTAGATGGGCAAAATTCTTAGCATCTCAGTAGAGGTACTCACCGTTCTCGCCAAGTCCCCATCAAGCTCCTTGATGACTGCACTAAAACTTCTGCTCGTTGCGTCCAAAAAGGACCAACACCTGCGCATGGACTCGCGGTCCCAGCCACTTGTCGGATGCTCGCGAATGCTGGTGATATCCCGCTTCCCTTCATGGTAGAGGTGGAACTGCAGAAGGGTACGGAATTCGTTTGGGTGCGTGATAGCAAGCAGGAGCCAGGTGGAAATCCCCATCTCCGTTAATTTTGAAGTCGGTTATAAGTAGAAAAGAGAGGGAATGGAGATGAGGGTGGTGGGGGGAGCCAAGTCTATTTGAGTGGTACGACCTCTCAAATTTCGCCAATATTCACCATGCACGTGATCGGTCCAGCACGGTCCGCCAGGTACTATCATGACCCTACGCGTCTCAGACGTGTTTCTGCGCATTCCCAACAACCATCTGGCAGACCGCGCCAATCGTCTCGCCCGTACTGAACACCTGTATGCGGTTTATAGCCATCTTTTAATTGAGAGGTGCGGAACAAGGGCATTCATCAACTTGAAAGACCCCAAAGACTAGTACTAACGCGTCCGTGTTACATGTACTATCACTCAAGTCCATTGACCTTCATACTTGGGAATCGCCTATAGATACTACTCCCAAAGGCATGGCCACTGAATTTTGAATAGGATTGTCCTTCATACACGCAATCAAGAGATCATCGACTACGACACACACAAGGAGCACCGGAGATCTTCCATTGTTCCAACGTTCTTCCGTAATCCCGTATTCAACGACGCCGACCTTTACTTTCAATTTTGCTGGAAGCTGCGTTGCATGGAGTTACCACGGTGTCGCCTGGAGGGAATGAGAAATGTCGAATCGGCTACTCGGACGGTAATGTCGACGGTATTAGCATAGAATAATAAGCGTAAGATAATGATATGGATTTACAATAGTGGCACAGGCAGTGTACACCTAATCCTACATGTTACAGCCCCATCTCCGTTTCACGAAACTGAGTAGCAAGCAGGTAGAGGGACGTTATACCAAACCACTCCCACCCATCTTGATAGTATCTGTGACCACTCTCATCACTTCACTCCACACCCTACCCAAAACGCCCGCCTCAGCGCCATTGACCGCTTTCAGCCGCTTCCTAACCATGTCCGCCGTGTTCACCGTATCACCCCCATTCTTCGGTGCCTCATTCTAACCACCATAGACACAATGGGGAAAACGACCGCCACTATCAGGAACGTCGCCATTTTCGAGGAATTGAATATCGGGCCAAAGGACGCCTTTATGAGCGCAATGAGACCCGGAGTGCGCACGGCGTTCGTAGGAGTGACCGTGTGAGGTCTATTCATGAGAGTCCCATTTGGTGTAGAATGCGATGTGGCGGATCGAGCCGGTGATTTTTGTTTGCGTTCAGGTGTGGCGGCGCCATCACTGTGGCGCGGCTTGGCAGTACCATTGGATGATAAAGATTCCACGGAGTCGGATGCAGCGGAAAGAGAAGCCAGGGAGTGTGGCGCATGGCTGCCGCGTGGGGTTGCAGGGACTACGGTGTGTGTAGAGGTTGTTGAAAGTGATGATGACGAGGAGGAATTGGATGGTGCTGGAGAAAAGCTGCGCGGTGAAGCCGGTGTACCGTAGGAAGGGGTAGATGATGTACTCGGAGGCGTACGTGATGTATGTGCCTTGTCATATGCTTCTTGGAGACTCTTCCTAAGATACTAAAGGACAGTTTAGCGGGACAAGTGGGTCTAATGTGCGCCTTACCTCACGCGATTTCCGGGATAATTCACTTTCATAGTCCAGGAACTCTTTCGCGTAATCCCACTGGTCTAGCGCCGGCAAGATTTGCAGACAATATATCGCCAGAAGCTTTTTATAAGCTTCACTCTGTGTTGGTGATGTATATGCATCCCTCCGTGCCAGCCACTCCTCTATGATGACTCTTCCTACGTCCGGCGAATTGACTTTGATGGTGGCATAGACGAGGGTATTTATAACGGGGGGTGGGATATAGATAACATTGAAGGTGGAAGGAGTCTTGGAGGAGCCGTTTGCCGGGGTAAACAGAGTAAGAGACCGCTGGTACATGGCCGTAGCCAATGCTTGGGACGACTGCAGAAGCAGGTCCTTCAAATGCGGGGGGAGGTCATCGGACGCGGCAGAAGAGGTATAGACATGGGCCTCAAGAGTGATCCTGAAGATGTCCCAGCGACGACGGTAGTCATCCAGCGCGTCTGGGACAGAGACCGGAGGATGGAGGAGCGTAAATGCAGATTCGACCAGAGACTGAGTTAACCGGTAGTCGCGGTTTACAAACGCACGACCAGCACCGTCGATGAGTGTGCCCAATCTCGACGCCGTGCTCGGGGCAGAGGTGGCCTTAAGGGTCGTTGAGTACGACGACGACGACTGCCCGGCAATGGTCGTCGTGCTTGTCGCGGTTGGCATTGAAGAAGCAACCCGCTGTTACTCCGGTTCAGTGTCAGTCAATCAAGGATTCGCGATTTCACATGACAGAGACTCACAAACGAGGAGTTGAGGCTGGTTACAATTTCTGAGGAGCAAGCTTTGGTGGTGTAAGGGTAACATGGAGTCTTCCCACCAAGAATTGGCTCCGCCCGGGTTCGAGTCCCGGCCAAAGCACTGTTTTGACCTGCAGTCTTTTTGCTAAGATCCAAATTCCAGAGCTGAGAGGCTAGAGCAATGAGCATGCTGCATCCTTTTTGAACTAGGGTGGCGCAGTGGACCTCCCGGGGGTGTTAGTAACGGTATTGATACCGACGCCCCCGGAGGCGCCCTGGGAGGCCATGGTTTTGAAACCGTTAATAGATTCAACGATACCGGCGTCTCTTCTCCTCATCAGGCACGTTAAAGTCTTGGCATCAGTATTGATTACAGCGCGTTAAGTACTTGGCGCGTTTCACTCTCCCATGTTCTCGTACTGCGCGTCACTGCCTTCTTCAAGGCTCCCAGCACCGTTTAACGCCACCGGATAGCGCAGTAACATAAAATCAAGAAACAATTGACCCGTAGGTCCAATAATGGAGGGCACCAAAAAGCGAAGACTACAACGTTCCTGTGACAGTTGCCGCTTCAGAAAGAAAGCTTGTAAGTTATCATCTGTCAAGTGATTCCCATCTAACGGTGCAAAAGGCGACAGTGTTCAACGACCTGGTGCAAAATGCTCCAATTGCGTTGCGTATGGCTTAGAATGCACACATATTGCTGCAATGTCTAGAAAGGTGAGTAACCGCACTCTGGTTACCTCGGCTTATCATTGATTAGAACGGTGGAGTACCTGTAAACCGTTTGGCTAAGTCGGAGACTACGGAGGATCTACAGGTCCATATAACCGCCATTCTAGAGCCTGCATATTCATGTCCCAAGGATACCAGGGTAGTGCGACCGCTGCTTGTACGACTGGCGCGTTACGCACGGGAGCTAGAGGCAAAGGTCTCTGCGTTGGAGTGTCAAGCCAGTGCAACCCCCGACAACACCACCACCGACGTACATACCATGGAAGATCCCATGAGCAAACTCACCATCTCCGAGAACAAGAATCGCCAGTACGGAGCAGAAGACGACACGAAATTCATCAAAACCGTGTTCGACCTCAAGCAAACATTGGATCCCCACCACAATCATCGCAGGCCAGCGTTCTGGACGCGGCCGGTCTGGCAAAATATGACCCCAGTCTTGACGTCTCCGCTCTTATTCCCTCCCTCAGACCTAATTTATTCCTTGGTCAATCACTTCCTTGATACTACCAACAACCATCTATGTCTCCTCCACGGCCCGTCGTTCAGACGTGATGTGTCCAACGGTGTACACTACACCTCCCGACAATTCGGTTCCGTCGTCCTCGCTGTATGCGCCATCGCCTCTCGCACTAGCAACGATCCGCGGGTGGCCGACAGACATCAAGTGGTAGGATGGGAGTGGTTCAAGCAGCTCCGCCCGCTAGACTCGATTGACTATGCCTCGCCTGGATGTTTGTGGAATCTGCAGCTGCTCGTTTTGATGGTGATGTATATGTACGGTCTGTCCATAGCAGATAAGTGTTGGCTGTTCGCCGGCATGGGCATACGACTGGCGCAACACATGAGACTCCATCGCAAGCGGCGGAGTAACGAACCGTGGACGCCGCTGGATGAGTCTTTGAAGCGCGCTTGGTGGGCGCTCATCACTGTCGACTCCTATGCTAGCTCCTTGTCAGGACGCATGAGATCTGCTAATTCAGACGAGTAAATGACTTCGTTTTCTTTGCATCGCTTGGTTTCTTACGGTTTCCTCTAGATTCGACGCAGATTTTCCTTTAGAAGTCGATGACGAGTATTGGCCGGGAGAGCCTCTAGCCGATCCGCTTCAGCCATGGACACAGCCAGCCGGTGTTGTCCCAAAAGTCACCGCATGGGTATTACATCTCAAGCTGCTGGAGATATATGGTTTTGCTCAGCAAACCATCTACTCTGTGAGACGCTCCGAATACTGGGATGCGTTATCCACCGCTGAATGGGGGCATAATGTCGCGGTGGAGTTGGATTCTGCTCTGAATAACTGGATTGACGCTCTACCGGACCACCTACGTTGGAATCCGCACCAGCCCTCCGAGGCATCCGCTGTACTCTATAGCACGTACTACTGGGTCCAAATCCAGATCCATCGACCTTTCATCATCAACACCGACCGCTCCTTCTCTTCCATAGCCATCTGCACTAACGCTGCACGATCGTGTGCGCACGTTCTTCAGGCGCATCATGCGGCGTTTCACAATCTCGCGTTTTCGAATATGCTAGCGGCTATGCTGTACTCGAGTACTGTCCTCCTGCTTAACGCAGCAAATTCGCATAGCGATGGCGCTGCAGCCACTCCGAGAGACCTGGAAGATGTCTACAAGTTGATGGAGATCTTGCAGAGTCATGAGGAAAAGTGGCCAGTAGCTGGGCGATATCAGTACGTACTCTTCTTTCGTTTCAGTGCTCTAATAGTGATCATCTTCGCTTAGTGATGTCATCGCTGAAGTATTCTCTCTACTGAAGGCGCCCAAGGCAAAGGACTCTCGGAAGCGCAAGGAGCAACACGACGTCGACGCGAAACATTTGGACTGGGGCAATCTGGGGGTGGATAGCAGTAATGCTGATCTGGCTCACAATGGGGTGGACAACCTCATGGCATGGGAGGTCTGGTCTGCTAACTCTTGGGAAGACTTTGGGGCGTATCTTAGTCTTACGGGGATTAATAGTGGAGGGCCATTTTGATTTGGACTGCTAGCATTACGCCCAAATCACAATCTACGTCGGGGTAAGTTTGAGGAGCGATTCTCCTCGCATGTACTTACGCTTCGCAGGTCTTCGTACCCATGGCGACGCATGTTATCGTACTAATCTATGGATCTTTGTGGGACACGGTGTCGAGCATAGTGGCCTCTCCGCGCGTAACCACGTAACCACGTCAATACGATTCGCCACAGTGAGCCGGATCTCCTCGGGGGCCTCACTCGAATCGCCGGAAACTGTGTCGCGCGGCATTCAGGACATATCGAAAGAGACTTTAGATCCCAACTTTATTCAGTAGTATACAAAGGCGGTTATGTTCAGGATCCGTTTCATTTGCACAATATAACAAACTATCTATTCATATAGTCAGAATAATCTAGAGCTAGTGACTAGTGGGCATCGAGCGTACAGGATGTTCGGACGATCATTTTTTCGGATCGGAAGACGGCTGTTATCCTAACATGCGATGAGTAGACCGACAGAAATACATCTATTACACACATGCACGGGTGGAGATGTCGACCAAGTACCTATGCGAACCTAGGCAACCTTGTTGAGAGATAGAGAAATGAATGTTACGTGCGCCACAGCATACCTGACTAGTCTATTCATGCACCTGTAACGATGTCCACAGTAAACGCGCAGAGTGCACGACGGTACATACACGTCAGATACATCCTCTTCGCGCAGCAAGGTTTCTCGTACCTCCAAGCCGTGTTCGATCCCCTCAGTCGCGTACTGACTCTAACGCTATACTCACGACGGCTCACACCTACTCTCGGGCAGTCTTGGCGAGCAGGCCGAATTTACGAGGGGCGAGCCTGGATGCACACGCGGCGCGGAGTTCGGTGAGCTCTTGGGCTGCCATTTCCTTGATTCGTCATGAAAGGTCTCGAGGACGGACTCGAGAGTCATCCTCTGCGACATAGGAGCGAGCACTGACGGCATTGTAATCGCATGCTGCCGCGAAGGACGCGTTCACGCGTAATCTAGGCGCGAGATTAACCAGGAGGTAAAGAAGTCCAGGATGGAATCAAGATGTAGACCGATGAGCCGAAGTGACTCGTCCTCAACTCGTCCTGCCAATAAGACATAAGCAGAGTAAGTACAGTAGGTACTGTCTGGCCGAGCCAAGCTGAACGACCCGTCAAAGCCAATAAGAGACGTTCGTCTAGAGCGGAGACCAAATCGTCCTACAATGAAAACATTATGACAAGGACGGCGCCTCGCTAGACATGACACGTGTCCTTCCAAGTTTGCCACAATGCGAGGCTGCGCTTTAGAATAAGGAAGGAAGGAAGTCGATACACGGTCCCACAGAATAAGAATCGCGTCGCGGCATGAGCGCACAGATTCGTAAAATAAGAGATCGAGTTTTTACGCGAGGGTGCGCCCGACCGCCCGCAACATCAGCCCAGATTTGTAGGTGAAAATTCTTTGATGACGTTCGCATTCATCCGGTCAGTATCAAGTTGAGGCATGATAATGGTGAGGATACATTAGGCAATGAGTGAGACCCTCCTGACATGACAGTGCAGTTTATCATTAGACGCCACCTTGAATCGTTAGGTGAGCGAGGCAACCTTGTCAGGGATTCGGACGTACATCGGGCTCTCTCTTTCTAGAGGCAATACACCTTTCAGCAAACTCCCAAATGTCGACTCCCTGTATACTATGCTCCCACTGCAGCCCGTAAATGAACTTGACGTTATTCCCTTCGCAGCAGAAAAGCCCGTCAATGAGACCACGGTAAACACTTCGTGAGGAAATCATGAGAATGCGTTCATCACTGTCAATGATTTGTTTAACGAGACTCCTCGCCTGTGGTAGCATGGTGACAAGATATGCGTCGGGGACCACACTGATGACAAGCGTTGTAAGTGCAGCGGGCAAGCATGAGATCACGGGCCGCAAGAGTTCCACAAGATCGAAGCCGTCTAACGACTGAGTACCGTCACCGTTGTAAAGAGCCAAACCGTAATTCAACGCATTTCCAGATAAGACAAGATGCGTGAGACGAGTACATCGGCTGAAGAGGGCTACCAGTCAATGTGTAAGATGTGTCTTCTCGCATCATAACAATTCAGATGGAGATGGGTTATTTGCGGAGGGAGATTGGCGAGGAGAGAATATGGGTCGAAATCGAGCATCGACAAGTGGGTAAGATGAGGGAACTTTGTGCCGCAGTCAGCGAAGACCGCAGTCTCTATGGCTGACAAGTGTGGATGTTTTGGAACCCCATAGCCCAATCTCTCGATGCCTGTACACGTGGAAGATATGAGGCTTATTGAATCAGGCGTTTTGCGGAGATCAGTTAGAAGAGTTCCCCCATTGACCATGTTCCCGAAGCAGATGGTTTTGACGTTCAAGGCGAAGAAAGATGGATCATTCCGATATTTCATAGCTCTTGCAAACGCCATGATATTCCGCCCACGAAGGACGACTGTGCGGTATAACGTGGCTCTATCCTGCAACCATCCCATTAAGACTACTAAACACTGAGGAATGGTTGCTCACCATCGGGAAACAGTCTTTGAGACCAAGTATAACTTTACCGCTGTCGGTCGGGATAGCGAAGCAGCGATTTCGAAGATAATGCGCGCAATATCCACAGGTAGATCGCCGAATGGATGAAGTTCCAAGGTAGTCGTTTCCTGCATTGGAATCTATGCAAAGCAGCACCTGGTCATTAATAGACGCTGAGTAAGTTTTTTTCAAAATACCTTTAGGACAGTCCACAAGCAGGGAAAACGTTCGTACGCGGCGATGATGGAAGTCTAAACTCAAGTCGCGATCGATGAATAACAAGCACAAACATATCCTTTCCCAAAAGAATTTTTGGATCCGCGAAGAACTCAACTTGAACTCAACGACATCCTCTTCAAGGCAATTCACGGTGTGGCGCATTTATCCGCCTAGCAAAGGCGGTTCCGAACTGATTCATATATCCAGGTACCATCAAGTCGCGTCCATATCCGTCCAACATGAAAGGGATCTTCTTTGACTCATACCACCACGATGTACCCAACAGCAGACGAAAAGGCCGTAGTCGACGCGGCGGAGGCGCTGATGGTCAAAACGATGGCGCGCTACGACCCGTCGCATGACCGCTACCACGGTGAGCTACTCGACATATTTTCAGGTCTACAACACTTATCCACATGTAGTCCAACGTGTCCGAAAAACAGCGCTGGCGCTCGCTAACGCGCTCCCAACAATGCCGGATCTCCTCGTCGTTGAACTGGGTGCGTTCCACCTTGCAATTCGATGATCTGAATCTAAAGTTGAGTGTAGCTGCCCTCCTGCACGACGTCCTCGATAAGAAATACGTCTCTACCGAACTAGCGGCGGATCCATACGCGTTCTTTCTCCCATACTTTGAAACCTGGACCAAGGGAAGGAGCGTGGACATCATCAAAGACGGGCGGGCGCTTCAAATTACACAGATCATCGACAACGTCTCTTGGAGCACCGAGAAGAAACGCCGTGCCTCTGGAGAGTGGGGTCAGTGGCACGATGAATGCATCGAATTGCATTGTGTACAGGATGCCGACCGGTTGGATGCCATAGGCGCTTTTGGTGTTATGAGATGTGCGGCATACACGTCGTCTACGAACAAGTAAGGATTGCCTTTATATGGAATTTACATGTTCTAAAATGTGCAATAGTCCTCTTCACACTCCTCCCAAAGACCCTCTCCTCCCTGTTTCCGCCGTACAGCACTTTTCAGATAAGCTGATCCATATACATGCGGGCCTCAAGACAGAACCGGGCCGCGTCATGGGACAGAAGCGACATAAACTTGTTAGTACTGCAGATCCTTCGACTTCGTCTATCGCTGATAACGCGATTCAGATTCTTGACTTTATGGATGCCATATCTGACGAGGCGAATTGCATTATCGACGGGAATCTATGATCTGTAAGAGATTTACATTCTCAGATGTACGCCGTGGTCTTACGGTCTGGCAGTTCTAGTCTACTTGCTCTCTTTAGAGACCCTGGATGCCACTCTCAGCGCTCAGCGCTCGGATTGGCGGCTCTTGGTAGCTTCGGCACACTTGAGCATCCTACCAGCGCATGAACCCTGTCGCATAGAAGTGACATGCTTCGTTGAATTTTTCTGACATTCTTCCCAAAGGTAGACAGGCGGCAGAAGACCCTCCGTGGCGTAACATTCTTCATCCAATGCACTCGACCGTTGTTGAAGGATTTCCCAGCGAAGGGTCCGCCGGTCGGTCCAGTTACTCCGTTGCCTAGAAGAGTTGTCCCTCCCAGGCAAAAAAGGCTGGAAATAATCAGTCGGTTCCGTTTCTGTTCCCAATACCAATCCATGCTATTCTTCCTCATCCACTTGTGTTTGGTACGAAGGACCCGTGTTGAACAGATAGGTTTTACATTTTAATTTAGTTCCTTCTCATCATTAGCCCCTTGGCCCCTTCGCGACGCATCGTCGATGTAGGCAACGATGATCCTTCCTCCTCAAACAGCGACGCATTCGTACTGAGCAAAGGCAGAACCAGGGATGCGATAAAGCCTCTGGACCTTCCATCCGCTGCTACCCGTCAACTCCACCATTTCACCTAACGTCCTATCCTGCGCGTTGAAGTACTCGTACATCTGAGACGAAATCAGCCTGCAAATCCACTCCAAAGTGAGACGAGGACGTACGGTCATGTCCATGAAGAACGCCATGTTCTCCGCAGCTCCGAACGACGCTAAGAGAGGGGCGGGAGCCTCTTCGGGAAGAGCAGCGCCGGGAATCTCGTCAATGATGCTCGCCTTGCAAGTGTAAGGCACGATGGATTCGATGACGATGAGCTTGGTGCCCGGGCGAGCTCCCGCACGAACTGATTGAAGGATTTGTTTGGCGCGGCGGTTAGCCCAATCGTGGGTGATAAAGCGCATCATGTAAATTGTGGCGTTGTTGTCCGGCTGCGCAGTGAAGAAATCATGGCCTACGGTGCTTGCTTAAGATGGGTTACCCAAGCCGACGGAAATGCGACAGACCTTGGAACTTGACTCGACCATCAGAAATTGCTTCAGGATATCTGAGCTGCCAGAACTGTGGAAAGGTCAGCAAGGAAAACAGCTGATAAAAGGTCCATATGTAAGTACGTACAGCCTCAGAATCTTTGATGACGGCGTGGCGATCTTGGACGACAACCTTGAGATGGGGATTGGCCTTTGAGATGAGGAGAGAGGAGGAGCCAACGCCGCCTCCAACATCAACCAAAACGCTATCCTTTGGTAGCTCATGCCATTTGAATCCTTCAGTACGTTAAAAACGCTCAACATCGGTAACATCTGCCAAATCTTACCTCTGAGGATGCCATCCTCAGGTTCCGTTCGGGTAGTACCTACGAGCGAGTTTAATGAGCGTCCTCGACAGAAATGGTACTAGAGGTACGTACCACTCATACCGATTCCAAATCTAACCAGACGAGCCTCGTTTCCAGGAGATTCGTAATACGGGAACAGCGGCAGGTCCGTTTTGAATGCGAGATTGAATGGGGCATGGTTTGGCTCGTCTGAGTGGCGATGCTTTGGGTCGGTAAAGTTCTCTGGTATGAAAGCGGCGGATTTGCCAATCTCGTCTGAACTGCAAGCGAGTGAGATCGAGTACTCGCAGGGTAATAGTAGGAGAAGCACCTCATGTTAAGTATCGCAGCTATCCCGTTCGTTCCAGTGTAGCGTTCTAAAGGCCTGAAAAGCTAAGTTTCTTGGAAAGAAGTACAAGATTGAACTGACTTGGCCTTCAGTTCCTCAACAGATTTCCCTGTGTCCACTACGGACGCCAAGCGGTTGAGCGCAAAGACGTCTGGAGACAGCTCTTTGAAGATAAACTGGTTGGCCAGCATTCTCAGTAAACGGCCTTCGCACTTGGTCAGCATCTCAGTGGTCCCAACCTCGAAGGAACTCACCCGTCTTTGGAGCATCGGTGTCAGCTTTTCGCGCAATGTCATTAACGTGAATACCCTAGAAGTTGGTCAGAATGGAGACTCTAACATAATTTCTATCAACGGGTACCTGTGGGCCTGCATCACGAACGATCTCCACGATACAGCTTTCCGACATGGCGCGAAGGGCCTGGGGAATATGTATATGTTGACCATAGTCTATGACAGCCTCGACAGGGTGCCGGACGGTTGCAAGAAGCTGGGCGGCTGCGGCAATAACAAGTTTCTTTGAAAGCAGGACCTGCTCATCCAGCAAGGCTTTCTCAGCAGGACTCGAGGGGTCGTATGGCGCGTCCGTGTTGGGAAACTCGACTCCAACTTCATCGAGGTGAGCTTCAATCCGATCCACAGACTCGGTTATGATGTCCGCCAAGAGACGAAGAGAAGTTTTCGGTTTGGACATGGTGGGATGGACCGGGGATGAGTTTCGCTCAGACTCGGGTGCATGGGTTTTAGGGAGCTCGCAGAATGGGGCAAGTGCGTCGGCTCCTCATTACGAGAGCGACAAGAACAGAGTGTTATCGATCCGCGTGTCGCCTTTGTTAATAAGCTTGGTGATCCATTAAGTAGTAGGAACCTCGCCAATCGCAGTGCTCATTCGGGTTTTGGCGGTGGATCCTCAGATGTAGTCATGAACCACACGGTTTGTTTAATGGGCGCTGGGCGCTGGAGAAAGCGACATTGAAATTCATCTTCGCCCTCTCCTCGGAGCCGCGTTGGTCAGGGCTACGACTACCTTAGTGGATGACATATTTCGGCCAGGAGGAGGAAAACGCCGAGCGCCTGTACTCGGTGCTATGGCCTAGTAGCACCAGACGAAGCCAGATCTTCTGGTATTGGTCGACGACGACAAGCCAGCGATGAGGGGAGGCAAAATCCTGAAAAGTGGTGCGGTGTAGCGGGGCGTTATCCCCATCGACTGTTAGTATGTATGGGGCAGGAAATACAGTAGTCGCAAGGTTCTGATGGCGCAGTTGTAAAATCGCACGTGTATGCTCTCGATTTCCATGTGGACCCCGATGCCAGATGGACCCCGATGGACGCCGTTGGTGAGTAATCCAGAGGTGTGAAACCGACAGTTGAACATCTTTCACTGTCACGTAGTGGCTTGGACTCCGCCAACATCATGGTGGACGAGGTACCGCAGGAATCCTTTGGCGGATCTTGGGCGGATCTATCAAGTATCTAACTCTCATCCTTGAATCTAAATAAGCACGGAACCTCGAAACAGTGCCGTAGGGCGTTCAACGTTAGCTACGCTGTATCGCGGTCACCTGCTTTGACGCGAGCATATACGCGAGCATATACGGAGAGCGGATGTCAGTCCGTTGATAGTCTGAAGAGGTATATTATCACGTTGAAGAGGATCTCATCCAACAGCGCAACAACTCCAGCACCGATCTACCGCTCCGAGGCCACCCATCTCTGGAGTCTGTACACCCATTGTTTGTCACACATCGGAGTCAGCAGTAGCGGTGACCGATCTAGACATTTCGCGTCTGCTCTGAAGAGAGGTCTGGGCCGGGAGCGTTTCCAGTGTCGTCGTCCACCCTGCGAGGAGTTCACGACCAAAAAGAGTTTGTCTTAGTATTTGTGGCGGGAGTATTACGTTGCGTTTCAAGATAAGCCTGATGTTACAGCTTGGATTATGGATATATTTATTTATGACATCGTTTCATCGTTTCTCGTCTTATCTATACGTGAAAGATGGTGAATTGACTTCAGCAAGAGCGTGTGGCGCTGTGTCTATACCGTTCAAGGGCGGCCCCATTGCCAATTCATCATCGCTGAATCATGACCATCATCTGAATGATGAGGTCCAGAGGGAATCGAGTTCAGGTCCATCGAGGGACCAACTTGAAGCAGTTGATACAATTACTAGTCCTGATTAGTCTTTTTTGAGTATCTCGCCACCGGCGATCCGCCCCAAGTCCACTCGCTTTGGAGCATTCATTCGCCTTACGCTACGATTGCAATTATTTGCGCTAAGATACGCCTCCCTTTACATCGCAACTTACTTGCCACAGCCTCAGGAACCAAGCAGTGCGCCACGGAGAGCTCAGCTCACCACAGCGCTTTCAGGGCTCGCTGCTCAGCAGCGCTCAACCCTAGCTTCAACCCCCTTAAGCAAATCAAATGAATCCTGGATTTGTCTGCTAATCAAATTGCCGCGGAGGCATAACGCCAATGGAGCACAGAAGGGGCATGCGAAACCGTCGGAACCTTGTGCGGTAGGAGGGTTAATAAAGCCTTGCTGTCCGTCCGGCGTCAGTCTCTCGACATCACGAAATGTCTCCCCAACCATTCTTGGCCTCCTTACTGGCTGGGGTATCCTGGCCCATCCTTACCGCGCTGGTCCGCTGGGATATTGAACGCCATCCATGGGTCACCGTCATCCTCACTTGTACGGGCTTTGTAACGACGCTGCGCCACTTCGTCCCGGGCATCAAAGTTCTTGACATCTTACTCTCCTTTGCCTTATTCAATGTCGGACTGCTCTCGACGTTTGCGGCGTATCGCGTTTCGCCATTCCATCCTTTAAGCAAGTTCCCGGGTCCGCGTGGGGCGCGCATCTCGTCTTGGTGGATTACTAGGGAAATCTTGAAGACCGAATTTAACTGGTTCAGATCTGTTGAAGGAATGCATCAAACCTGGGGCGATTTCGTGCGAGTAGGTATGGGAAGTTCTGTACCTTTTTTGGTCTTGGCGTTACTGACGCTTTGCCATAGGGCCAAGAGAGTTATCCATAAACAACGCTGCGGCTATCGGTCATATCTATGGTATGTTTGGACTACCTTCGACCAATCCATGTTCTGAAAGAGGGTTAGGCCCGCACTCTAAGTGCATCAAGGGACCATTTTATGCATCCATGTCCACAGATCCTAAGATGCTCGCCCTCCAGACGACACAAGACATCGATGACCACAGACGCCGTAGAAAGGCATGGGATCGCGCCTTCAGCACTGCTTGTACGTGCTTCCATTTTCCATTGATTTTCTTGGTTGAGGCTAATCTTTTCGTTAGCCCTCAATGAGTTCCTCCCCGGCTCACCGAAAAAACTGACACTCTCATTTCCCAACTGCGAGGACAGTCCGTCGTGAACATGACACAATGGACGATGTTCTGGTCATTCGACTTCATGGGGGACATCGGGCTCGGGAAAGACTTCCACTCTATGAAAACTGGCGTCCTTCACCACTCACTGTCCAATCTGCATAACACACTCAAGATGATGACGATTTTTGGTAGCGTGAGCTGGTTCCTGAGGATGACTATGAGGGTGGTGGGACCTATGGTTATGAACTTCGACAAATTCATGGAGTATTCGAAGCAGCAGCTGATCAAGAAGGAGGAGGTAAGCAGGTGCTTTCGGAAAAGATCCTAACTCACCGGATGTATCAGGAAGTGGACAAGGACCATAAGCCGACGGATGTCCTGTCCTGGTTGCTCAAGGCGAAGTTCGAGAACGATAGGTCTGCCGCACCAGGTCCAATGGCCATGCATGCCGATGCTGGAATCATCATCTTCGCAGGAAGGTTTGTGCTCGCCTTTTGTGTCCTTTCCATGCCAGCCTGATAAAGCGCACTAGCGACACATCGGCGACAGCCCTGACGAACGCGTTCTACGAAATCGCTCGCGACAAGGCAATCTGCCAAAAACTCCAGTCAGAGCTCCTAGCAGCATTCAACGGCGCTGAATGGTCATACCCACCGCTCAAGGATGTTCACTACCTCGATTGGGTGATTGAAGAAACTCTTCGTGTCCATCCACCAGTTCCAAGTGGTCTCACCCGTGTCACGCCTCCAGAAGGATTGAACATCGGTGGTACTTTCATACCCGGCGGCACGATTGTGAGCGTACCGCCTTGGACGATTCACAAGGACGAAAGATATTGGGATAATCCTTTGAAATTCGATCCGGAGCGCTGGGAAAAGGAAGGTAATCCCGAGACGAGGGAAGCCTTCATTCCGTTTTCCAAAGGGCAGTGGAGCTGCATTGGTAAGACACTGGCAAGAATGGTAAGTTGTCGTGCTGTTACATGTCTGCTCGGAGCTTAATATGTACTATCCAGGAAATGCGGACTGTGATTTCGAAGGTTGTCATGAATTTCAACATCGAGCTCGCGGATGAAGAGGTTGAACGAACCTTTGAGCGGGATACGAAGGATATATTCACGCTCTATCTGCCCGAACTGCGGCTTCGTCTAGTTCCGATTGACTAGAGGTGATGGGCGTTCCATGATTGTATGATTCCAGTGAAAGGTTTTGTGGGGACGTCTTCGGATGGCCTGAATCCAACCTGAATCGCATAATGATTTCCTATTTATTTCTGTAGTATCTTGTTGTCAAATTAATTTTGTTGCATTATCACTTGGCCCACTCTTACCTTCGCATCAACAACGCGCTCCATCCTAACTTTGGAGGAACATCGTCCATGTCGACGTCGGAAGTGAATTGGATGACGTAAGCTTCCTTCATCTTCTTACCGTACCCTTGCCGTACCCCACACGCAGCGCCGTGTCAAGCGTGTCAACCAACACAACTTTCTGCCTCGACCAAGCCTTGACGACAGTTCATGCATGAACAACCATGTAATAGTATAAGGCAAGCCAATGACATCGACACAGTACAAGTGCTGGTGGCGTGAGGGTGTCGACGCGTTTAGCGATATGCAAGGTCTAAAATTCGATGACTACGACAGAAAGCCGCGGCGAAGATACCTCGTATATGCAGGAGTGGATCAGCAACGATAAACGACGCGTAGACTTGCCCATTTGAAGCCTAACTTGCCTTCCTCGACCGAACGCGCATACGACGCTCGAGATACTACGGCGAACGTCGTCAAGCATCGACGGTCTTTATTTTTGGCCCGTCATCGTGCTGGGCCAGACACTTCGAGGACAAGCCGATGGATGCGACTTGGCGCTTGCGCATTGCAACAGCGTCGTCGAGTCTGTATTGGACTTGCCATTCGTCTCGGCCATCTCCCTGGTGCACCTACGGGTGTCAGGGCATCATTGGCATTGTAGCGTCACGCCAAAGTCAACAAGCACTGGGGATGACAAGGAAGTAGAAACTGACTCTTACAAAAAGGCAAGATGATCGCATGAGGGGGGTCGACGACATGGCGAAGATGATGTGGGCTGGAACCCTTCTACGCGCGTCTGATACTCCGCGTCTGATACTCCGCGTCTGACTTCCGTCCTAACGCCATAGGGATACTACACTTTACCCTCTTCTGCGTCACATTCATCTGCCTTCCAACTGGTCGCCTTTCGCTATATCATTAAGGTATTCTATCGATGCAATAGCCGACGCTCATATCAAGTTAAGAAGGCAGGTTGTAGGTTCTACTTATAGGAGAAGAGGATGCATTTTATCACGCGAGTCAGGCGACAAGGCCGAAGATGGGATCAAGAAGGCTAGTTCGTTCGAAAACGCAAGCATTGTTACTACATCCGATTTATTGGGGTACTTGTATCATCACTGAATGTTCGCTCGAAGAGTACCCCATGCCTCCTGAGGATGTTTCTACCAAGCGAATGGTAGCATTTCACAAGATATTCCATGCGGACGACAACATGGAGCAAGTTGCCGTATCGACAACCATGGAATTTCGTCGAACTCGGCGGAAGTGGTCGTTCTTTCAAGGGCATCTGATAACCGGGCCCTCGACACGTACTGTTATGTAACTAAGGTATTTGTGCAGACCGTGGCGCTCCCCATATGTGAACCTCACTATAGCTGCTACTGAATTGCACAAATCGGACTATCACCACCGGTGGCCCTCGCGGAAGCAAAAGTTTCCCAGAACGTTATAGGAGCAGGGCAGTGTGGGCCTTGCCCGGTGGACAGGTGCATAGCGGTAACACGATCACTGCCACAAAGGAGAGTGTATATAGCGAGTGGATTTTGTCGCTTGGATGCACAGACAACGCCCATCACCTACCTCGGCAGTACCGCTCAGGTAGCGCACCTTCGCTACACACATTCATTCATCGCGATCCCTACCACAGTCATTCATTTTACCATGGAATCCCGGATCGCGCCTGCACGTTCCGATTCGATATCATCCACGAGCTCGTCGGGCTCCGTTGACACTCAGACTAGCTCTGAATCTTCATCAGTACCCGGGCTTACTCTTCGAGAGCGCCGTGGCGTCACGTTCTTTATTGAAAACCTTCCTCCCCCGGACCTCCATCTGCCGAGGGGCCCCACTATGTGGTCAACCATTTTGGGAGGCGCGCTCCCACGGAGGAAGAAGGCATCTAAGTAGGGGAAGAGAACTCGGGCTTTCTAGGTTGACGAGGGCTTGTGCGGGCACGTTTGAATGAGAGACGACTATTTATTCACCCATGGGCGTCGAGCCGCCCTTTATTTATCCTGCCTTCTGTTCAGGTTATACCTCCAGGCGAACTTCTATGAAGCTTCCACTTGTACGATCATATGTATCTGTTTGTTGTATCCAAATCGATTTTGGCTCCGTGTACTTTCCAGACTGGATTCTAAGAGTAGAATAAAAGACGCCACATTTCGCCCCATAAGAATTCTTTTCGCTTCCTTGACAACGGAAAGAGCCCCCTGAGCAGCGATTCAAACTCCGAGACCTCCTCGTCGTCTATGCTCTCAACAGCCTGAACACGGACAACCAACTTTTTCAACTGAACTGCCGCCAAAATCTCGTCCAATGCGCTCCAAACGTCAGGCACAAGTAGGTCGTCAAAGACGCCTTTGCCGATATAGCGCCCCCGGGAGTCGATGACGACGTTGACGTGAATCTCACGTATGACCCAGCTATCTCTTTGATTCGTCCACGCATCCTGCAGATTCCTGAGCCACCATTTCATTGTCTCGAGCGGTCTGTTATCCTGGTAAATGTCGAACGATATCTGAGGAATGCGGGCAATAGGAATGAGCTTCGAGTCATCCTCTAACGGTACTGATAAAACAATGAGAAAGTCCCAAGATAACGTGAACATGAGCACTCACATGAATCGTGGTGTCTGAAGGACAATTCTTGTAGTGGCTGAGGTAGCGCATTAAGGATCTTGTGCATCATGGCCTCGCTTCTTTCTGGGATGGATCCTCCCGCGTGAAAAGCGAACGTGAGGCGCCTTACGCGCTCCAATGAGAATATCCAGGGTTTCGCGAGGACAATTTCTGTAATGCTAATGCCGAAGGATGTAAGATCCATATACAATGACTCGGGCGCGGACACGACCACGTCTGCGTAGGTTCGTCCATCTGCGACCTCTTCAAGAGTAGGGTTATATCCACGACATTCACAATCCGTGAACCTAATCTCCTTCAAATTGGAGAATTCATGTAAGAGAGGGATCAAGTCCATGCAGATGTCATCGAACGCTGTCTCTCGAAAAGTGATGGCCGAGACATTCCATGATTCTGCGATGTACTCGGTAACCTCGTCAGGGAGAAATTCTAGTCTTCCCAAGAACTCAACGTGGGTGACGTTGTTGAAAAGGTGGAAAGTTTCTATGGGAAGATCCTCGGCGCACCATATGGCGATGGTTTGGACAAGGGGCGCCAGAGTTCCGGAGGAGACAAGCATATCGTGGAGTTCTGCAGCACTATTACAGTCCTCAGGTATTGGCAATCGGCTCCAGAGGCGAGCACGACTGGCGGAAAGAAAGCAGCGCGCGACGGTGCAGCAGGAGGATAGAGTTTCCAAAGCACGACGGTCATGGAGGTCGATTTGAGTGATGATCAGGTCTATTAGCTCTTGTGGAAGAACTGCCATAGTTCTAGAAGCAGCCGTGTCAGTAGGTTGTACCATTGAAGAACAAGAACGGACGTTGTGGTTAGGGTCCAGGGAGACAAGTTCGAATTACCCCGGCCCCAAACTGCCGATGGCAAAGTTCTGACTATGGGCCTTTAAACCCAGTGAGAATTCCGTCGATATGGGATGACACCTGGCGACTGGCCATAAATCTGATGGCACGCAGCGACATACGATGATATGGAGCGACAATTATTATCATCACCGTTAAAGTTGGGAATGTCAACTTGACTTCACGATGATTCGTAGAAGATATTTACTGTAAAAACATGTCAGAAGCTCCGAAGAAGCTCTTTCTTATAATAAATTGAGATTTACGACTCCTCGATGATTTCGACAAGTCCGCTCGGAGCCAACGTAATGACGTGTCGTCTGGGGCTGCATCGCGTCTTGTCTTGCTACCACCATGGTCTCTGTGCCTCTCCGCTGTGACTGTGCTGCTCTCTACCTCCACCTCATCATTGCAGATTCATGCGACACGACTTCAGGCAACTGATTTGCGCGCTTTCGTCCGGATCATCGTGCTCCCTCTTGCCTGCAGGTACCCGCTCGCTCCCCGACTTATGAATTGCGAGAGGCGCCGCCGGAGTTGGGCTAGGGCTAAACCTGGCCATGGGCACTGACGATGAAGCGGTGCGTACTCGTTCTAATGTGCGCGCTTCTACTGATGGCGCATATGTTAAGGTTCGGGCTGGTTGCTTGCCCTACTCGTGAGACCACGCCATTCGCCTAACATGGCTCATATCCTCATCAGTTAGGCGGCAGCAGGTGCTCTGACGCTAATACATACCAATGACGCGTGGATTCCACAGCGGCGGCCATCATCGACGCGCTTCTTACGCACTTATCCTTGGGAGACGGATCCTTTCCGGCGACCCGATTCGCACATTCTTGCGACGTGATTGCATGGCCATAGGAGGCTAGCAACCGATGCAGCATATCTCTAGGTTGGTGGGTTGTTAAGTGTCCGGTAGGCTCCCTGTGCAGGACTCTTGGCGTAGAGGTAAGACCCGCACTCCTTTGCAACCTCGACTGACATTCCCAGGAGCTAGCCACTTACTATGAAGACTCGCGACCGATGCGCATATACGTGTCGACTTGTTGCCTAGGCTTACAGGCATTCCGACGCCCGAATTTGCTTGACACGTTGAGACGGGTGCAGAAGTGGGACAATAATGTGCGTACTTGCATCCCGATACCCCGCATTCTCCTTAACTCACGCATATATTTAGGCATTGACTGCACTCCTCGTCTATCTCGGCTCACATACCGATGGTATGTCAAATCGGCTTTTTCATTTTAGCCATTTCTGACGAGTTCCTAGAACCAGGGAAACAACATTGCGTTTGCGACATCTTCTCTCCATCGCACAACCACACATAGCGGGACTTCGAGCAATTGGAGAATTTTGGGTAGCAGGCGTGACGAGGAAACGGAGGCATGTTCAAGGGAACCGACGTAGAGTAGCATCGTGTACCAGTACATTGTCTATGGATGTCGTTCTGTATCATCAAATTCAGGCATATAGTGATATGGAGTGATATACAGCGATACCGAATAGCAGGAAATCTAGCCGTATTATAGCAGCAAATTTATCACTGTGTGTCGGCGTATATCATCCCATGTCGGAATTACGGCCACTTTTTCGATATGGGGTGACATGGGATGACTTCGGGTGACATGTCGACGTTTGTCACCCCATGTCACCCCATGTCGACGGAATTCTCACTGGGCTTTAAAGCTTGGACTGTCAGTGTTTCTGCAGTAAGCTATTCTTACCCTATATGCTCTGTGACTCTTGCTGGTTATGGCAAGCATCTCAGCTTGTACGTCGAATCCTCCGAGTCGAAGATCTGGCCATTCTATGCAGCAGCCACCTGCGACTTAATGTGGCTCGAATGTGTCCCTATTGCGCTTAGGCCACAACAATGGAATATCGGCTTCCATATCTAGCAACTGGGACCAGTCTGTGGTTTGCCGGCCTTCAATAGATGTGGACTTGACGGACAATGGGATCCGTGATGCCCATTGTTTGTTCGGACGCGTCGCGCGAGGCTACATAAGTCTAGCACACTCTCTGCTGTTTTCTTCAGAGCTGGTGTCTCCACACGTCTATCCTCATAATCCTCTTACGACTTACGACTTCTTCGCAATGGTTTCCCTTGGTACTCTCGTACACACCTTCATGAAGAACGACTCCCTCTCCTCGCCCACAAAGCGGTACGGGACGATTTTCCCTACCGACTTCAACATCTTCTCTCTCGTCGAACCCGAGGAAGATGCGGACAGCACTTGGGAATTCACAGCGCCGAGGCCTCTGTTGTGTGAGATCGCTCACCACTGTGATGAACCTGTCTTGTCTCCAGCCCAGGCATTCGCGCTCAAGTGTCGCACGCAGTTGACCATCAAGGTGCCTGCGCGCGCTGCCTCGCCATCGCCCATCAGCGCTGAGGCCTCTGAAGACGAAACCGTTGTCGAAAAGGCATCGCCCGCGTCTACTGCCAGCAGTAGAACGTTGCCTGGCGGTACTCAAGGCCAAACCCTCAGACACGACCCCGCCTGCGAAGGGATTCTCGTCAAGAGTGTAAGTTCTCATATTATGCGCGATTCCTTAGCTGACGGCCTACTCTTAGAGCGCCGAGGCTATTGCAGAAATGGAAAAATGGGGTCCTTCACTGCGAGACCTCCTCGTTTGCCCTCGCTTTGGATGCCGCGACACTCTCGGCAACGTTAGGGCCCTTAAAATGCATCTTGCGCTCCACGAGATCGCGGACGAGACCGATGAGCTGTATGTACACGCCCCCTTCGGCTTCGAATTTTCCCATTCAACTGTCCTTGCAGCGCTTTCGAATGTCTTCAAGGCGAAATTCGGTTCGAAACTCAACAAGCCTTGGACACGCATCACTGCCGCGAGCTGCCCCCTATGCCTCTTCTCAATCCCACAGCTGGTGCGCCCTTTCTTTACTCTCCACCTGATTTAGGTGTTGACTTATTCTCGTCTAGCCATGTTCAAGCGGCTCTTGTCTCCCCTCACGTCCTCTCATGCCAATTAATCTCCTATTCTACCGTAATATCTACTAGTACTGTATCCATCTCTTCCTATTACCCATCACTATGCCATCGTTGTAGCCATAGACATCATTGTACATATTCTCATACTCTTTACGCTCCTTAGCTCCATGTATCTCCGTCAAAATTTCACCTACTTTTTGAATCACCTTTGGATCCGTGTGAACGAGAAACTCAGCGCAACATCGCGTTCGTGCTTAAGTTTCTCCAACGACCAAGGCTGGCGCACTGCTTGACGTGCACTCGCGGTTATCTCCGAAATCTCTCCCACCATCTGCCCGACGCAATGCTTTGAGCGGACCCATCAGGAAACGCCCCACGCAATAGTTGAACGTGGTGGATCGATATAAAGCTGCGTAGCGCGATCTGACACTGAGTCCGACTGCCTCTAAGTATGTACCACGGACGTCTTCCTGCTCTGGCGCTTTACTTACACAGCCGGCCAGTAATCATTGGCACTGTTGTAGCGGGACCCACTTGCTCGCAATCAATATGACATCCTCCGCGTTCATTTCAGTTTCCTATTCGTGCTCAGTAACACAACGACCAAATTGAAATTTAGCACTCTCTATTGAGAACATAAAACAACTGCAGATTGTTCATTCAGAGTTCGATGAGAGATGATGCAGACCTTCTCTCTATGACTGTCCGCAAGAGATGCAGCATACATCACATGATCCTCTGAGCAAGCTCAGCAGCCCCAGTCACCTTTGGAGCATCATCAGCCACTGTTGGAAGGACGCGAGGGTCGAAGAGAGTTGATTAGTATGGAGACTCCTCGATCGCTCTAGAGGGCGAAGATTAGCCTCAACAGCACGGAGGTACTCGCCCGTTTGAAGTTTCAGCGTGGAAGATGTTATGCTGATAGTACGTAGTGAGCGACAACGGCGGCGTGATGCGGAGATGAGGACAAGGTTCAACAAGCCCTGATGGAAGTCGTTTCTGTCAGCCCACTTGTTCAGCAATACGGTATGTACCAGCCACCTCTGAGTGCCTCGTCAATCAGATCAATTGCTTTGTCGGGCAGAAAAACGGTCAGCGATATAGCACGCAGAATACACGGCAGCTGTAATGAGGGCGGCGTCCGAAATCTCGACACCTCTTAACGACCTTTGAGACCGTGTAGAATTGAGATGGCAGCGCCCACAGTCGGTTCGTCTATTTGAACGGGTTGAAATCGGCGCTCAAGAGCAGCGTCCTTGTTAATGGTCGACAACGAGCTGAAGCCCTCTGGCGAGAGCGGGCTTAATCATTTGACCAGCGTCGATACTCCTTCAGCCTTGCCGAGGTTGAAGAGAGTGTCTACATATTGGTTAGCAAACCAGTCGACTGACTTTACATATCTGGCGATACGCACGAACTTCGTCGATGAAACAAATAACATTCCTTGCTTCGGCCTCTATGTCGCGAATCAGGGCCTTGAATTTCTCCTCGAATTGACGGCGAATACCAGAACTTGCCATTATGGCAGAAAGCTCGATGGAAAGCATTCGTTTGTCTTGCAAAGACTGGCGGAAAGACGTGAATTGTAAAAAAGAGCATAGTAAGCTGAAAGACTTGAAATTTCGTGGAATGCAAATTTGACGCGTCGGACATACCACAAGATTGAACTTTGTTCGACGAGACAGAACTGTAGTTGTTCGTCTGGTTTGACACACCAATCGACTCACTTTGTATCGTCCTTCTAATCTCTTCGTCTCTGCCTATGACCGGATCGAGTTTGCCATTCCTCGCCATCTCCGTCAAGTCAACACTCTGCAAACGGTGTGAGAAAACGAGTGATAGATATCACTAAAGACTTGCTCACGTATTCCTTCAGGGCATCTCCTTGCTTCTGCTATCCGCCCATAATGAAGGAAATCCACCGGGGAACCCTGTTCCCCCCGAAGGAGGCTTCGAGTAATGCCTCAAGATATTCAAAGTGCTCGTCAAGGCTCCGGGAAAAGGCCGAACATCCGTCATTTCACGTGACATCCACGTGGATGAACTTCAGCAAAGTCAGGAGAACGCGACTCTTCCTAGTTCTACACTAACTGACAGTGGAATTTGCGGACGTACGAGGCCGGATCGATATCAGCGCCCACGGGTGCCGATCACCGCACCTTCTGACAATATGGTAGTCATATATCAGCGCTCTCATGGCGCCCATCTAGCACAGGCGCTTAAAACGAAAAACTTGGCACAGGCGCAACTTGTCTTCGCCTGCCATGCTCCTCTGTGGTATCCACTCTTTTGCTCTTAGAGATCCTCATTCCCTACAGGCCAGCCATTCTCCGGGGTGGATTAGCCGCGCTTGTCACAAGGTCTCATCCTTCTTCGCTCAACGAGAGACAATCGAGCGACATCAACTGGGCGTTTGGAAGTTGACTTTCGCGCGTTCATCTGGCTGGAACCTGCGCAAACACCTGGGCAATGTTGCCACAATCTTTTCAAGCTTTCCGCTGTTCCGTCGACTGGCGACTGAGGTGTACGCGCTGAGACCAGGTCTATCGGTTCTTTATGTTGCCTCATCTATCTGGAATGGAATAGAGTCTGCCGTCTTGTTATACTTGTCCAGTCGTCTTTTAGAACAGGTGAATCCGACGTGCAAGGTCTTGCTAGCCATGCTCATTTTCGCCAGATAGAAACAGTGATCACAACCGGGCAGCCTAATACTCCGCATTAGTGAATGCGTTGGTAGCGCGGGTGCTCTGTGTTGTCGCCACAAATTATCTTGTTTGGTTAAGTGAGAAGCTATTGCCTCAACTGACATCCGCTGTGAAGAAACACTATGGGTTGTTTTTATTGCGAGGTATGTTTGTGAGTTTTTTAAAATGGCTCACACCTAACTTCGACCTGTACAGCACACCTGAGGCTTGACATTCCTACCGTAAACGGTATATAATGGGTATTCATCACCGTGGTTCGCACTCATAGAGCATTGCAGATCCAAAAGGCAAGATCGAGGCCACTTCAGAGGTTGCCTGGGAATCATTCGAATTCATTGTACGGTTCTTCGTCGACCTGCTGAGCACATGTAGTCAACTGGTTCTTATTGCACATTCGGCTCGGAAAACGGATCTCCGACATTCCTCATTCTTTGCTTGACTAGACCGCTGCTCTCCATGGGTGGTATACATCTCTGGGACCTTCGTAAGTTGGAGATCTTCACTCCCTTCCCTAGATTCTAATATGACAACAGCCTATGTATGCTACATCAATAACGCATCGTACAAGCGCATCCAAGCCTTGGAGGAGATGGCTTCCACTGAATATCGATCGGAAGTCCTCAGCGGTGACCTTGTTGAGTACATACTAGACGGCAAGTTTGATTGCGACTCCATTGGACCTCTCTCACCGGTTACGTTAGAACATCAAAAGGCAACGTCCAACATTGCCTCTCTATCGGACGATTATCCTGGAAATTCGCCGTTCCTTATTGAACACCCCATACATTTTATCACAAATAAACTACTTGGTGATCTGCCCATGGTAAGCCTTGAGTTTTTGACTGCATTGGTTACGCTCCATCATGTGTCATAGATGTATTGTGCATTCGCGGCCATTACTCGGCCGGGAACTCTCTCGGTATCTCAGATCGCTATTTGGTCAGAGTCTTCGCAGAACCTGAGCTGGTCGATTCAAACAGTTTTGGATAATGTACAAAGATTTCGACGATCCTGTCAATCTTTGCATGAGTTGTATGATGCCGAGAACATCAAGACTATGATTGTCGATGGCGACACTTCGTATTCCTCGTCTCAAGAAGAGAAATCAAAGGGCATGTCATTTGATGTTCGGTATGAATAATTGACGCCTTTGTTTTCCTCCGCTCACCCTGTTGCAGGCATCTATCATTCGCGTATCCTGGCAGCCAAAGTTCGGAAGGTGCTATCAACGATATTTCTTTCAGTATCAAGGCTGGGCAACTTGTCGTCATCGTCGGTTCCAATGGAAGTGGAAAGTCAACCATCATCAAGCTTCTGACTCGCGTCTACGACCCGACATCTGACCGCGACTCGATTCTTGTAGACGGGCTGCCCATTTCGACGTATCGCATCGCTGACCTGCGTCGGCCGACTGCTGTACTCACTCAAGAGCATTCTCTCTTCCCGCTCTCACTCGGGGAAAACATTGGTCTCGGCCATGCGAACATGAAGGATGACTTGGCCGCCGTCCAACATGCTGCGGAGATGGGTGGAGCCTCGCATTGTTTGAGTAAAGTCAAAGACGGATTCAACACGGTATTAGATCCTCGAAACGAGTCATCATCCAATAATCTCCCTGACGATGAGGAGCATCCTCTCAATGTTGAACGGTCGCAGTTACCGAAAGCTATCGAGCTTTCTGGTGGCGAAGAACAACGTATTGTTGCGTGCGCAGATTCTTGCTCCATTTGACCTCCGTAGAGATTCATTTACGTTTCAGTTCCCGAACGTTCATGCGGTTCAACTCTGGCCTGGTCAGATTTGTGGCTGTCGACGAGCCCAGTTCCGCTTTGGATCCTGAAGGAGAAGCTGCTTTGTTCGAGAACCTGATCAAAGCTAGAGAAGGAAAAACCTTGGTGTTCGTGACTCATAGGTTCGGGCATTTGACGAAGCACGCGGACTTGATTTTGTGGGTGCCATTTCTCCCCGACCAGTAGCACAATCTGAAACAAGCTCCCGAATACAGGTGTATGAAAGATGGCAAGCTCGTCGAGTCTGGAAGACATGCCGAACTTCTTGGACTGAATGGCGAGTATGCCAATCTTTACAACGTTCAAGCGAGTGCCTTTATAGACCAAATAGAGCCGAAGGACTAGAAGCATGTGCGTTAGATTGACGGACTAATTGTAATATATGAAGTTTATGGACTTGTACATTCACTGCCCCGCACGCAGTTCCCGTTCGCGCGGTACGTACAACAATTTCACAGGACCTTCAAGGAAGCCGGGTCATTGAGGTCCACTTCGCCGATGATGGCGTCAATCGGGGGGAGTTGCATGGTTCATGAACGTGCGACCTAGAGGCAGGACAGTGAAACGGTGCACGAGCGCGAATAGGAATAGCAACAACTACGGACTTACAGGCGAAGTTCAAGACTATTTTGGCCAAGAAGGTGGAGCAATTTAGCAAACGCCGCGGCCAAACGTTTGCCGAAGTGCCGCTGCGGAAGGCGGAAGCTTTCCGTCTCTCTCACAGGCTTATCAGAGTTATCTCTATATGGCGCCCTCATTCCATTTGTTTGCTACCCTCTTAGATGATGAAGGGGAATGGATACACAGCTGGCTTGCCTACCTATGAAGAGCCCACTGCCAAGCCGAAAAGCAGGCGATTTGCTCTGGCATTCGGTCTGATCGCGTCCGTAGCTCTCTTGCAGTACTACCACCCACCCATTACTTCTCTGCGCGTAAACGACGGCCATGTGTATTCCGACGCAGTGAAGCCAGCCTGTCCTCAAGCTGCGCCGCTTGTCCCGGAACGTAATCGCGAACTGTGGGACGTTGCAAATGAAATCATTGGGTCGGAGGATTTCAAGTGGAAAGCTATCTCCTTGCTTGCTGGTGCTGTAAACATTCCGTAAGTGTTGATACCTACTGGTTCTTTGCCATACCTCATGTCTTGTAGGACCGAAACATTTGACGAAATGGGTCCTCCAGAAGAAGACCCTCGCTTCGAAACGCGTGGAAAACTACACAAGTACTTGCTTGAGAGTTTTCCTTTGGTGTGAGTCCTGAAGACTCCGCCTTGTTCCCGCCTTGATCGCGTTTAGACACGCTACATTCGACTTGAAGAAGGTCAACACATATGGATTGATATATACCTGGAAAGGAAAGGATGAATCGCTCAAGCCTATCCTCCTTCTTGCTCATCAAGGTTTGCGTTCTTCATTTCGACACGCACTTTTAATCACCGTGATAGACGTCGTACCTGTCAATCCCGACACTGTCGGCCTTTGGACCCACCCGCCTTTCTCTGGTCATTTTGATGGCGCCAAGATCTGGGGACGAGGTGCTTCAGACGACAAAAGTGGGGTCATTGGTATTCTGCAAGTGATACGCCTCGCTAGATGTCGTCGCGCTTACCGTTTTCATAGCACGACACTTGAGATTCTTCTCTCACACGGCTTCGTATCGACAAGGACGATCATCCTTTCATTTGGTTTTGATGAAGAGGGTGGTGGCACAAAGGTATTAACTCGCAGCAATCACGATGGCAAGTCTTCTGAGACGCGTTTAGGGAGCCGGAACCTTAGCTCCAGCCCTTTTGGAAATGTATGGCGAGAATTCAATGGCCTTTGTTCTCGACGAAACTGGATCCTTCTCAGAGCAATTCGGACACGTTTTCGCCATGGCGGGAGTGACAGAGAAGGGGTTCATGAATGTCAAAATGGAAGTTGATACTCCTGGCGGTCACAGCAGTATTCCCCCCAGGTCGACTGGAATTGGTATCCTTTCTAGAATGGTTGTAGAGTTTGAAGAGGATCCCTTTATGATCCATCTCGTGAGTACCACGTGTTAGTTGGGCAGCGTCTCTTCTGACACGCGTCTTGAAGGAACGTCAAACCCCTACGTACGATCTCTTCCAGTGCTTTGCGGAGTATGGCAAGGATATGCCGGATGAGCTTCGTGCGACGATAAAAGAGGCGGCACAGTCCGACGAAGCGCTTTCTGAAGTAGAGAATATTCTCTTCCACGACCCGCTGTTCAAAAGCCTTGTGGCAACAACACAGCCCGTTGACATGATCCACGGTGGCGTTAAATCTAACGCACTTCCCGAACAGGCCTGGGCTGTCGTGAATCATCGCATCTCCACGCAGAGGTATTAATAACGTGTCATCTAAGCTTTAACTCACACTTCATCTAGCTCGGTAGCCCAAACGCAGAAGCACGATACGGATCTTCTCATCCCGCTGGCTCATCGCTTCAATCTGACCTACACCGCCTTTGGGAAAGATGTCACCGAGATGGACGTCCCATCGAAAGGATCCCTCACATTGAGTTCGTTTCAAACGATCCCGCCGGCACCGGTTACGCCGTCGAGCGGTAAAAACGCTGCTGCGTACGAGTTGCTATCCGGGACTATCAAGGCGACGTATAATTCCCATCGGGCGCTCGAAGGTGATAACATTGCGGTGACCCCCGGGATGCCCACTGGGAATACCGATTCCCGATACTATTGGAGCCTGAGCGAGAATATTCTTAGGTATAACCATCATATCGCAGACCCCATGCTCGGTCAACATACGGTGAATGAATGTACGCCCCATTTCTCGTGTTGTTGTGTGAGAAGGCCTTGATTTTGTCTTGAGCAGATCTATCTCTCGATGCATACTTGGAGATTATTCGCTTCTTTACAACTTTGATCTTGAATGCAGATGAATCGACAACGTTGTAAAACGTTGTTAAAACGGCCAATGATGTTCTGGTATATATGTGTACAGATCATACAGTTCTGGGAAACGGTTCGTTCGTCTACGCGACTGCGAATGAGAGACTACAAATGGTCTTTTGTCTGACTAGGATTTTTAGAGCGTCTCTGTGTCTGCCATACCTACTTTTGCGGAGAACTGTAAAAGGAGCCAACACCAAATACGACCAACTCAGCAATAGGAGCTAGTTGCCAAGCTATAAAGTCTCTCCTTCCAAGACCCCTTTCTTACAATCAACACTTGAACCAGAACAACCACCATTATCATTGCACCCCTATCATGAGTTTATACAACCTCCCATCCTCCGCTTCGTCGTCGTCGTCTTCACTTTTATCGTCGAGCTCATCCTCATCATCCTCGTCGTCGTTTTCACTTCCTTCTACGACGGCGAGTTCCTCTTCTTATTCTCCATCCCCTGTGACGACTCTCCGAGAGCGCCGCGGAGTGACATTTTTCATCGAGTTCACTCGACCTTTTCTGGAGGACATTCCGGCGAAGGGTCGAGTCGGACCTACAGCTGGCTCGTTACCTCGAAGCCGCAGAAGAGTTGCGCCTCCCAGACCCATCGTGTAAACGGAATGGGCTTGGGGATCGTGCTTCTATCTTTATTCCCTTTTATCGTTCGTGAAGCGACACTATTACAGTTGTTTGTTTCTACGTTTGACATACCATGCTTGAATATCATCTTTTGAACTTGTGCTGCATGCTTAGAACTTCTGTGAATAAATTTTGTCTGTGAGCATATGTTATAGATGTCTGGGGTAGCTCCTTTCAAAAAGTTGTTTAAGCATCAAGACATTGTCGGACTGGTAAGTGGACATAGGATTAGACAACTAGCGCCATTTGTCGTGAAAGTTCAAGAATGGCACAACGGGTCGGGTCCGAGAGCTCCAGGAGACTTCATGGGAGTCTGAACGTTTTACAGGCATCAGCTCATTACTCAAATAGAGCTCGAACCATGCGCTCCGTCCTCATATTCGGAGACAACACATGCAGATGTGGCATGTACCACAAAGCAAACGTGGCGTCGATCGTGAGATTTCGAATGGGTGCATGTACGCGCTACACGTTAGAAGATCTGAGAACGCCGCTCCTGCTGGCGATCGTCTCGGAGGTAACCTCCGAGGTACCTCGGAGGCTCCGCAAATACAACCTGCAGGTGCGTTGGCGGACGGACGTATTCCGGGCGTCCAACCGGACTGACCGATGGACTCTGTAGGATTAGATATCGAGCAAGCATCCTACAGGTCTAAATGTTTAGAACCTGTAGGATGATCTGTCTATAAACAGCAGAACACCAACTTAGCACATCTATAGAAGTGGTTGAATGCACCTATAGGATCCTATTCTTGTACCTACAGGTGTGGTTGAACATACCTATAGGATACCTTTGGAAACTACCTGCAGGAGTCTTCAAATACACCTGTAGGATACTATCATTGTACCTGCAGGAGCCCAAGGATGTTACCTGTAGGAGTATTTTGATGTTACCTACAGGTACGTAAGAACATTACCTGTAAGAGTGTTTGGACATTACCTGTAGGAGTGTTCAGAAGTGACCTGCAGGTATACAAGGATGTTACCTGCAGGATACTATCATTGAGTACCTGCAGGAGTGGTTGAAGATACCTGTAGGATGCCTTCACCATACAAGCTTACAATCCTAAGCAGCCACCCCACTGCACGAACAGATGCCCTATTAAATATGAGGCAACGTAGCAAGCGGCAGCACATCCTCTGCGTCCAGCTGATCTCGACTAACCAGCACCCGCTCTGGCATGACTGGGAGAACCTCTGTCCAGAATTGCGCTCTCACAATGATTGACTCTGGATAAGCCTCGCACTGCAGAGCAATATGCTCCACAGTCTCCAGGGACTGATGACATTGTCGACAGAGACGCATGCAGACTGGCACCTTGCTGTGCTGAGAATGAATCCCCCGTAGACTATGTGCACCCAAAAGAAAGCGGGTCAACGCGACACGATGACCTCCTTCTCCTCGGTAAGGTAGTGCCGCAGGGTAGAGATCACTGGCTTTGACGGCGCGTCTACAAAGGGTTCCGCACAGCCGTGTAGAAGGTATAGACGGATAGTCATCTCAGTAAGCTCACGCAGGCTGGTTTTGCTGGCATGCGCGACTTCAAGTTCCTTCATAAGACTGTCATTGTCAATGAAATGCACAGACATCATACCCACCGCTGGGAGAATATTATGTGTCGGCAGTACACCTCGCAGCGCGATATCCAGATCTATAAGCCAAAAGGAGTGGTGATATAGTCGAAGCGTGTCAGAAACATGTAACGCCCGAGCCGCGAACTGTGAGAGAGGCAAAGACAGAAGATAACACAAATATTGCAGCGTCAAGATGACACGGCGATACTTAAGAGGCTGCAGCACGGTCTCGGTGAATAGGACACTGCGTATCGACTGTGACCCAAGCCCCATGATCCGTCTGAGGCAAGCCTTCTGAACACCCTCCAGGGAGGCCAATGCACCCAAATCGACGTCAGGCGTGGTGACAGTCCACCAAGGAGGGAAAGAGTTGAATACCAAGCTCCGGCGGCATACGACCTCTGCCCACTAGTTCCAAATACTCCAGTCCTCGAAGCAGCATGAGCAGCATCTGCCTTCACCTCACAGTGGTCTGCAAAGATATTGCGGGTGGTCAACCGGCGACATACTTGTGGGATGACGCGTAAGGTATCGCCATCCCATCGAGAAAAAGCTGTTCGAGATCTTTATAAGATGCACGGCCAAAGACCATCGCACGAGACTTGGAACCGTCCAACATATTGGCCTTGCACCAGACCTTCAGCCGACAGAGATGTCGACGTAGACCCCGCCATGACCGAGAGACAATGACCATGTCATCCGCATGCTCCAGATGAGATATTGCACGGCCTAGCATTAACATGCATTTTTCGTAGGAGGAATAGATGGGGCTGTGATCAATTCAGCATTATATTTTAGGGAAAAAATACAGCATTTATGATATACACGAGACCATTCAATCATCGAAACGCATGGTTTCTGTATGCGTGAGCTCCATGACATTGGTAGGAGAGACGATCTTGGGAACGAGAGGTCGACTCGGTATTCCAGTTGGAAACAGGATGTCCTAGACATACAAAAACGCATTAAGGCTGTGTGTCCCCAAGTCAACGTGTGCCCTCGGAACATTTGAGGATGCACCTTAGACTAAAACAGCTCAATTCGGGCATTCAGTCCCGCCGTAGCGCCCACAGCCCCCGCCACATAAACTGATGTCTTGTTCACAACGGCGCAGTGACGCTGAGTTTCTGAGTGTCAACAAGCACCGTCAGAAACATTTGTGGATGCACCACAGAGGAAATCAACTGGACTCGGGCATACGGGCTGGCTGCCGTGCCCACTCGTATTACCAGAGATTACCATTCCGGAGGCCGCAAGACGCAGAGACGCTGCACGTCCGAGAGTGAGTGAGTGTCCTCGGGGAATGAAGGAGGCTCAGCTCGCTGAAGAAGAGCCGCTCGGGACATCTAATCCTGCGCCAGCACTCTAAATCCAAGGTCGAGTTCTATAGAGACAGAGAAACTGTATATGTTCGAGAGTCAGCGTCTGCCCTCCGACAAATTGGAGGATGCACCTCACAAGAGGATGGGTCAATCTGGGCCCCCAGTCCCGCTCCAGCGCCTACACTCCCGCTGCTGCCGATAAAGGACATGTTGAGAACAACACAGATGGCGAGAAGCTGCGAGTACGTAAGTCCGCGTGTGCCCCCAGAGAGCTGCGAGGATAAAACCCACTAAAAAATGGACCAGCCAACCCAGTCCTACCGTCCACATTCCCGCCACAGCGCTCCCGATCCCGATTCCACGCTCAAAACCGCCGTAACCCCCACCCTACACGATGGAACTCCTAAAATCGCCACCAGAGGCAGTGAATACGTCGGCGCGGAGGAACAGGAACCTGGCTCTGCGGTATTGAAGGCCGCAAGGTGCCCGGTTCGGGCATGTAACATGGTTGGCGCTAAGTGAAGTACCGAATGAGTCAAATCCATCGGTTTATAGTTGTCAGCATCCCCAAATCGTTGCTGGCCATCTTATGGAGATGCGAGGAGTTCGTGGTGGTGGTGGTGGTGATGGAAAACACGCTGCTGGCAGCTCTAAAGAAGAAAGTTTAGTCGGATTTTGAAAGACAAAAAAGACCTGGAAAAGACACGCACAGACACCACCATCGAAGGCTGTAGTTGTTCTGGTCAAGTGCTTCGCGTTGCGACTAGGTGGTGGTACTGACAGAGCTTGAGCTGTGGTTAGGGTTATAATGACATCAATGAATCCGACTGGTGAGCCGAAACTCGGATTCATCTACGTCATCGCGACTTTTTGCTGAAGCATACAGGTGCAAAAGCATAAGTACCTGTAGGTGCGTTGAAACGTTACCTGTAGGTGTATTCAGATGCTACCTACAGGTGAATTCAGACGTTACCTACAGGTATACTCGGATGTTACCTACAGGTATATTCAGACACTACCTACAGGTATATTCGGACGTTACCTACAGGTGCTTTCATATGTTACCTGTAGGAGCCTGAGGATGCTACCTGTAGGCATGCTCAAATGTTACCTGTAGGAGTGTTGGATAGTCTTACCTATAGGAGTGGTGGGGTATGACCTGTAGGACTGTTCAGAAGTGACCTGCAGGTGCACAAGGATGTTACCTGCAGGAGCACTCAAATACAACCTATAGGTCATGAACCTCTACCGGTAGATACCCCAAATGCTCTGCAGCAGCCGGAGGCGGAGCAGCAGGCGGCGCCCACAGCCGGCGGAGCCGGCGTCGATGACACCTGCAGGTAGGCTCCGAGAGGCGATCGGAGGCGATCGCCAGTAGGAGCTGCTTTCTGGAAGATCTCACCCTGCCCATCAACCAGGCCCCCGAAATAACATGTGAGCGCCTTAAGCTTATTGCCCATCCACTCTTCCTCCACCTCGATATACTCCTTGGCATCAGACTTTACCAGGGCGCCTATTTCGTCCAAGTCCGAGTTACGGGGGAGGTAATACGCCACGTTGGGCGTTATCTTGCGCGTTAGGTGGAAGAGGTCTGCACCGTGAATGGGCTGGATGGCAGAAAGTGAAAATGGGGGTGGGTCTGTGTCAGGGCCGGCCTCCTTGGTGGGAGATGGGGTTCCGGAGAGGTAAGACGGTCCGCCCCAAGGCGGACTGAGGAAAACCACGTCGATTTTGCGCGTGTTGCTTTGTGGGAGGGACGTGGCAAAGGATACATAGTCGGTTAATATGAACTCTATGCGTTCGGCGACGCCGTAAATTTGAGCATTATGCCGCGCGAGAGCCAGGCGGATGGGGGACGTGTCGAGCGCGATGACTGGCGGGAGTGATGAGGAGTAACACGGGGAATGAATGAGAGTCCGCGGTGGATCAAGTACACACCTCTTTGGCATGTTTTCGCGAATGCGATGGCGTTTCCGCCGACGCCGCAGAACGCGTCGAGGATGGTGTCGCAGCGACACCGTTCCGCAATTTGGTCGGCGATGAGCTCTGGAGTGACGCTGTACCAGCCTTCCTCGTCGAGGAGACATCCCGGCAGTGTGGAGTAGAGAGAAAAGAACCGTGTCCGTTGCCAGAAATCTGGATGTATTTAATTCTTCATTACTATACCAATGACTTGTATGGAAACTAACATTTTTGTAGATGCTCTGGGACATCGGCAAGATGCTCGTAGTGCGGTACCAGGCCTGTGGCATCGTACTTTTTTATCCACTGTGGCTGATTTTGTTCCGTCTCTTCCCTCTGTGTTGAAACGGTTCCTTCGTCCAATCTGGCTCTTTTTGGCGGTGGTTCATTGAAGGCGGCCGTGGAGCTCTCAGCTGGACTTTCTGCAGACGAGCCAAAAGCCTGCTGGACAAACGCCGAGAGCCCGCTGAACGGCGTGGCGCGTTTTCGGTTTTTACCCATGACAGTGATAAACGAAGAGCGATCGCGCTGCGTCCAAAAACGGTAGCGAGCGTGAGGCGCATCCCAGAAAGGCAGCTCGGTCTGCAGTCAACCACCATGATCGCGTAATGTCTGAAGTCCCCCAGACCGACGTTTCCCGCCCGTCGGCGCTGCCGACTGCGAAATTGCACAACCGTGCACCCCAGAATCTCTCTGAACAAAACTCTGCTGAATACCTGGACAACATCGAGAATGAATGGAACAAGCGCGTTGATACCGAAATCGAGACCCTCGTAGACGGCATGGTCGATCTCGTCAGCCTTGCTTCTGTGTGTTCTTTGCTTTCTCATCGGGGGACAGTACATTGACTCAATGGGCTTCCGGCAGATTGGAGACAAGGACAAGTTCCGCATGGCACAAGAGGCATTCCAAGCTCAATCTCGGGCAGAGTCCATGGTGCGGTATTTCTCCGGCCTGATCTATCTTTGCACTCTCATGTGGTGTGCGTAGGTCCGCGCTGCGAATTCCCTCCTTGCCATAACACACTCCCTCAAGCTCTTGCTCCTTCTCTCCGATGAGCAGCAGATTTCGCAGAAGAGAGATGCGGAGCTCAAGGTTATTCGCGAGCAAAAAGCCGAAGCGAGGAAAGAGTGCGCTGCGCTTCTCAACGAGTTGTTGAATGGTCCTCGTTAAACAGAGTCAATCGACCTGATTGGATCTTGCGTTTATAAGCACCGTTGCACGATCGGATGGGCATTGTGAGATGGTAATGGTCCGGCCAGCTAATCTGAGCTGTGCACTATAGCCTTAGGTGTCGTCCTTGGACTTTCTAGCGCGTCTATTGATGAAATCGCGTCCCAATCTGAGTTTTTTTGTACACTAGGTATCGATCGAATCCTCCCACGAGATCGTCTGATCTCCTCATGTGCAATCCATCCGCGAACATCAACTTCGAGCGATCGTGGCGTTAGTTGCTGCGTGCAAGCGTTCAGATTCATCATACACTTTATGGCACATGGACGGTGGCTAAATTCATGCATGGCAGGGCTGTTCAATGTTTGCTTGTACGTGTTCCTTGCATATGACACGGCTGGATCTTCGTCATGCGGAGAAACTCGATTCGCGTGTTTACTCAATCCTATTGTTCATGCTGCGTGTCCACTCGTTCATTTCCGTGATTCTGTGGACACGCTATTGTCAAATCGGGGGTCCGAAGATTCAAGAAAGTGTTGTACCTTCCGCTTATATCTAGATGAGACACTTGCAGGTGTCGTCGCGATTGTCAAGCCGGAGAAGTGAACTGGAGGAATGGACGTAAAGTGAACACACCCCAGTCCCTTCCGACAAGGTGGTACCCCGCACGCCCGCGCCAGTCAGTGGATGCCAGCAGAGCAGAGGTCTCGGCCCGGCGCATGGCAAGAACCGTGGTGAACTCAAACTACTATTGTCTGCTATACCCGACACTGAACGCCGGGTGCGCGATGCCTTGATATAGGTGGACGTGGAATGCATTGTCGGTCCGGAATAGGTAGAGAAAGGAAGGAACATGGAATGTGCCGGGACCAAGTTGCTTTGTCTATGATGACCTGAGAGGGTTCTAGTTGAAACAGAGATGTATAAACAGGCTCGAATACGGCGGCATCATTTAGTTACACAGTCAATTTAGTCGGACTCCGCGGAAAGCGAGCTGGAAGACGCGTCGCGTCGGGCACCCTTAAATTGCTTCACCTGGGTTTCCGGAGGGTTGTTGGGGCGGGAAGGATGTATGCACACGCCAACATAAGTGATGGCAACGCGCACGCTGCACATTGTATTGAGATAAGTGTTACCTCGATAGCGCCACGGGCCGGCAGTTTTGAGCATTGAATACTGAGCGCAGCAACGCCACCACCTCGCCACAGGGTGAGAGGTGTGGACAGAATAGATACGAGATTCGGCAAATTCCACGGATAGATCTGGGAGATCTTGGATCAAATGGTTGGATCGTAATCAAGGAACTAGTATAGGGAACACGTGAAGGGGAGAATGGAGAGAGAGGCGCTAAGCGTGAAACAGAGGGGTTGGACATGGAGGAGGGAGGGGATGTCGGAAGGGGCGGGAGGCGGGAGGAGTGAACGTCGAGTGTAGATTTACCTTTCTCATGATGAGATGAATAGAGAGAGCTTCGAGGGCCCTCGTGTCACGTAAGGAAGGTTCACAATCGATCTGAGATACGCCCGAAGAGGATCACAGATTGCGTGAACTGGAGGAGAACTTGGGCGCGCGCTTGGCAGCGACGACTGTCAAGTACAAAGCAGGTGTGAGCGAACCTTGTACGGCGCATCGTGGGGGGCTGTGAGAGGCGTTTTGAATGGGATTTTATTATTATTTTTATTACCTAACTCCGACTGGTGTGAGATCTGGCCGAGCGGGGGCTTTACAGAGCTGGTGGCTTTCGAGTTGTTGGTTGCTTTCAATCCACCATCAGAGCTGGGTGCAGACTGCCTGCTTGGCTTTTTTTCGTCGTGCGAGTTGTTCGACGTTGCTGGAATTGGTGCACGTGAAGGTCGCAAGTGCTGTTGCTGGACGACGTTGACGACGACTGATTCAGACGTCTTTGTTCGTTTGCCTTTGTGAGGTGGGTTTTGTCTCTTACAAGAAATGATTGAATTATTGGCTTTTGGCTGACTTGTAGGCATCGCCAGATCCGTGGACCTCGGCAGATACAAATAACTAGATTGCAGAGAGGCCTCGCCCTGATCTCGTTTTTCGTCCGCTCGATCTCGTCCATGGCTGGACACCATGCAATGCCGGATTCACGGTATGCGCCTGCACCGTTCGATAACAGACGTCTACCGTCGCTGAAAGATCTCAACTTTCCGTACCGACGACTACCACCGCTCGGGCAGGAAAACGGTGCCGAGGCTGCTAATTCGCACAATGCACCACCAGTCTCTGCTTCTTCATCTTCTGCAGAAAATTCATCTCAGCCTCAAGGCCATTCTAATCGTCATCCAGAGCAATGGCGACGCGCGAATGGGCAAACCTCGATTTCGCCGGCCGTTTTGCACCACCATCAGCACCAGGAACAGCCCCAGCAGCAGCACACGCCGCCGTTGTCGGCGGGACACGATCAGGCCGCGCACAAAATGGTCGAGTACCAGTCGCGGCACGACACCAACGGATATCTGACGCCGGGCGTGCCGTTGTCCGCGCAGATGAGCACGACGACGGCGGCGACCCGCAGTGGTGAAGACCTGTCGCATCTGCATCCGCATAAGCGATCTCGGACAGCGAGCTCGTCATCTTCTTCGGTCGATGTGCCGCGTGACACACGTCCCCCTCCTGTAAGTCGCTTTGCCACATTCATTAAAGTACTCTTCTTACCCAACTCAGCCGCCCCCGCCGTCCTATCCGCATTATCCACCGCCGTATATGGCAGCCGCGCCGCCGAGCCAGTATTCCGCGATGCCGCCCCCGCCGCAGCCGCCAAGCCCGTATACGGCAGTACACCCTCCGGCGCCGCGAATGCATTACTCGTATCAGCAGCCGTACGTGCCGCATCATATGGGATATCCGCCTCAAGAACATTGGGAACATCCGCACGCGTCTGTATCCTCGCATCCTCCACCAATGTCCTCGCATGCCCCGCCAACTTCCTCTCATCCCCCGCCAACTTCCTCTCACCCCCCGCCTACGTCCTCCCATCCTCCGTCAATGTCTTCGCATCTTCCTCCAGCTTCCCAACCCGCTCCGCCAAGTCACTCACCTGTCACTCATCAAGCTGTGCATCATGCGCCAGTCCCACAACATCCACAGCCACATCCTCATCCTCATTCCCATCCTCCCCCGCCTCCGCCGTCCCATCATTCGACATCTTCCTCGCTCCATCCCCCTCCATCCCACCACACACATCATTCGTCATCATCTTCACTTCATCCTGCTCCGTCTCATCACGCACATCATTCTACTACGCCACACCATCCCGTCCATCAGGCACCTCCAGCACACCATACGCCAGTTAGTCATCATTCCCAGATCCAGAGCCAGCAACATCATCCGGTCGCGCCGCATCGTACGCCGACAACCCATCATACGCCGCCCACGTCTCATCACGTCCATCATTCGTCGGCACCCCATCAGCCCCCTCAAAGCCCGTATGAATCTGTCCCTAACCATATTTCCGCTCCAGTTGCCGTACCGCCATCGTCACTGCACCATCATCCGCCACATACACCTCACCATACTCAACAAATTCACAATCACGTACCTCCACCATCTAATCACCTTGTCCATCATCAACCTCCGCCTCATCAACAGGCGCCGCCGCCACCACCACAGCCGCAATCACAACCACACCAGCCTCAGCCTCAGCCAGCGTTTCCAAGGACAACAGCATTGATTCCTACCCAACTAGATACGCGCAATTCATATCCGCCACCTGTTCCCAATAATAATGGTGATGCTCTAGTTCGCGAGGTAATAATACTTCTTTTGTCTTGTATCCGTTATTCTCATTGTTCCCTAGATTGTTGAACAGTGTAGCATTCTCTACCACTTTGCAAGCCGTTGGTGTACGTTCCAGAATCAATCACTCCCTTTTGTCTAACATTTATCCATAGCACAAATGGCTCAATCCCCTGTTCAACCCTCACCGACAGAGCTTGCAGACATGATGAACCGTGCAAATCGCGTCGTTCGTCTGCTCGAGGATCTCCGGCGTCAAGTATATCCTGAAGGCGAACGCGCCAGGTCCAGTGCCTCCTCAGTACGCGACGACCATCGGCCTCCAAAGCGGCCTTGGGAAGACATGTCCAAGGAAAATGGTATTACTGATCAAACCGAAAATTCTCCGTATCTTGACGTGCGTTTGTTCCGCTTGCAATTTTGGTTCTTACTCATGCTTCTTGACAGAACTACAAGCCCCCACCTGATTCCATGTCGGTTTCCACCCACCCCGCACAGCCCATCCAATCTCAGCCTCAGCAGCCTCCTGAGACCCCGGTTCCCGCGTCCACGGCCGAACAGGACATGGAGCTTATTCGCTCGAAACGCGCTGCGACGACCAATGCCGGCGTTAATGGGACACCTGGTCAGACTAAAAACAAATACAGGAAAAGAAGCGTGAGTCGTGTCAGCTCGTTCTGACTGCTCATTAAACTAATCCTCATCCCGCATCTTCTGTCTGGGCAGCGGGCTAACCCACCAGGAAAATGTCACTCGTGCAATATCCGTGAGACGCCGGAATGGCGACGAGGCCCCGATGGCGCCAGGACGTTGTGTAATGCGTGTGGGCTGCGTACGTTCTTCATCTGTCGATGTATCATGTTCTTACCTCACTGCATTTTTTTCAACAGATTACGCGAAGCTCATGCGGAAACAGGAAAGACATCACGGCGCTAACGCGCCGGGAATCGACATGGAAACGTTACGCGCTTCAGCGCGGGCAGCGGATCAGGACAAGGTGCGCGCGGCTGCGAATAAGCAGGCCGCGAAGCGGAAAGCGGAAGTGGGCGATGCGTCGCCAGACCAGAAGCCCGCGGCGCAGCCGTTACCCGCGCAGAGCCACCACCAGGGATCGTTCCAGGTTATGCCCCCGCCTGGGACCCAACACCCGCCTCCGCCTCAGCCCGCTCAGCCGCCGCCACCCCAACAACAGATGACGCCGCAGAGCCAGCCTGCTGTGCCTCCCCCGCCATGGGCTGCCAATGGGCGCGCGTATGCCCCCGAGCAGATGCCGTCTTCTTCGCAGTCTTTCATTCGGACACCGTCTCATCCTAGTCAGTCGACTTCCGCTCGGTAGCATCCATCCATCCACGCCTCTGGGACTTGCTTTTCTCCATTCATGCAGTACCTCATCATTCGTTTTTTACTATGTGCATTGTCCGCTTGCTTTCGCCGTTTTGCCCACTGTTATCTTTTCCTACATTGTCTTCTAAATAATGTGCTTGCACTTTCTGACATGATTAGTGCTTCTTGTTATGACTGTAATATGTATCATTTGGTATAATCTGCATATGCTTTGTAGTTTTTAAAAGAGTATTCATGGACGCGTCGGGAGACGCGACGGAACACGAATCAGAATCTTGGTCAGATCTGGTTCTTTTTAATGAATGGGATCAAGATTCGAGGAACGGACCGGAATCTTGGTATAATGTTCCGGGATAGAGATCTGAACGTTGTTCTCCATGGAGTTATAACGATTGTGCGGTTTATCTGCTGCAGATGCGCCACCTCGTAGATGTGTGTGAGACCTCATGATTGCGAGAGCGTGCGTCCTCCCTATCACGACAGAGAGAGATCTGTATCATCATCAGTGTTTCAATGCGAATTGTTCATCTGTCTCTGATCTCGTATTCACCACAACGGGACACCCTCAGGCGATGTCTGCAGTGCCATCATTCTAGTAAGCTACCACAGCCCAGTCAATCCACAGCGGAACCATCGTATGCACACGATCCTCTGTCCAACACATTGCGGTACCCTACAAGCTGACCACGACTTTTTCCATCAGGACCAGCAGGGTGGAAAAAGAGCACCGTTCAGCGTCGAAATAGTAGTATAGACGCAGCAGGACATGGGGAAAAAGAGTCAAGACGCGTGCGACCCTAGGTGCTCGAGTCGAGGTCTACTCCCAAGAATGGCTCACGCCTCTCTTGCTTTAAATTAGTACAGCGACGAAGAGTACTTTCTCATCCCGATGGTCGGGATGAAAAGAAGCGCGACGTCTGGGAAAGACTTTACGCCGAGCTGCGACGATCAGAGGTAACATCAGCGACAGGTGAAGCTTCAAGACTACCAGTGGTAAGATGAACGCCACACGATGAAGGATACGGGCACAGTAGGGCGCTACATCAAAGAGAGACTCAGATAATCTCAGTTGATGGACCCCGCGCGCTCCACATCCTCGAAACGTCAAAACCGCACCAGAGTAGTGGAGGGTCCGCAGTGATGAGAATGATGATGATCGATCTATTCAGTATATACAGCCACCGGCGACCGTAAATCACTCCCACTCCCCTTCTCAGTCGTTGTAGCCTCGAGGCTTGCTCACCCCGTTTTGGGACGGAGCCCCCACCGCCACGCCCCGCGCCTTCCACAGCTCCACCTGCCGGTCCTTGGCGACGCGCCCCGTCTGCGCCTCGAACTGCTTCACCGACAACGGCCGCTCCCCGTGCGGCGTCGCCCTCAGCGCGTGTCTCCTCTCCGGCCAGAAATCAAACGTCGCGGAGTGTGTCACGACCTATAGTACAGACAGGTTTATAACGAAGGCGGCGAGAAACAGAAGAGAAGAGAACGCACCCTGTTATCCCAAATCGCCACCGAAGAATCACCCTCCCACTTGAAGCGCAGCTGATAATCCGGGTTGTCGCTGATCTGGTGGAACAAAAAGTTGAGTATCGCGTCGGATTCTGCCTTGGGCACCCCGACGATGCGTCGCGTGAAACCTAAGGGATGTGAGGATCCATCATCTCATCTGGTGCCTTCTCTACACTTACCTGGATTCACATAAACGCTCTTCCACCCCGTAGCAGGGTGCACCCGTACGACGGGATGCACCGTCTCGATTTCGTGTCTCCGCACGGGAAGCCCTGCACCCCGGGCACCCTCCGCTTGCGCGACTGCACTGTGTACAGCCTCGAGTCCCTCCAGGTATGTTTGGAAGCCAGGGCTCAGCCCAGAGTACAAAGCGTATCTACATTCGCCGTCAGGTCAAGCTTTCGTTCGGTGTCTCCCGGGGCTGATAAACGCACCCAGAAGAGAAGAGCGTGTCGCCGCCAAACTCTGGCCCAGTGATGACCTTGAGGGAAGTCGTGCTGGGGGCTGTATCTCGTATGAGACCTGGGTAATGAATTAGTACATCTGCCGCGTGCAGGACGCGTCAAGAGCTACGAACATCAGAATGCCACAGCTCCAATTTGGAGAACGCAGCTGGGTCGGGTCGGCGAGACGCGTCGTTGTAGACGACTTGATAGAGCCAAGTAAGTACGACGGGTAATAACGAAAGAGACTGATATGGAGGAACTTGCCGTGCACTTCTTCGAGACCAACTTTCGGAATGGGGGTAGTAGCATGCTTGTGCAGGGGACCGTAATGGCGCGCGAGATCGAGTTGCTGGTAGATGTCGATATCTTGGTTATGGAACACTGAGATGATGCGGAGATCAGTCCACTTTGAGAGACTGATGGCGATGGAGGAGGCATACCAACAACACCGCGTTCGGCAGCGAGCAGGGCTCTAAAGAATGAATAGTGATGAATCGAGTGTTCTTTGTACTATAAGGGGATGTCGAACAACGTACAGTTCGTCTTTCTGCGTGTCTGACAATTGCCGAAGATCAATACCTTGCAGTTCAGTTCCAATGGCCGGCGTAAGGTGTCGCACTTTCGTCGCGGCATCCAGAAGAGAGCGTTTAGCAGGGTCCGCATGAAGCCCACGATCGACAACTTTCTGCTCCTTCAAGGGTTCCCAAGACACATCAGGGAATGTAGGCTTTGATTATTGATACAACTCATCAGCATCAAATCCGAGTGTTGTGATAACACTCACTTTATACTGCGCGAAACGATAGGAACCATCCCCATCATCGCTGATCGAAGGCGAATAGAACGGGTTGAACACCGTGTCCGCCTCCTTCTGGATCTTGGTGGGTTGGGGAACGGAATCTGCGGTCGCTACAGGTGCCATTGTAAGTGTGTGAGTCAATCACAGACCGCACCCTTCTTTATATTGGTATTGGAGAATGTCGTGCTGAGTGTCCCACTTGCGCAATATAGAAGGCGGATGATGCCACTTGACGCCAATGACTCACCATAGTAGCAGCAGGTGACAGCCAAGATAACATCCTTTAAAGCGGCGGTCTATTATTGGAGCTGATATTGTTCAACACGGGTATAAAGAGCGTGCGAATGGTAAAAATCATAACTTAGCGCCTGTAGACCACTAGATATGCATGAATTAGTCTTAGGCTAGTCTAGACGATAGCGAGACCTACCCAAGGATAAAATCTCGACCTATCATTTGACAGGGTATCCGTCATGTTTGGAGCGCGCTTTTCGACGGGCGTCCTGCTTCCGATGCGTCATTGTTTCGTGAAAGTTCGAATAACGCTCTAGACTCCAGAGTGAAGACCTCGTCCAAGGTATTCGCGGTATAGGTCAGTAAACCCTTAGTATAAGCAATTGCAGTTTCACTGGTGTTAGCTGCCAACTCCGTAGCAAATGCCACGTATGGGAAAACGTCTTCTCGTTTAGGAATAATTCGTGGTAAAGACCTTGAAGAAGAGGACACTCGGGACTGAATGTGCCGCCAGATAGGAAGATGGCTTTGTCGCGCGCGAGACCAATGAGCTTGGGAAGGAAGTATGTTAATAGACCTTGGGAGTTTGTTAGCCAGTATTAGTGAGAGTGAGGAACCGACCTTCAAGGGCAATTCCCCGAAGAACAAAGGGAAATATCAGCCTGGCTCTCTGACATACGAAGTGGTAGTCGTAAGGTAACTGCATCATCATACCGAACCCAGCCTGTTGGAATAATAAGAAAGAGGTGTCAAGCACAAGTCGTCAAACATACAGCATGTCCATTGACCGCGACAATGGTTATCTTCCTCCGTTTATGGACTGCCATCGACACACGTCCTCCGGGTTCCTGAAGTTCTGTGCTGTATCAGCCAAGAGTGCACTGGTGGCCGCCACGACAAACGCACCGTACTAAGACCCGGCTTCGCTCAGCTCTCGATCCTGCCTCGAGGTCGCCCTGCATGATGTGCTAAACTAAATGGGCTTTCTTTTTTCGGCGTGCAACACGCACGCCAGAGCAAGACGCGACGGTATCTGGCGCAGCAGTCATGATGACGACCTGTACGCGATCATCGTTGTCTGCTAGCTCGAATATATGCGCCAGCTCGGCAGTAAGAAGAGATATCGCTGTATTTCGCCTGGGATTTGAATGTCATGGTTCAAGTCGACAATAAGACCTGCTGGACGCATATTTTCGTCCTCATTCATCGTGATGACGAGCACCGAGCCGTCCAAGGTGACGATGACCGCGTTGAATCCAAGCGTGCTGTAGTCCATTGAGAGTGCATTGTTGTCCGCATCCTGGCTTTGTCGCGTACTTTAATACGCGTCGCTGTAACTGGAATGGTAGTGATGGGAGGAGGTCGGTTCGCCTTAATCCCACGCGGGGTACAGCCACCGCTCCTTCACAGCGCTGCTTAAACTTCGTTGAACATATAATAGTACATTGTATGGATACAACACATTTTACACTGCCTACAACCTGGCTTTGTTCCCACCCCACTGAATAAAAAGGAGCGTCAGCAGCGAAATGTACGTCCGCCAACTTAACACCTACCCAAGGGTAAAATTTTGTCCTATGCGTTCCCAAAGTCCCCGTCATATTCGGCGCGCGCTTTTGCTTAAAAGCATTGGCTACTTCAGCAATGTCGGCTCCCCATGCCAGATCAAGAAGCGCCTTCGATTCGAGCACATTGGTCTCCTCCACCGTCCCGCCATTATAGTTGATCAGTCCCTTCGCATACGCCGCTGAGATCTGACTAGTATTCCTCGCCAGTTCTTTCCCAAACTTGAACGCTGCCGGAAACACATCCTCCCGTTTATCAAATAATCGAAAGTAAAGGCCTTCCACCAACGGAGAGTTCGCAAGAACAGGAATGCCAGACATTAGAAGCGCCTTTGCGCGTGATTCTCCCAGAAGACGAGGAAGGAGGACGCTAGAGAGGCCTGAGGAGAGTATGTTTATAAGAACAAAAAACAGAAATAGATGACTCGGAGACAAGTAGTACCTTCAGGTGCAATACCCAGGCGCACGAAGGGTAGAGCTAATTTAGCACCATCCCATGCGAATCGGAAATCGAAGGGCAGCTGCAAGGCGGTCACCCCAGCGCCGGCCTATGATGAGTGTATGAGTTTCTGTCCCCGGTCGGTAGCGAGAACATACAGCATGACCATTGACAGCAGAAATAGTAATCTTCCTGCATCGGTAAACAGCGAGCGCAACCAAACCTGCAAAGTCTAGAAAACGACAATGAACATCTACCTCATATGTGATCAAAGAGACTAACTGGTTGTGGCATCGGCCGGGTTAAGTGTACTCAGATCGAGCTATGATGTAGTGACACTGTCAGCCTTAAAGACGACGAGCATTGGACATGGAAACGAACCCCAGGACAAAACGCTGGCGCGGTGGGTTCAGCAGTCAGAATGACTACGCTGATACGGTCTTCTTTATCGCACAACTCCAGAACAGAGACTAACTCTCGCGCCAGTGACAGGGTGAAGGCATTCTTCCTGCATTATCTCGTTATCAGCTTCCGATTCACTCGAGAACTCGACAAAAGAACTGACGCCTCTGGCCTGTTGAGCGTAATGACACAAACAGCCCCGTCGACCTGGACGAGGATGTTTTTGAACGGAGAAGTAAACTCGAGGGCGGGTGAAGCCATAGGGAGGTTACAGGACTTTTCGGAGTTGGAAGCGCTTTATGTATTGTCCCTCATGAAACAGAGGAAGTACAACTTTTGGGGGAACAGGGATATTTATCAGATGAGAACGACACTGGCTTGATGCACAGTACGTGCCACATTCAGTTCGTCTAACCGGAGTGCCGAAGCACAGAGGTCGCGACCATCCCAAGGAAGCCATGCCAACGCGTAAACCTCGATGGCATGCTCCTCAATGCAGAAGCAATGAACCAGAACTAGTATCGTCTGAGGATTTGAGAGTTGAACGTTGAACCATGAGCAGTTCGAAGCCGAAGGCGTCTGAACCGGACGGATATGGTGTCGCTGCCCGAGTCCGTGGTAAATACGAACGGCCTCGACGGTAAGTTCGGCGTCTCTAAGCAATGGGGAACCTAGTAGCTCTGATTAGCACTATATGAAAAATGATCAGCGTTGTTTAGAATTGCTTCGCTACCTTACCTACATGCAAGACAGAATAGCACTTAGACCGCCGAGGATGCTGAAAGCATCTGGCGTGAGAGTCGGCCGCTGCTTCATACTTTGCCACGGGATCCCAGAAATGGAGTCGTTCCGAAGTCGCCGGGTTTGACGGTACACGACAAGAAGATAAACCGGTTATTAATGCTGGGCGGTAAAAATGAGCCTGAACCACACAACAGTCAGCACTTGTTACTTCGGTTCCAGGATTCAAATACATACAATTCAGCGTCTTCAATGTATTTGCGGCAAGTCCTCGTCTTGGCGAGTATGTATAGAAAGACCAGGATGACAAGAGTACCGGTGATTCAGAGAGCTTCGTATAGTCCTGTCATTTGTACGCCGGAATTACGAGAGCAACTAGACCGCTGGACGATTCTGGACGATTTCACAACTTGAAGCAGTGATGGTTGAGGCAAACCCTTAGATTAGATTAGATTAGATAGCATTTTGGGATCGGTCACTGAAGGTCACGCATGTTTTCAAAGCACCCACCACCAGGACAGGATACAGAGTACAACGTTTACTCGCACAGCGCTCGTCGTTGCAGGACAGACACGGCGGGCTCTGCTGTGCACCGGAGTCTGTGCCCACATTCATCTGATCCGGGCACCACATACTAGAGCAGGTTGCTGCACCTTAATACTCGAACGACCACTTCCATAATGCGAACTGGATAGCGTTCAACACTTCCTCCTCCCAAAAAATTCCCGAGACACCGCCGCGATCACACGTCTCTACACCATTCCGTCTGAAGAACTAGCTCCTCTCATTCCTCCACTTCTTTCCCATTGGTTTACCAGCGATTATCATTACTGGCTCAAACCTCCAGTATGGCTCAGCATTGAAGATCTCTTACGCGACCGCGCGCTCGCGTCCCCACCCTCACCCTCCGATCCTATCGTCGGTTCTCTCCGACTTGAACTATGTCTTCCGTCTCGAGGCGCCAGAGACGCCGAAATCAAAGCCTTTATCCTCGACCACGTCGTGAGATCTCTTCCCAACGCAAGTATGGAGCTATACCGGGACATACTCGTCCAAATTGTCGAGCGCGCCCTTGCCGTGGAGAAAACCGTCGTTTTCTATGCGAAGGATCTCTTAGTCTACCTCGATGAGCCAGCGCCATGGGCGCCTCGAAGTAAATCGGACAGAATGGCTATTCACAGCATTTCCATGAACGTCAGGAGCGCCGACGAAATGCGGCCGCTTGTTTCGGATCTTCTAGAATGGCTGCAAGACCCAAATTGGCCCGTCGCTGCTGGCTGTCGCGAGCAGCTGAAACGGTTTCCCGTGGTGGTAATAAATCCGATTCGGGATGTGTTGAGGACCAGCGATGATGATTATTGGAAGATGCAGTTGTTGATTTTCTTGGAGCAGGATGTAGAGGGTGGGATAAGGGAGCATGCGAGGGAGGAAGTGGAAGAGATGGTGAGGAATCCTACGGAGGAGTCTATTGACTCTGGGACGTTGGAAGCTGCTCAAGACTGTTTAACGGCGATGAATGAGTGGAGAGATGCCGTGACAGTGGTTGAGATGTGATTGATCCTCAATGGACACGCCAAGACTCAAGTCCGTGCTTGAGTACGCATCTGGTCCGTAAACGTATAAATGCCATCATGTCTACGTCGCTGACCTTCATAAGATGCGTGCCAACCCTGCCACAGCAATACAAGCTCATCGTTGAAGTGTCAATGTCCTCACCCCTGCGTCTGTCGGAGATGCATTCCCGGATAATGCCATTGTTGTTGCTGAGAACACGGAGAAGGGTGGTTCCTTTGAGACAGGATGAGTCACACCGAGAGATGGCGTCGTTTGTCTTCCATTGTTCGCTAGTGCAGATGCGCAAGAACTCGTGGACTTTTGTCAGTCTCATTGTTGTACGTTGTCATAAAGAATCGCCTGTCGTTTCGTAGTTTTTGGTTTGTTAAGAGTTATAACAGGCCAACACAACAATGGCTACCCTTGGTAGCAATAGGGCTATCATTCACTCGAAACTTCCATCCCAGCGCCTCAAAACGAAAAAGGAACGGATGTCCAAAACGGGACGCAAGAGAGCACGTGTTCGCGCCACAATCTCCGTTGTGTCCAAACATTTTGAGGTAGAAGATGTTGATACAGTGCGTTGACGGTAGTGTATATGCATACCCAAATATCGAACATCGCTCCGAGTCATCGCTGCGACCTGACCTTCTCTGAAATGAGTCTTAACATCGCTTGGCAGTTGCTTGACAGCCAGAAGACTAACACAAAATAACAAGATACAACACCTCCGTGGTACACATTACTGAGAGAGAGTTATAGCACGCGACGTTTCTTCGACCCATTTCTCCACTGCTTCAACACCTCTGGTAGGAGCCCAGCCCAACTTCCTGCCTCTGGTCCCCACGCAGCGGGTGTTAGCACTCAAGCCAGAGATATACACCGCCTTAACCATCACATCAATATCGTACTCGCGTAAGACCGATATGATAGACACTCACTGCCATCTCCCCAGGGAAGAACATATCCAACTCGGCCTTGGTAAGCGGTCGCTTCTCAATCTTCTGTACATCCTCGCCGCGAATAGCCTTGTACGTCTGTGCAGCGATCTCCGCTACGCGGTGCATGACGATATCACCGTTTTCTGCAAAATAATAGCCTTCCTTCCCGTGAGGGACATGCTCCTTCTTCAGAACCTTGTCGAAGATGAGCATCATCAAGTCGGTCACTGTAAGTAAAGGATTAAGATTCGCATCACTCGTGCACAACGAGAATGAACGTACGGTCGTCAATGTGCACTATTGACCATCGGTTCCGCCCTTCACCGATTGTGGCGACGACACCTTGAAGGTAAACACAGGCTTTATAGAGATAGTGAAAACCACCGCATTGTTCGCTTTCTGGATACCGGCATCGACGAGCGCGTTGGATACATCGCCGAAGACAGCGGCGGGAATGACAATGTACACAGTAATATATCCTATACACAATCAGTTCAGCGTGGCGGACGCAATCTGTATGAATCACCAACCTTCGGTCTCAGCCTTCAGGAACTCGAGATCAACATTTCGATGAAGGCGCTCTTCGGGGATGTTGGCCATCTCCTCTACATCAGCGTCATCATACACCTTGTGCGGGACATCCATTCCTCTGGCGTCGTCTGCGATGAGACCTACGCCAGACTAACAGAAGGCGGTTAAACATCGTCACAAGCTATTACTGCAATACTTACGACGTGAATGACTTCGGTCTTCTTTCCGGTCGCCTGATACTTCGCTTTGCAACCCGCTAACAGGTTAGCTGTGCCGACCATATCATCACTGTTGTACTGATGATTTTAAGAAGAAGCAAGATGGAACTGAGAACGAGGCTCACGGTGTCGATGATCACATCCGTATCCTCGATAAGTTCTTTAAGGAGGCTAGCGTCAGTGGGTGCCCCTTCGACAAAGTTCGCGTCGTGGATTAGTGTCTGGAGCTTCTGAGCCTTGTCTGCACTCCGGACAAGAGCAGTGACTTTAAGACCCCGGGCGCTCAAGAGCACGAAGTAGAACACCTCCGCCAATGTAACCTGCAACAATAAATAAAGAGAAACAGGAGCTGGACAATCATTCTTACCTGTGGCGCCCAGTATAAGAACTTTGGTAGTAGGAGACATGTTGATTTAGCAGTGCGGATAGTGGACACAAGTTATGGGCGTCCTTTATACCTTCAAGTTACGAGATGTTCATTACCGTGCGGCTACGGGATTCGTAAGTAGATATCGCGACCGAGTCGGGAAATGACGAAAATGGGAATACATTTCATTGGATGACATCGACGGGTTGTGTGCACCTGGGTAAAAGGAAAGGAATCGACGCCAGCACGGTCGCGTATTGAGGCCTGAGGACAGAGCGCGCAAACAAACTCGGTATAGCCGTTGAGCCGCTTGGGTGACGAGCCTTGTTCAATTGAATAGCAGTGAGATCTCTGCAGGTATTTGACTGTCGCGAAAAAACCCGCCGGTCGGAGCGCGGGTCCTCGTGCCTTGCGACAAGGGAAGAGACCTCGGTGGGCACATAGGATGTTGAGGAGACGAACTCATTGCAGAGGGACAGACGCGCCTCGTGCCGCGCATCGCATGATGCTGCTTGATCTCATTTCAATCTCAGTTGATTGAAACCTCCATCGACCTCCAAGCGCATGTCACTCTATAGAGACGACAGAAACCTGTTCGAATACAGCAGTGAGTTTAGATTCGAGGTAGTCCAACAATTGTTAATCGAACACGCTGATCAGGTCTACCAAGCTCTGCAGTGATCATACCGCAGGAACTTGTTGACCTTATCCTGCGATGCCTTACATCGACTTCTGGATCCGATGACATTACTCTCCGAAATTGCGCGCTTGTATGCAAGGCGTGGACACACTCTAGCCAACGCGTACTGTTTCGCCGCGTCCGAGTTTCTGGATATACAGACATGAGCGGGCTTCTTTCGTGCTTCAGATCCTCTCCCCATCTTGCAGCGTTCACGCGAGACATTACTGTCCCTGCAAGGGACTCGGACCACGAACAATATCCAACGGCTGTCTACATGCATTGTCTTGATGCCTTGTTCCCCCTCCTCACAAATGTCACTTTAGTGGAAGCCACCTTTGTCTCCGACTTATGGGACGTCGACGAGGTTGATCACAAGTCTAATCAAGCATTCCTCGCATCTATTTACACATTCATTCATACTTCTCCGGTCACTGAGCTCATACTCAACGAAGAATGCCAGTCCGCCTCCTTCTCGACTCTCAGTGGCTTGTTGAAGGAAAGTAGTATCAAGTGTTTGACGCTTGATGAATGGGATGCGTATGGCCACATTAATACAGTGACAGAGACTCTCTTTTTCCCATCTGTCGAATTCTTGCGCCTTAGTGCGTTGTCGTGCTTGTGGGAGGAGGTCTGTGTCTGGTCATCATACCTACCGAACTTGAAGTGCGTTGAGGTCTCTGTGTTGGACGGAAGGGCTCTCTCCTCGTTAAATGCCTGGTGCAAGATTTTGGATGAAGGCAAATTCCCTACCGTGAAACTTGAATCATTCACATTCGAGTTTGTGAGCTCTAGTACGTCCGAGTCGTAATAATGCTTGATGATCAACCATACTAAAGATATCTAGACCGGCCGGATATCCAGCATCATTGGCCCATCCTATCCCTAAATTATATTCATTCTCATCGCCTCTTCTTAACCGTCCGGGAAGGTGGTCTAGTTCGATATATGGCGGGCACACATGTCCTATCAGTGCGAACAATCCTGCTGTGGTGGGTGGAGACCTTTCGGGAAGTTGTGGAGGTCCATTGTAAGGAATTGACGTTCACTGTCCACCTCTTGGATGTCGAAGAAGTTGCTGAGGTATGGGGATTGCTCGATGAAGTTCTTTCCCGCGATGTCTATCGGGAGGTCCACAGAATACACTTCGAGAACTGGGAGGGGGATAGGATTACCGAGACGAGTTATCCGAGCGACGTGGCGAACATACGACTTGTTCTCCCTCGACTTGCGCAACGTGACGTTCTCTCCTTCCGATAGAGTGCTCACGTCTGAAGGCCGGAATGTTGGGGACTCTTGATCAATGGCCACCTCGCCTTGTTGAGGTGATGTCCTGTAAATTCGTACAGGCGTGTGTTCTGCGTATGTCAATGCGGCTGCCGCATTTTAATCGTGGATGGTGGACTCGTGCGGGAGCCGTTTGCCCAAGAAACCACTTTCTGCAACGCGCCAGAGAGGTATCAACACTTGCGGAATGTTGACAGCACCAGCAAGCAAGGAAATAGCTTTCCACTTGAAATCCTCCGACCCAATGATTTCATTTGCAACGTCCCACAGTTCGCGATTACGTTCCAGGACAAGCGGTGCAGCTTGAGGACAGGCTGGCTTCACTGCGTCGGAATACACATGGCCATCCTTTACACGCAGAGAATGAATGGGTAGGTGGTAGTACTGCAAGAGAGCTACGGACGCGATCAGACCGAATGCCAGAGCAAATCGCCTGCTTTTCGGCTTGGCAGTGGGCTCTTCATAGGTAGGCAAGCCAGTTGTGTATCCTTTTTCCTTCATCGTCCGAGAGGGTAGCAAACAAATGGAATGAGGGCGCCATATAGAGATAACTCTGATAAGCCTGGGAGAGAGACGGAAAGCTTCCGCCTTCCGCAGCGGCACTTCGGCAAACCTCTGGCCGTGGCGTTTGCTTTACTTGACACCTTCTTGACCAAAATAGTCTTGAACTTCGCCTGGCTTAAGTCCGTAGTTGTTCAAGGTTAGTCCTATTCCTATTCGCTCTCGTGTACCGTTTCACTGTCCTGCCTCTAGGTCGCACGTTCTGAACCATGCAAACTCCCCCAAGAGATGATTGACGCCATCATCGGCGAAGTGGACCTCGATGACCCGGCTTCCTTGAAGGTCCTGTCAAATTGCTGTACGGTGGCGCGGTCGTTTATCCCAGCAAGCCGCGCCCGTCTATGGTACAGACTCGAAATCCATACCATGTGGCAATCATGCGGCCTGCATGATCCATAGCTGCCATCCCTCGCATATCTTTCGATATCGTCCAGATTACAGAGCCTCTCGAAACTATCAAATGGTGGACTAAGAACTTCGCGAGCGCACGAGATGAGGAGAAATGCGCAATTCAAGAGATTGTGATTAACATCATTCTCTGGTCGCGCGGCGCTGATGCAGACACCCCTTCAAGGGAAGAACTACGCTCTAGCGATGTCTGGGGGCCTTTGGACGCAGCCATCGCGGGTATTGAGTCGAGGAAGGTCGCGACGTGGAGCGAGATGAGGCCTTGAGCTTTGTAAAGCTTCTTCGAGAAGTCTTCCCCTTGATTGGCCAGAGAGACTCTTTTTACTTTGGTGATATGTATGTGAGAGATCACGATTGAACCGCGTTGGATATTCCTTTGGCAATTGGAATACTACCATATTTTGTGCATGGTATTCGAGACCCTGGACAATACAGGAACTTTTCAACGCCTCCTTCTCGTCTATCTCGGTGTAGCGGACTGTTGCCACGCCTAAATAATAAATGATCAGGAACTACTACATTCTTAGAGGCAGTCGGACTCCGTGTCAGATCGCGCTAGGCAGCTTTATATCGATCCACCGCTTCCGACTGTTGCGTGGGGCGTTTCCTGATGGGTTCGTTCAAAGCATTGCGTCGGGCAGATGGTGGGAGAGATTTCGAAGATAACCGCTGGTGCACGTCAAGCAATGCGCCAGCCTTAATCGTCGACTTGTGGAAACTTCTCGGGCACGAACGCGATGTTGCGCTGAGTTTCTCGTTGACGAAGGTGATTCAAAAAGTAGGTGAAATTTTAACCGAGATACATGGAGCTAAGGAGCGTAAAGCGTATGAGAATATGTACAATGATGTCTATGGCTACAACGATGGCATAGTGATGGGTAATAGGAAGAGATGGATACAGTACTAGTAGATATTATGGTAGAATAGCAGATTAATTGGCATGAGAGGGCGTAAAGGGAGAAAAGAGCCGCTTGAACATGGCTAGACGAGAACAAGTCAACACCTAAATCAGGCGGAGAGTAAAGAAAGGGCGCACCAGCTGTGGGATTCAGAAGCGGCATAGGGGGCAGCTCGCAGCAGTAATGCGTGGCCAAGGCTTGTTGAGTTTCGAACCGAATTTCGCATTCAAGACATTCAAAAGCGCTGCAAGGACAGTTGAATGGGAAAATTCGAAGCCGAAGGGGGCGTGTACATACAGCTCCTCGGTCTCGTCCGCGATCTCGTGGAGTGCGAGATGCATTTTAAGGGCCCTAACGTTGCCGAGAGTGTCGCGGCATTCAAAGCGAGGGCAAACGAGGAGGTCTCGCAGTGAAGGACCCCATTTTTCCATTTCTGCAATAGCCTCGGCGCCCTGAGAGTAGGCCATCAGCTGAGGAATCGCGCATAATATGAGACCTTACACTCGTGATGAGAATCCCTTCGCGGACGGGGTCGTGTCTGGGGGTTTGGCCTGGAGTACCGCCAGGCAACGTTTCACTGCTGGCAGTAGACGCGGGCGACGCGTTTTCGACAACGGTTTCGTCCTCAGAGGCCTCAGCGCTGATGGGTGATGGCGAGGCAGCGCGCGCAGGCACTTTGATGGTCAACTGATTGCGATACTTGAGCGCGAATGCCTGGGCTGGAGACAAGACAGGCTCATCACTGTGGTGAGCAATATCACACAACAGAGGCCTCGGCGCTGTGAATTCCCAAGTGCTGACCGAATCTTCTTCGGGTTCGACGAGAGAGAAGATGTTGAAGTCGGTCGGGAAAACCGTCCCGTACCGCTTTGTCGGCGAGCAGAGGGAGTCGTTTTTCATGAATGTGTGTACGAGAGCGCCAAGGGAAACCATTGCGAAGAAGTCGTAAGTTGTAAGAGGATTAGGAGGATAGACGTGTGGAAGAGAAACCAGCTCTGAAGAAAACAGCAGAGAGTGCGCTAGGCTTATGTAGCCTCGCGCGACGCGTCCGAACAAACAATGGGCATCACGGATCCCATTGTTAAGTCCACATCGATTGAAGGCCAGCAAACCACAGCAAACCACAGACTGGTCCCAGTTGCTAGATATGGAAGCCGATATTCCATTAGGGACGTTCACGGTAGACTCGTTAGCAAGCTAACGGCCGTTAGGATGCTAACGAAGCTGTAACCATCACACTCTGTCCCACTCGACCCATTTCGGAAAGCTGCCGGCATCTGCCCCGGCTTGACTGCTGAACAGTATGGAAGGAGGCGGGGCCAAGGGCGGGACCTTTGAAAAAAAATTCATTGAAAGCAATGTGTCGAGAGAAGAGCTCTTTTCCGTCAAGTAGTCGAACTTCCGTACCAAAAATGACATCTCACTGAAACACAGTCAACACTAATGCGGGGCAGAGAGCTTCAAATTGGGCGGGTCAACATTCGCGAGGGCGGGAGACAGCTCAGAATGACTGGGATGGTTGGTCAGCAGCGGGCATCCACATGCCCGACAGCCCGATAAACCCGATGTGATATTTTAGCGTGACAAGCTCGTTAGCTCTAACGAGAGAGCTAACGGCCGTTAGCTCGCTAACGAGTCTACCGTGAACGTCCCTATTTGTTGTGGCCTAAGCGCCTCAATAGGGACACATTCCAGACATTAAGTCGCAGGTGGCTGCTGCATAGAACGAATGTAGCGGCCAGATCTTCGACTCGGAGGGTTCGACGTACAAGCTGAGATGCTTGCCATAATCAGCGAGAGTCAGAGAGCTCAGAGGGTAAGAATAACTCACTCCGGAAACAGTCCAAGCTTCATCCACGCAGGATCTTCAATTACCAGAACGGTAAACCACCACAATGAAGATCCAATAAACGATCGATCCACGGGGGATCCGGGATCTAACAAAATGAAAACTGGCTATTTGCCGTATCCCGGAGTGCCGCCAATTGAAAGCACCCGACTAGATACGAACAAAAGAAAAGAAGGAGTTCCCCCGACGACACAAGCCTATACCGCAGTGGCAAGGTCATCGCGTCCCCGTGTTGCAAGCAGAGCACGAGGAACAAGGGCGGCAAAAATTAGATAACCAAATACGGGAGGCGGTGCCTCCGTAATAGTGGTTAAACTATTAAGAACAGATACTACACTTGATCTAAGCCAAAAGGCCAGAGTGGTAAGGAATCACAAAGCGGGAAGTCGCGTTTTATACCAGGCGGGTGCGCACGGACCATGCTACCTCGGTTTACTCCCAGGAAGGGAAAGTGAGTGATCGCGCGCGCTCTTGCTCCCACAATAGGAAGGTGCCTTTTTGAGACTCACCTTAGGCCTACGTAGGATCTTCAGGAAGCTCAGGCATTACGCTTTTGGACAGGCGATGGGGCGACACTTTTTTGGGGCTAGCTGCCACCTCTCCTTCCACCCCCATTCTACACAGTAAGAGTCCTTTTTACGCGTCAACTCGTCCTTGACCGCCTTCGACAGCCCATCCATTTTCAGTAACACGCGACAATGCCTCTCCCGCGCAACAAGCGACCACCACCGAAGCGGACAGCGAAAACGGTACTCTCTATCAATGTTGATCACGATACTGAACGGGTTTCATTGGCTGCGGCGCTGGCGGACGTTGAAGGATGGGAGAAAATAATAGGCATCTTGTCTAAAGTGCTGAAGCTCCCCGGTTAGTCGTTTTAATCCTGACAAGCCGCTCGTATTCATGCCTTGTCACTAGATTTGAAAACGCGACGCGGTCTCAAGGAGGCGCACGGTAGCTTCGACGCGATATACGCTAGGCTTTCACAGGTCTACTTGCAAAACTCGGATAACGTGAAGATCATCGGCGGAGTCGTCGGAATCTATGCGCACATGTGTGTTCACCGACTCCTTCGGGAAAAGCCCCCCCCAAAGGTATATCTTGGATATCCTGAAAGTCACTTTGGCGCTGACTGTAAATAAGGTTTCTTAAAACAGCTAACACCGCTGTTAAAGCATTCGGAGACTGTTCACCTTGCATTACGAACGCTCCTTGCAATCACCCATCACTCGGCGCCCAATATACACGTCCAAATCGTCCGCGAATATGATGCTCTTGACCAATGTATTTTGGATTTCCCGGAGGACGTTTCGTGCTGCGAACTCGCGCTTGCGACTCTTTGTCATTGCCTCGTAACCGTCACGTTCGATGAAACCCAGTCGTACTTCGATCCCGAATTCTACAATAGCCTTCCCCTCTCGTCCATTCTGACAACACTCTTGAAATTTGTCCAGCGCCCTGATACGTCAAAGTTTTCCCTCCACCACATCTTCTGTCTGATCCATTGTGCCCTGCCACATCTACCCTTTCGACCAGCTCTACGCTCAGTCCCGCATGCCATGAGCTTTCTTATCAGTAATTTGCGAAGTACAGACCGCAAACACCGCGCTATAACCATTTTTTCGCTACTCATTGGAGAAGGGCGCGTACTTGACTCAAACGAACCCTCATCGGTTTCCCTTGGCGGTTCGATTGGGTCTCCTGCTCACACCGAAACTCACTTCGATATTGCAAACTGGGATTTCAGCATCGAGTTGGAAACCAAACGAACATGGACCGCCGCAATTGAACAGTTTCGGGAGGACCTCGACTTTGAAAAGTTCGGTGTCACACTGGCGAAGGTTGTGCTGGTAGCACCTCGCATTGCACCATCTTCCGCTTGGTTGAGAGCGAACGAGCTGCCTGATCTCAAAGCACTTGCCACAACGCTACGCGCAAGCAACACGGGCATCGACCATGCAGATGTGTTAGACATCAGTCATTTAGTGTTGGAAGGGCAAGTCGCAGAGGCCTGCGCCTTGGCGACAAGCGCGTGCTATCGCAGCCCAGCCCAGCCCGCTTTCTATTACTTTCAGGGCACGTTATCCGAAGATTCTCATGACAGCGGTCTGCGTGCTCTAAAGAAAGGACTGAAATGCGACGATCTACTCCCCTCTTTGCGCTTCAGTATGTTGGCGCATGCTATATATGTCGCCTTCGGAAAGGGTGTCAGTCAATTGGCTATTGGTGCTGCCTGGGAAGCTGGCATAGCGTTGTTGGTCGCCGCACTGGAGGATTCCGAGGTCTATCTTAGGGACTCTCCACCGGATGCATCTTATCGATCATCCGTGTTGGGCTGCAACCTTCTTCTTCGCCTTGTGCTGCAAGATCCCTGTGAGGATCTCTCGGTGCATGAATCAGATTTTGAAGTAAGTTGTCGTTCGTGTTCGTTCGGCCTTGGAGCATTGATTTATGTGATGCGAAGGCCGTCAGAAAGCAGATTGACTCGTTTGCTGCGATCCAGAAATACACTGGCTCGAGTTACCAATGGCTGGACCTCGACCGCATACGGGATATAATCCTTCATTTATACGTCCCTTCGGCCATAGAATGGTGTGATACCATTACGACCCAGAACGATCATCATGAATCCGTGCTGAAGAGCTCTTATGCATATTCCGATCCCGAGCTTTCATGTGACCTTTCATCGTGGTTCGAGGAGCTTCAATTGGACGCCACGAATGCTCGGATTGCCCTTGGTTGCCAAAAAACACGTATCGTCCCCGGACATCTTCCTTCATGCGAGATGTACAAGTGCACCTGGTGCATGTTTGTAAGCTCAAAGTTACTAAAATGTGCATGTGGCGGTGCTCGGTCGGTCCTTTCTTCTTCTTCGAGGGATCTCATTGCTCATAACATAATCAGGTATTGTGATATCGCTTGTCAGCAAAAGGATTGGGTGCAGCACAAGCTCCAGTGTGTGTCGAATCGCAACCAAGGGTCGCCGGTGTAAACGCTTGCTACCTCCGTATTGAAATATGCTTCCTGATGCAATCTTACTAATTTTCGCGAGAGGCGTACAAACAGAATCAAAGGCGACGACAAGGCTGCGAGAGCATTATTCTCTATGACGCGCCCTGACAACATGAGTATGAGAACCAGTACATCAGACATGATTCAAATTGGTTGTGAGCCCATCTTACGTAAACGGTCAATTCCGCCCTACGTGCGCGCCTATCATGAACCTAAGACGAACTCTCACTCCAGTTCTACAACTCGGGTGACTCAATCACCATCATGTTTAGACTGGTATTTCTTTTGGTGATCTCTACCGGACATGCTCGCGGCTTCCTTGACACCTCTTCGGATTCACTCCGAGTCCAATGGCCTGATAACTTGGACACTGCACTCCCGGACCTTTACGAGACTTCCATTCGGGAACTACAGACTGGTCTTGATGCCAGGCGTTTCACTAGTGTCGATCTTGTGAAGGTAATCGATGTCTAGCTATGGAGAAAATAACGCCGGATGCTGAGGCTTAGCGCGCTGGGTATTAGGCTTACGTTGGACGCATAGAAGAGGTCAATCTGCGTGGCCCCCAACTACATGCCGTTCAAGAAATAAACCCATCGGCTTTGTCACAAGCTGCTTTCCTAGACGAAGAACGACGCCTCACTGGTACAAGGAGCCTACTGCATGGCATACCCATCCTTCTGAAGGTATGCCGTTCCGCTTATCCAAATGCTCGTCACCCAGATAATCTTCTTGCACAGGATAACATTGCAACCATCGCATCAGAAGGTATAGTTGCGCTGGGATTTCTCAATCCTTAGAAATAACCTGTCTTTTTCGTGTAGGCATGAACACGACGGCTGGATCCTATAGCCTCCTCGGTTCTGTGGTCACTGACGATTCTGGCGTCATAAAAAGGCTTAGAAAAGCAGGTGCAATCATCCTCGGCAAGACGACCATGTCCGAGTTTGCTGGCTACCGCGGCCACGCCGCCGAAGGCTGGTCCGGCATAGGTGGTCAATGCACCAATGCCTAATACCTATTACCCCAATGCCAACCCTTGTGGGTCCTCTGCTGGGTCTGGTGTTGCCGTCTCGATTGGATTGGCCACGGTCGCTCTTGGAACCGAAACTGATGGAAGTATCAGTTGTCCGTCGAGTTTCAATAACCTCGCTGGGATCAAGCCTACCGTCGGGTTGACTAGTCGCGCGGGTGGTATGTTTTTCTACCTGGGGAATGTACACCAAGTTCTGACCTTGTACACTATCCAGTGATACCAATCAGTTCACATCAAGACAGCGTCGGACCTATGGCGCGATGGCTCGAGGATGCTGCTATCGTTTTGACCGCGATTGCAGGAGTCGATCCCAACGACAACTATACTCTTTCTCAACCGGAATCAGTTCCGGACTATATGAAGGCATTGCGAAAAGATGCTCTGCGTGGTAAACGCATCGGTGTACCTCGGAAGACATTTTTCGAAGAAGGTCTGATTCCCCAAGGAGAATCGATAGTCGAAGCCTTCGAAGACGCGTTAGATGTTCTGCGCTCTCTTGGGGCAACGGTCATAGATCCGGCTGATATTCCCTCATCGCACGAGATGCGGGAAAGTGAGAGCGAGGAGGTTACCGCCGACGTGGAATTCAAAGTAGGTCCTTTTTACCGGGAGTTTAGCTGCTCATACGAGTTGTAGATTGGCTTGAACGACTATTATTCTCGGCTTGCCTCGAATCCGTCTGGAGTACGGACACTTGCAGACCTCATTGTGTTCAATCTGGAGCACAAGGACCTGGAAATGCCAGAACCGTATACTGACCAGTCCGAGTGCGTTTTCAACTCTCGAGTCTGAAACTTGTCGAATTCATGCTGTAGGCTAATTCGAGCGGAGGCGACATCTGGGTACAACGCTACATACTTCGATCATTTATCAAAAAACATCGATATTGGCAGAACTCGAGGAATTGATGCTGCAATTAAGGAGCATGATCTCGATGCACTTGTGATACCTCAGACGTGGTTCTCGTCACAACCAGCGGTCGGTCTATTCTGCTCAGAATCTGTATTACATGCTTAAATATGTTGTCAGCTCTTGCTGGTTATCCCATCGTCACCGGTGAGTGCGTTACTTCTTGGATGCCCATATAGCTAAGAATCTGCCTCGTATTTAGTTCCCCTGGGATTCATGGCTGATAGCGTCATCCCCGAAAGAAGTAGAGGGCCAACTGTGTATCCCGCTCCCGGCGTTCCTTTTGGGCTTTACTTCTTCGCTTCAGCTTTCTCCGAGTTCGAACTCATTGGAATGGCGTATGCGTACGAGCAAGCTACGAAGACGCGTCTAGCGAGGAAGGCTTATCCTGAAGCCATTCCACGAACGCAGCTGGGGGACGTCCTTGAATTTTAACTTTCAACCGTAATACGACTTAAAACCGGTGTCTCGGAGGGTGTGGCAATGATAATTTTCTCAACAAGTATAGGGTTTTGAGTGGCAGACCCACACACTCCTATGATGGGACTTGCGCGAGGGTAAGAAAACAGCGGCGATGATAAAGATAAATCATGCCACTTGGCACGACGGATCGTGTCCGATTCAAGGGCATGGAATAGCCTTGACCGAATTATCCCTGTTATCGACTGGGCATGACTCTTGACATCAGTCTCGGTGCGATGGGACCGCCACACATAGTAAGGAGTTCCGCGAACCTTGCTTTGCCACGAGATTAGTGGGTGCAGCTGTAATAGAGGCAGTGCAAGCGGCGAGCATAAGGTAGACGTATCCAAGCGAGAAGTATATTTCAACATGTACAATAGGAAGCTGGTAGCATTGCCTTTTACACGCTTCGGACACACAAACATCGAGGAGGTGAAGATCTCCAATGAGGACCGATGAGAGAAATGGATCATTAGTCGTCTGAGGACGTGACCTTCGTATGAGAGGTACTGTATAGCCGCTGCGAGCTTCAGATACTGGCAATGCAGGATGTCGGACATACAACTATGACATAGTTGAGTTCTTGAAGCGCATTCGCGGGAAAACGCGAGTAGGTGATAGAATCAAGAGAAGTAGCGATGGTGTTCTTGGGCTGGACAGGGGCTAGAGCTTGGCCGGTCACGAGATCAGAAGGGGTTGTCAAAAACCATCACGCTTCAAACCACTTTGCAGCCCATTCTGCGTGCCTTATACGTCCTACTGAGAGTCTCTGACTTGCTAAAGTAAAGTATCTCAAACCCGCCTCCAGGTCAAGACATTGACCTGGTACATACAGGTTGCATGAATGGCGCCTAACGCGGGAGTGTGTCCCACCTGCGGTTTTCTGCCTCTCCAGCCAGATGAACCTCAAAGCGAGAGGACCCCACGCGTGGAAGAACTCCTACGCTGCAACCATCCCCCACTCGACGTCGAAACCCTGGATTTACGACGCGCCGTCCATAAATTTACTGGCATCGTGACAGAGCTTGACGAGAAGATCGTCAAAGCCAAGGAAATGCTCCACCATCTCTCCTTGGCACGAGAAAATGCAGGATGCCGTTTAAACGACGCGAAACAACTCCTCCATCCCTTGCGCTCCATCCCCGATGATATTTTGGGGGTCATATTTCAACATTCTGCGCCATCATGGGAAGGCAGCGCCCCGGAGTCTGTATTAGATTCGCTCTCTCCACGCGGGGCTCCGTGGCTGCTCTCGCATGTCTGTCGTCGTTGGAGAAATCTGGTGCTCTCTTCACCGAACCTGTGGACATTCCTCGTGTTGAAGCTTGATGATCATTCTCGTCATATAACCCCGACTCAATGCGTTTTCAAGACATATCTATGTCTTGAACGCTCCAGAAATCGCCCATTGTCAGTCTGTCTTTACAGCAGCAAAAGCAAATTTAGAGACCACCCCGTCCTCCCGCTTTTACAAGCCAGCGCCGCCCGCTGGAAAAGCTTAAAGACCGATCTATTCCCTTCCTCGCTGGAGTATTTCGCTAGAACTCCTTTCCCCATTCTTCGCGACCTTCAAATTGAGCTAGTGGCGAAACCTGCGAATAACATGGTCACCACATTCGCGTCTTCGTCCAGCATTGTCTCATTCAAATGTGACAGTTCTGTTGCTCTTGAATATGTAGACCTGCCGTGGACGCAGATAAAGGAATACGCTCATACCAATGCTTTCGGACCTCGTAACCTCAAGGCTCTTCGAAAGATGACACGTCTTCACAAGTTAGACCTCGCTGTGGGAAGCACCCATGGTCGTATCACTGTCCCGATCCCTCTGCCAGAATTACGCGAACTATATCTGACTGAATTACCGAAGGCGGGTCCGACTCACATGAAGGACATGTTCGGTGCATTAGAGATGCAGTCGCTCGCATACCTGAGTCTCACCTTTCCCCACGAGCTCATTGACCGGTCCATGCACTTTCCTCCCTCCCACAATGCACTGGAAAATTTGACTAAACTGCGCATCAGTGGCAATCCGGTCGGTCACTCGGATAACATCCAACGCCTCCTTGCATTCCTTTGCCTCACCCCCAATGTCGTCGAACTTGGCCTCGAGTTGATCAAGTTAACTGACGAGTTGATCGATGGTCTCGACTTTACGAAGACGCCTAGGTTGCCACGCCTTCGTGTTCTCGACATCAGCGAATGTGAAATCAATTACGTTTTCCATAGCTTTTGGGATATGTTAGAAACCAGGTAGGTATCCAGGTCGATCGCTGTCTGTGATTGCACTTGCTGAGCACATTGTTAGGACACTTGACCAAGCTGCGACCGCCGTGGAAGGTAACTCTGATGGTCGATGCCTAGAGAAAGTGTGTGTGCCACGCTGGGTGTACATTCATGGACTTAAGCTACGAGAGAGTATTCGAGATGTTCTTGATGTAGAGTGTGGCTTCGCGCTCGACGACGACGACTGCGATGATAGTACAGACTCTGATGATAGTACTGATTCTGATTCTGATTCTGCTGTGTAGAGTCGAAGCTAAATCATTTCAGAGTCGTTATGTTGGACGCAGCTTCTCGGTGTAGTATGTATATCGTCTTGATAATCACAAGTATACTGTACACCTTCTGGTTCGTATCTCTTGTAGACGAGGTACGAGTTTGAGGAGAAACGAAGAAACGAAGTAGTAAACCAATACATGCCCCCGCCGGCAGTCAAGTGAAATACGCTGATAAAGTAAGGCCACGAAAATGCGACATCAGACGCGCGATTTAGGTTTGTTTTACGTGGCGATCATCTCGTCGTGACTCCTTCCTCGACGACCACGACTTCGATCTCTAATCTCACCCCCACGCTCACTAGCGAGAGCTACTTCACTTTGCTTTAATTCTCCACCGTCTTATAGCCCTTAATTGACATTCTTATACAGGTACTGCAATTGTTGATTGGTTCCTCAACCCCTGTAATTGTCCAGTTACTTGGCTTCACCCCTCCTCCAAATCTACTCGTTTGGGCCTAACGCCTCTGTACAAATGTGCACCCAAATTAATTCACAGCCAATGCACCCTCAAGCTTTCAACGCCCTGCATGCTCGAGCATTAATGCTCTCGAAACACAACTTGGACTAACCGCCACTCATGATGCAATACTCGAGCTAGCACCGCTCCTGAGTCATCACTCGAGCTACTTAACCGCTCCTGAACCACTACTCGAGCTAACCGCTCCTGAACCGCACTCGAGCTAACCGCTCCAGAACGAATGCACCCTCAGGCTTCAACACGCCTGAACCAACAACACACACTGGTGCTTCAACGAGCACTTGAAGTTAATCATTTGGCTACGTCTACTATTTTTACTGGCAGGATGTCTCTGATCAGTGTATGCTTTGAGTCTCCCTCCCAGCTCTGGGGACGCAGCGCGTCGGAAAACTCCTCCTACAACATGGGTGTTGTGATTCCTAGAGCCTTCACACTGAGACGGAGATCCGCGAGGGTATCCTCCTTGCCCTCGCGGACCCTGCCCAACCCACACTATACTACCAACCGCCACAGCGCCGATCACAGTACCACAAACGAAAGCCAAAGCCGGCGCCCATCGTCACAATCTGCCACCTTGTTGAGCAGCAGACACTCGATTAGTCTAACTCGGAGGACGGAGATAACGATAGGGACGAGCGGGATGACGAAGATGACGTAGTTAACCTGCGGGATCGGTTTGGGCGGTTCCCAGTTAGGTAAGGGTTCGGGGTCGGGGTAGGTTCGGGGGGTCGGTTAGGGTTCGGTAAGGGCTCGGTAAGGGTTCGGTAAGGGTTAGAATAGTATATAAAAAAGTGGCGGCAGGTGGCGGTTGGCTGCTTTTGGGTTGGGTGGCGGGTTTTGATGACTTCGCTGTCAGTGTCGTCACAGGATTAGTAAAGCCTCTTCCTTATCGCCGTCGTCCGAGTTAGACTGATCGAGTCTGCGCTCCCTTGTTGAGCGGTACACAAACGATCCCGTCGTTACTCTTCATAACGTCTGGAATAACACAAGTACTTGAGCGACAGATTTTCGGACAGACCCATTACAACCAGGAAAATAAACATTACGTGACGCTGAGTGAACACACAACACCGATAGCGAATAAATACAGATGCATACCATAGTCAATAAAATTAGTGGTTGTCCTCTAGTCTACTCCCCAACGGGAACCATACTCCGAATCTTCTCATGCGCCAATTGCTTGGGCAACGGCGCAATCAGATCTACAGGCGCGCGCTTCACCAACGCCAACAAGTTCAACCGAATGCGCCGCAACTCCTCGTCCTCCCCAGACTGTTCCACCTTGACACCAGGATCCGGAGCCTTGATAAGACGCATCAACGCAGCCTCGACATACTCCAAGACCTGCTTCAGCTCATCCGGAGTTTCGATTGACAGCCCGCTGTCTTTCTTGAACTTCTTGCCCTCCCACTCTTCCTCGCTTCGGAAGATCTCATCCGGATCGTGGATCAGCGAAGCCATGTCGATCTTTTCACTCTGCAGGTGAATAAGCGGATATATGTACTCTGAGGCGCGTATATGCGCCATGAGTTTAGCGGAATCGGTTTTCGAAGGTTCCTGCTTTACCGGGGGCCGTTCAACGAGAAGGCGCGCCGTTTCCTTCAATATCGAGTGCTGACCGTCTGTCAGCGGGTCCAAGACGTTCCTTTCCACCCAGCGCGCAAGCGGCATTCCCAACTCAAGTTCACTGTCGGGTACAGAACGCGGGGGCATAGATCTCGGCCGCTTGAGAAACTGTGCCAAGCTTCGAATGTACGCGTAGCCATCGACACCACCGTATACCACGTCTTCAAGATACGTCTCCGCTTCAGCAGCGCGCCGGGAACTGAAATAAGTGCTGTCGTCGTCGTCGCGCTTTCGTTTCTTCACGTTCTCCTCCACGTCCAGTTGCTCCTTGATGACTTCCGTGACAGACTCCTCCACAACTCCTCGGCGTTTCATATCATCGGCCAACTCCCCAGATAGCACGGACAAACTTCCCCAGTCCAGAGTATGCACTTCACGTTCCTGCTTCTCTACGAGTCGTTCTTCATCCTTCTTCAACCGTGAATAGCTGCGAAGAATATTCCAGTGCTTCTTGTCCGGCGGGACCGGTGGTATGTGGGCCTCCTGTTTGGACGGAAAAGTCACAGCGCCGAGATGGGGCGGTTGGGGTGTAGCCGAACCGCTTGGTTCGGGCTGAGGAGGCGGGTATAATGGTATTACACGGGGCCGTGCCAGAGGTTCTGGAGACAAGGCCGATAGCATTGTGTACGGGTCCTCCACTGCAGGAAATTAGTAACAACCAGGTAATGAAGCTAGGTTGCTCTTACTTTCCCAGTAGTCGAGGCTACCGTCAGCGTGGAAAGGCGGGCCCTCTTTCTCAAAGCGTAGTCGCTCCTTCTTGGTCTTGTACTTCTTCCCTGTATGACTTCAGTACAAACTCATCGAAATCATGACGAAACTTACCCTTCAACTTGAGAGCAAACATTGTCCTCGCGAGGTCCGAATTGGGTGGGAAAACGCCTAGACCATCTCTTGCGCCTGGTAAGTGCCCGTCTGCGTCTATGCTCTCCGAGATGGGGTTCTTCGATTCGGTCTGCTGCGTTTTCTTGTACGGCCCACGCGTACTACGACGCACAGACGGTCCCGCAGACGCGGACATGACAGACTGAGAACGTCTGTTGACAGCAGGATCATCCACATCCATAGCCATATCATCGTCGTCGTCAACGTTGACCTCGGCGTCGTCGCCCTCGTTCTCGACATCGATGTTCCAGTCCGTCTCGTACTGTATGACAGTCGCGCTCGCCTTGGAGATGAGATCCAGCGCCCATACTTCAATCTTATCCGCCTCGGTGAAGTATATAGATCCAGGTGCATTGAACGCCTTTGCGTTCGCGGTGACAAGTCGCAGGTCGGACTGCTCCAAATTAATAGGACAAATATACAGAGATAAAAACACGCACAGTAAAGTCCTCCAGCGACCTGTACTTGCCCCGCGCAACCTTGTTGGTCATCGTTCCAAAGTCCATCGGCCGCTTCACGACGGCTGAGTATCCTGGTACCTCCGAGACATTCACCGGATGCAGGAAAAAGGCATAATCATCCTTCCTGCACACTATTGTTGAGAATGGGTGAAGCTGAGTAGGGAAAAGGCCGTACTTTTTTATCTGCGCGATAAGCTTGGTGAGGACCTCCTTTAGCGGCTTTAATTTGACTGGACGCGGTGGTTTGGCCGGTTTCTGCGCCTTCAGCGCCCTGAGCGAGGGCAGCTTGAGCGTAATGCGCGGTTTCGACACTGCTTGCTCATCATGGTCGACGATGGCGAAGCTTTCAAAGTTTTCGTCCATCTGCCTGGTGACTGTACCAAAGGGTTGGCTTACATAAGTGTTCACGTGGTACCTCCTTCATTTGTGTGGCGGTGCTAACTGGTCAAGCATGGAGAAAGATTGGAGAAAGTTCAACATCAAGGTGTAAATGTACTGCATGACTGTTCGTAGATATGTGTGCTAGGTATCATCGTGTATGTAAGAAAGTCCTTCAGTATCATTGTCGCTCTGAGTGATTCCACACTCTACCTTGATAGCACCTATGATATCCCGCCAGCGATGCAATTTGGAAAAATACATCCAGCGGGGAACACATACTTTCTCCAGTATGCAACGGGAGGTGGACATCTCATGCATATCTTCTTCTCTTGACCCATGTGAGCTGTCCTCAAGCTCCATTGTTGCTGTTGCAGTATTGTCTCCAGCAGCCTCTGCCGCGTCCATAGGTTTGGGCTGGACATGACAACGTGTCTCCAGCATATCACAAAACTCGGGAAGAATGTCATCATCGAAGAAACACTCGTTGACATCGAGAATACGAAGGCATGGAAGTCTCTCTGTGGAATGAAGACCAAGGACCAACTGCTCTGTAAAAGGGACAGCGTCAAATTGCAGCTCAACAACATTGGGAGTGAGAGACAGGAATGCGAGTAGACGTTCACCGTTATCTGGGTGACAACGCTTGTTCCTTTGGAATTGGACAGAAAGTTTGGTTATCCCGCTCAACGCGCTATGAGCAGTAGGGAAATGCATGATCCGGTTGTTGATGGTGAGGAAACCCAAGATCAGGTGAACGAGCGAGGGCACCTCTAGAGCCTCAAAGAACTCCTTCATGAGCGTCTCGCTGGGCACTGCAAACCATTCGTTGAGCCGGAGCTCTGACAATTCCGGGAAACGGATGGGATCATCGATGGGAGAATCCTTGTTTGTATTCACCATCGAAAGGGACAACTTCCGAAGCCGAATCATCTTCCGAAGAGCAGGAAGGCCGTAGAAGCTATACGCATTGGCAAATTGATACTCCGTTATATGAGACCAGGGCAGAACGACGTAGCGGAGGGGAGAGGAGGACTTGATGACTCTCAGGGATATGAGGTTGGGTGCTGACGCGAATACGTCGATTGCCGTGCCGTTCGAGTACTTCTCGAGCTCTATTTCGAGGTATCGAAGAATAGAGAACGGAATGCCAGAGAAGCATTTCAGAGACTCTGCGGGTAGAGCGGTCAACAGGCGCTCCCAGCGCCCGACACTAGCTTGTAAGAGGCCCAGCACTGGATGGGTTTCAATGCCGCTAGTACTCGCGAGTGATACTGATAATGGACACATTTTGGAGCGTTCAAGATAGATGTACGTCTTGTACACACATTGTGTGTGGGAAATGTAAGGGGCGTGCTTGTCGAACTTCAACTGCAGGAAGGACCATAGATTCGGGCAAGAGAGGACCTGGGTTCTCCAACGATGGCAGATATGGGAAAGCAGCCACGGAGAGCCACGGGGGTCGAGCGTGTCTACGCCATCCTGGTTGTCCTGCCATGACGGGGTACAATGTCGGAATATTTCGCCCAACACATCCGCAGGTATAGATCGAATGGGGTGAAGGATAGCTTTTGAATCATTGAGGCGGCATTGTGCATTCTCGCGTACTGTACTATTTCGTTCAATTCGTTCGTCACAGGTCACAAGGACCTTCGAATTGACGAAATGTCACAATGGTCACTGGAAATTTTGCGAAAAACTCCCTGGCGGGGCCCCCGCTGGCCTCCCGACGCAGCTCCGCCGCGTCGGCTATTGCCTTATATGGTAATCTGACGAAACGAAAATTTCGTCAGACCCGGTCACAGGTCACAAGACCTGACGAATTGATCGAAATACTACAGTATCTGCACGAGATGATTAATCTGTTCATCGAGGGAAGCCAACATGACTGGGAATGTCTGGACGACATGTCTGAATTCGGATATCTCGGCGTCGCGCGGAGCATGGTTGCAACGTAAAAGCTCTTCCGCCCGCGCAGTACGCGGTGGTATCTGAGGTTCTCTTAGCTGGTGAGACAGAGAGATGCAGGTAACAACATACGCTGAAACTCGCCATAGCCTACGTTGCAAGTCGATGACTGTTCCTTATATGCAAAGGCGTGTACGGTCTAGGGGAAAGATAAAGCCAGTCAGCCAGAGATTGGCTTCTCGCGTGCTTTGTGGGTCGCTGAGGGGACTTGATCAAGTTGATGGTCAACTGCCAAGCGAGTTCCGGTCTCGTGACCGACACCCAAGGTAAGGTTGTATAATATTAACTACGAGGAAGAGACGTCCTTGAACGCCACTCTACGACATTGCGGTCAGTAGTCGAACACATAAATAGTGTTTCTGCCTAGCAGAAGATCATATTATTATAAGTTAACAGCATTATATATAAGAATGTCCAATGAGCCCTACAGGCTATAACGATATCACGCTGATATAAGATTGTTCAACGCCGTCTTCTCCCTTTCCTTCGCCTGCAGACTCGACTCTTTCAATCTTAAAAGACCGGACTGAATACTCTGCATGTGGACCTCTGGAGGAATCGACGATCCAACAAGTCCCGGAGCAGCTACCCGCTCACGAATTACCTCTATATCAGCCTTCATCTCCTGCAATGTATGCATGGCAGTAACAACGTGAACGAGCGCCGCCTTCCTATACTCCGTGACCGCTCGCAGAACAGCAAGTCCATTGTTAAATCTCCGAAGAGTCGCCTTGTTTCCCCCCAAGAACGTCCAGAGCGATGAGAGCACTTCGTCTCGCTCCGACGAGATAGTAAAGTCCTCCCGCGAGACAAGCTCTGCGATGAGGTCAAGACGTCCCTCAAGATCAGCCAGGTTTTTCATCTGGAGTGTACCCTCTAGGATGAGGCGTTCTGTCCCGTCCGACAGGTAGTCCATCGATTCCGTGAATTTCTTGAGGACAATAGAATCAACAGATGGGGGCCGCCACGGCGCATACCAAGGGGCGGAGATGGCACTCGGGTCATTACGCGCAGCATCGATGGACGCTAGTGCGTGGTTGTTCACACCCACAATGCTTGGAACACATCAGTTAAACATCTCAATTTTTGAAAATCGCGACTCACCCATCAACCGTGTATTTGACGTGCGAGCTAAGCTTCTGAAGGCCCTCCGATGTAGCTTTGGCATCGTTGACAAAATCCAAAAGGGTCTCTGCAACCAAGTCGCGAGTTTTCAATTCGCTGACCTTGACGAGCGTGATAAGATCCTTCGTGGCAATTTCTGATTTCTTGATTTCAAGAGAGAGGGTAGACCCGCCAATTGACTCCTCCAACATCTTCTCGAACGTCTTGCTCTGAATGTCAACAAGAGCAGGAAAGTCGGCCACCTGAGGTGTGAACATGACAGACGTGCAAAGCGATGGCATCAGTATCGATGAACCTGGGATGATGCACACGGTTTGGACGACGGGGAGGAGAATGTTTCCCATCCAAGCTAGGAGATGCGCCAATATGTACATGACGAGGAAGAGGGATAGAGGAATCTGGAGAAGACGACCCGCAATGATGACAATATCGTAAATGTACCAAAAGAAGTTTGCGGGTTCGACTTTGCGCGCAGGCACTACGTTCGGCGGAGGTGATGATGTGTTTACAGGCGCAGGCGCCGCTGCTGGTGGTTGGGAGGCAAGATTAGGAAGGAAAGGCTCGAGGCGAGGCGTTCCACGACGTGTGGCTTCTTCCCGCTGCCTACTTGTTGGCCGAATCCTTCTAGGACTCGTATTGCCTATAATCAGCTTGCGTTTCCTGGCGCCATGGGGAGGCTTTCGTGGACGGGAGGCAGTAGTACCTGCTTCAGAAGGTTCCCTATGCGCAGGATCGTATTCATCTTCCCACTCTGAGTCGGTCAACGAGATGATGCTCTACAAAGATTCTCAGCAGCCAAACCAAGAGATAGGGAGACACACGCACGGCATTGGTTAAGCTAGAACGACGAGATCGATGAGATGGCTCAGAAGACATGGTAACCGGTCAAGATGAAAGAAATGGCTACACGCTGTAAAAGCATAGATGCGTCATAGTCGCACGTGTTGTCGAGCCAACTGAATTAAGCGCAATTAAGCTCTGTAGAGGTCAGAGAGCGCAACAGTAACGTCAGCATCGCCAGAAGGCCGAGGAGAGTAAGTAAGGTCGGGAGGAGGTGGAGGACGCGTGGCGTAATCATTTTGAGCCATTTTGGGTCAAGTCATTGTGCAAGCGCCTGGGTCCCGGGATGAAATAGAGACAAAGAACAGGTTCCGGCGAGTCGTCTGGTTTGGCGCGATCTGTCGGTACTTGGCTCAATACAAAGCAGCAGGTGCAATCCATTTTGAGCAGAAACAATAAGAAAGAGGGTCAGGGGAGCCAAGTCCGAATTCGGCAAGTATGTGTCACATGATCTAGACACCTTTCACCCAGACGACTCGGAACGAGAGGACGCCTGAAGCCCTAAGAAAAGATGAATACAAACGTCTGGAGATCAAGAAGACTGTGTGCAGATGGTGTATACCTTCAAAATCGCGTCGAAGTTGTCTAAAATGGCGCGCAGCACATGGAAGCTATTGCAAATGAACTGGTTTGATAATTGATTGCCATATCAGGATCGGTCCGAGCTTGGATATGGACCACCACGAAGACAATAAGAGAAAATCGGAAATGTCTGGGATTATTCCCTTATTGTTTCTCCCTGCATTGACTACTACCTGCCACGACCGGGCCCTCTCTTGCGCTCTCCTGGCTTTTCCTGCGTTCTCCTCGACTGAAAACCGTTCGGTCTTTGGCTAAAAGCACCTTCTGGCGTGCACCTTGTGATTCCGTGTTCTGTGATACACGCTGTGCTGAGGCGCTGATAAGCGTTCCGTGTGCTACATAGCGTCCTGTGAGCATGTTTCTTCCTCTCACCATGGATATGGCACTGACGATGAACGTATCGACCAGCCCGCGTTCAGTACTCATGTCCCGACCACTGGCGAGTCTTGGTCTCCAACATCCACTCACACGAAGAACTCACCCATGCAAATAGGTGGCCTCCGTTAACGTGGAGTCTCCCGAAGACATAGTACGTCCTCTTACCTTCCTGTCGGCTATCTCCTCAGAGCTTTGTATAGGACTATAAACGCACCGTTCAAAAGCAACCTCCTCCTCAATTCTCTGTCGAAATACTACCTCCTACCAAGCACGGTACGTTCTTTTCGATATGCACGACTATCTATGAACCATCTCTTCCAGGCTCAAGTCATCTTTTCGGATTGAGGATATCGGCTATTGGTGGCCTCAACTCTTCTCGGTCGTCCAGGGCATCTTCCTACTCGAGCGATTACGACGTATGGCGTCGATGGAGGATTGGCTGTGGCTTCAGGAAGAACTGGAAGAGCACTACGACCGGCTGGCCCGCGAGAAGCGACACCGTCTTCTAGCCGGTAAAGGTATAAAAAAAGACGGCTTTTATAAACAGGATGCCGCATCGTCATGGGATTCTTTACCGCCTGGTCCCGATCCAAATTCTGTTGCCCAACATTTCCATGATTTGGTCCCGAACTTGACCAAGAAGGGAACTGTCTTCCGTGCCAGCCAGGCGATCATCGACCAGAGGTTTTTAGAAATCAAGGCTTTTATAGAGGCTTTATTCAAAGATGACCAGCCTACCCTTATAGTGGATCTACGTGGGGATCGCCTTGTGACTGATTTTTTCGGTATCTGGCGGAGAGACCTGGACTTGCAGCGCAAGGCGGAGAAGGAACGCAAGCGCTCCTCAGAGCCCGGTGTTGCCTCCTCCCGCTCCTCCACCCGGATATCTATTTCCAGCAGCGTTTTCTCCATGTACTTTGAGAATGCGTCCATGCCTAGTGTCGTCAGTCAATCGCCCTCGAAAGCGCGGAAATTTTCGTTTTCGTCGACACTGGCTCTTACCAGCGGCAAACAGTCCAAGGACAACCGCGACTCCGTCATATCCAGCTCTGTCGTCTCCCTAGTCGGGCCTCCGCCATCCTTGAAACTTGACATCCCCATTATTGTCACCACCCAACGGCACGAAAGTCGACGAAACTCGGTTTCATCTGACTCCTCCTCGACTTCGTCTCCGCGCAGCTCCACCAGTTCCCATCGCTCGCTCCCAAGTGTCATCGACGACAAGCCCACACCATTTGGTTACAACCCTCATGTTTCTCCTTCTGGTTTGAGCGCACTACCAGAGGACGAAGAAATATCCGGTAAATCCGATAACCTTTTGGGAGTTCCTCTTGAGCGCCGCACCAGAGGAACGGTCGCTAGTCGTAGAGCGCGTCGGAGCGGCCAGATGTTTGCGCACAATCCGGAGTTTCTCAACAGCATGCAAGCTTTGGACTTGGAACGTACGTGACGACAACTTCCTCTCGATTTCTATACTGACTTTAAAACAGGGAACAATCGGGAGTCGTGGCAATCACATATGTCTGGAGCGTCGGCATATGCTGATTTGGGCTTTGCTTTTACCACTACACCGCCGAGGTCCTCAAGACTATCTGTCAGCAGCGTTGCGACGTACATGTCCGATAGCTCCGTAGACGCTGTACTTCCTCGAGAGATTCCTCGTGCGCGCGGGGTAAATCATGGACGGCGGGCTACCCGCACCATGTCAGAGGCTCTGTCGGAAGCGGATGTTGAAGGCTTGGACGATTACTACTTCTCCGGTATGTTCTTGTCTTACTCTGCTATGCTCATCATCTCATACTTTTGATATCAGACTTCCCCAGACCCGACTCTGCCATGTCCGCATCGTCAGGTGAATCCCGCCCGCCCGGTGCAATGGGGCACTACCGACCGACAAGCGGCATGTCCCTGGACTCGGCCGACTTTGTCATGTCCAGCGACCACGACGAGGACTCGTCTGCGTATGGCGGATATGAAACGGACGACACACTCGATGTCCCAATGACCGCGCGCACGATTATGCCGCCGTCCCCCACGATGTCGATTATCTCTTCCTCGGCGTCCTCGTCCGGCTATTCCGCATTCTCTAGCGCCTCGCTTTCTACCGTCTCGTCCGTGATGGAGTCTGTCGGTGACGACAGGAAGCCGCTCTCGCCTACTGCGCCGGTGACTGTCAAGGCTGCGTGCGATAAGACTATCATCATCTTCCGCGCTACACGCGATATACCGCTGTCTGACGCGAGACAGAGGATCAAGTCCAAATTTGCTACGCAGGAGAAGATTTTGTTGAAAGACGGGTTCACTATTGCGCTTGCGATGCAGGAGTCGATGCGGTCACGCAATTCTGTGGTTTCCTTGGCGAGCGAGGGAGACCTCAAGCTTATTACCACCCCGGAGGAATGGCGCTGGGTCATGACCTACGTCGACCACAGCAAAGTCACTCTTCGCGTTTTTGACGACGGTCAAATCTATTAAATTATTTTCTGGTTTGCGCCACCTTTCGTTTTCTCATCTGTACCCTTATCGTTTCCGCCTGTGCTACATCATACCCCCACCTCCATCCTCATCCCAAGTAGACCGTTTTCGTCATTCATTCGATTCGATTCGTTCCCATCTCAAACCTTTTTCTTTTCAGTACATACAGTTGATTTCACTAATTCATACGGAGAACACAAATGAATGTATCATCAGCATCACCTTGCTTGTCAATATCATTTGCTGCAAGCGTCGTCATTTATCTGATGTGGTGCTCGTCCAGAATCTAAGCCATCAATGGTGCAAACGTTACTGGGTATTAGTTCGGCTCCACCCCAATAGCAGGCCTGTGGTGTAGAGTCTCAATATTGATTGCATGATTTCAGTCCGACCAATGCCACTGTGCCAGCGCGTGTGTCTACTTTCGACTATTGTGAATGTGATTTCGTTGTCAATTACAGTATTTTCATTCACCGGCCAACATGATTGTGAAACGGAAAGCACGCGATCGCCTTGCCTCTTGGACCCGGTGCGTTCTCGTCTCCTGCTTTCCGCCAGCGGAGAGCTGCAATTGGAGCCTAGACCTAGTGCCACTTCATCTGGATTCTGCTTCCTTCTCTTATACTGAGCTCAAAGGGCAAGTGCGCCAATAAGATGGTGAAGAGGCTGGATTTGAGTTTGGAAGAATTAACCAGTCAGACTTGAACCCAACTCAAACCAGCATGATCATTGAAATGGTGCTGTTCGATTCACCTGGGCACCTGAGCCACGGACTAGTACTTGACACATACTTGCATGACATTGTTACTGGACATTAATGAACTCTTCTGCACCTTCACTCTGTGCCGCGTTCATTTTCAGACGTTTGACACACAAGCAAGGTTCTCAGCCGGCGCTTCCCGAGTCATCAAGCCCCAACAGTCGCCTGAGGCATCCCCCGCTCCATTCGCGCCGAAGGGGCGCCAGCAGGTAATGGTGACCGTGTCCAATCCGGTAAGATACTTCGCTCCTGCCGGTCAACTACCTCGCCTTCCGGGGCGGCCGCTGCCTCGTCCCACTTTTCTCTTGACAGCTCGGCTCCACCTGTCTTCAATGAACCAGCAAGCGAGCCACCAATCCAAGCCATCGTGGAAGGCGTGAATGCCGGTGCCTTGCCCGCGTTCACCTTTGCGCGCTCAGACTGTGCAGCCGGCGGCGCAGGCGTATTCAAGATTGCAAAGTACGGCGTCAAAGGACGCAAGACAGCGTATTTATCGTATTGAGGCGGTGTAGGTCGGCCAGGTCTGGTAGGCAGACGCGCCGCCGAAGTAGGGCGAGTAAGGGCGCGTAGAATTTCAGTGTGGAGGCGTGGGATGAAGCCAGGCAGCATCGCGGTGCCACCCACGACAAGAATAGACGAAGCCATTGTTTTCCGCAAATCGACTGGGATCTGTATATAATTAGACAAGAATAAAATAAACAGGGAAGGACCGACCTTTAACAGGGAATCGAGAATCACTTCGGCTACGCTGCTTTCATCGACATCCCCGCCATCGAACAGCAGCTCAGCTGATCTCTCGCGCACCCAGCCCGGTATCTTCAATGCGCCGTACCCCGTAGCTGTATTTTGTGATGATGGAGGGGGTACCCGCATTGTCAAGTGGGATGCAGTAGAACATCTTTCGTATATTTCGACAACTCGATAAGCAGGATCGTCGCTTCGTCTGTCGTCCAATAAGGGATTTCTAGCTGGCGTAGAAACGACAGAAAAGTCTGACGACTCTGGCTGAGAAGACATACTTTCCCTCCCCGCAAAGGAAAAGTCCGAGTCTGTGTTGTTCTCACTAGACGGAATATCTGGCTCGGATGATAACTCGGGCGCGGGTGTATTCCCTCTATCCGCGAATATTCCAGGGGGGTCGCTGACGAAACAAGCGCGCGTTTTGATCTCTTCAACGAGAGCAGGGGTGAGTACTTCTACTGGGACGCGCGTTATACGGTTAGCAGCAGGGACGTTGACGTGGGCACTGAGAGTAGTCGGGGGTGGGAGATAACTGCCGTGGACATGAATGAATTGGGATAGATGGAGAGAGAGGGCGGCACCCGCTAAGGGTGTAGTGCGTAAATATGGGAAGAGTGGCCTGGCAGCGAATATCTAAAGGACGATAAGAGAGTTTCAGAGAAGGAAAAACAGTAGCACTTGCAGGTAGAACGGTGGATTCCTGATGGCCACAGTCGAGGACTAGCCCCGTTATTCGGCCAACGGCAAATAATGCAAGAAGGTGACTGGACGCAAACGAAACGGAGGGTACCTTTGAGGAACTTAGCGACAACAACTCTTTCAAAAGATTACACGCACAAGCAAGTTCTCAAACAATATCTTGGTCATCATTTCCTTGATATACAACGGCAACAACGGGTGTTCAACCAATATCACCTTCCTAGCCTTGGGATCTGTCAACAGGGAGCTGCAGCATTCAGCCACCCACCAGCCACGCCGCAAAGAAACACATACTCATGAAAAACAGACCGCAGTGTTCTCTCCAAGTTAATCTCCAGCATACGGTCCTCCTCCTCGCGTTCTGCCGGATTCGTCGCACGATTCAGCTTCCACAGCGGTGCGCCGTTCTTGCCATCAGCGTACAGCACGTCGCGCGGGCGTCCTTCGCCACTGAAACCCACTTTCCATATCCGTGAGCCTGGGTCGATTATGACGCGGTCTTCGACACCATACAGAGAGTGCCGCCGGGTGGTCGCATAGTGCGGCGAGGCCTGAGCAGTCGTCGTGCTCGTGTTTGCTATTCTTGACGTTGTCGGCGTCGATGGCACGGCCGTTCTAGAGCGGACAGGTGTCGTCGGCATGGTCAACATGATGATGGAGAGGAAGAAAGGTGATCGATCAGTGAAATTACAATTCAAGCTGTCCACTTGGATCAACAAGTAATTACTGTGGAGTCTTGCGTTTCGCCTCTCGTACGCCTCCCGTAAAATTATTCTAATGTATTGTACATCTGATTCTCCGAGCTTGGGATACTCAACTGACGCGATTCAGGCCGTCTATGCGCGACAAAGGTGAACATGGCGTCCTCAAACGACAGTCCGAAACATTCCCAATCTGAGTCCCAGTCTCTTCGTATGAGGACGGGTTGGAAAGTGAAGTAGAGGCCGCATGCAGTCCAAAACTTGGGTAGACTGCGGATCTTGTACGATATGATGATGCCGGGGGAGTGGATTGCTGCAAGGTGGAGGAGAGTGCGAAGGAGGGGAGCAAGTAGTTCGGGGAAATAGACCTGTTGGCCAAATGACAACTTATCATAATGATTGTCGAGGAATGGAGCATACCAGATCGCTACAAATAGCATCTGTCAACGGCTTGTCGCAGAGAAACTCCTTCTCAATCCTTAACGCGTGTTCTTCATTTCCCCACGCTAGCGGTCGAATGAACAATGATTCTGAATCGTGCCGCTTCACTGAGAAGCTGGGTCCGACATAACGACTCTGAAATGATTCGGCTTCGACTCTACACGGCAGCATCAGAATCAGTGCTATCATGTACTATCATCGGAGTCGTCGTCGTCGAGCGCGAAGCCACACTCTACATCAAGAGCACCTCGAATACTCTCTCGTAGATGGAGTGGGTGATGTACGCCCAGCGTGGCACACAGACTTTCTCCAGGCATCGACCATCAGAGTTACCTCCAACGGCTGTCGCAGCTTGGTGAAGTGTCCTAACAATGTGCTCAGCAAGTGGAATCACAGAGAGCGATCGACCTGGATACCTACCTGGTCTCTAACATATCCCAAAAGCCATGGAAATGATCAACAACGTAATCGACTTCACATTCGCTAATGTCGAGAACACGAAGGCGTGGCAACCTAGGCGTCTTCGTGAAGTCGAGACCATCGATCAACTCGTCAGTTAACTTCATCAACTCGAGGCGAAGTTCGACGACATTTGGGGTGAGGCAAAGGAATGCAAGGAGGCGTTGGATGTTACCCGAGTGACCGACCAGATTACCCCTGATGCGAAGTTCAGTCAAATTTCCCAGTGCATTGTGGGAGGGAGGAAAGCGCGTGGACCGGTAAATGAGCTCCTGGGGAAAGGTGATACTCAGGTATGTGAGCGACTGCATCTTTAACGCGCCGAACATATCGTTCATGTGAGTCGGACCCGCCTCCGGTAATTCAGTCAGATGGAGTTCGCGTAATTCTGGCAGAGGAATCGGGACGTTGATACGAGCATGGGTCCTTCCCACAGCGAGGTCTAACTTGTGAAGATGTGTCATCTTTCGGAGAGCCTTGAGGTTACGAATCTGGAAAGCGTCGGTGTAAGCGTATTCCTTTATCTGGGTCCACGGGAGGTCTAAATATTCAAGAGCAATAGAAATGACACATTTGAATGAGACAATGCTGGACGAAGACGCGAATGTGGTGACCACGTTATTCGCAAGTATCGACACTAGCTCAATTTGAAGGTCGCGAAGAATGGGGAAAGGAGTTCCAGAGAAATAATCCAGCGAAGAAGGGTGTACAACGGCCTTTAAGCTTTTCCAGCGGGCGGCGCTGGCTTGTAAAAGCGGGCCGACGGGGTGGTCTTTAAGTTTGATTGTGCAGTTGTAAAGCCACACCGACAATGGGCGATTTCTGGAGCGTTCAAGACATAGATATGTCTTGAAAACGCATTGGGCCGGGGTTATACGACGAGAATGACCATCAAGCCGCAACACGAGGAATGTCCACAGGTTCGGGGAAGACAGCACCAGATTTCTCCATCGACGACAGACATGCGAGAGCAGCCACGGAGCCCCGCGTGGAGAGAGCGAATCTAATACAGACTCTGGGGTGCTGCCTTCCCATGATGGCGCAGAATGTTGGAATATGACCCCCAAAATATCATCGGGGATGGAGCGCAAAGGATGGAGGAGTCTTCTCGCGTCGTTTAAACGGCATTCTGCATTTTCTCGTGCCAAAGAGAGATTGTGGAACATTTCCTTGGCTTTTACGATCTTCTCGTCAAGCTCTGTAAGGATGCCAGTAAATTTATGGACGGCGCGTCGTAAATCCAGGGTTTCGACGTCGAGTGGGGGATGGTTGCAGCGTAAGAGTTCTTCTACGCGTGGGGTCCTCTCGCTTTGAGGTTCATCTGGCTGGAGAGGCAGAAAACCGCAGGTGGGACACACTCCCGCGTTAGGCGCCATTTCATGCAACCTGTATGTATCAGGTCAACGTCTTGAACTGGAGGAGCGACTGAGATACTTTACTTTAGCAAGTCAGAGACTCTCAGCAGGACGTATAATGCGCGCAGAATGACTGCAAAGCGCGCGCAAGTTTTGGGCGTGATGGTTTTTTGACAACCCCTTCTGATCTCGTGACCAGTCATGCTCTTGAGTCTTGACCACCACTCGCCCCTCAGCCCAATGTCTGTTACAGACCCGAACATCCTTTGTGCCATCGCTACTTATCACCTACTCGCGTTTTCCCGCGAATGCGCTCAAGAACCCAGCTATGGCATGATTACGTCTTCCATAATCTGATTAAAACTCGCAGCGGCTATACAGTACCTCTCATACTGTCGGAATGGGAACGGAACACATACATTGTCCATGGACACTCATTATCACTTGTGATGAACCATCTTGCTAGTCTGTTCTGTTCATGTTGGGACCTTTCTTATTAGCTTGATCAAGGTTGACGGAGATTGTATGCGGCGCCGTTGTTGATTTTTACCAGGAAATGTATTGGCTTCGAGGTCATCAGGCGACGTCTCTCCTAATGATACATTCTCTTGTCTGTCCTCAATGGAGATCCTTACCTCCTCGATGTTTATAGGTCCTAAGCGTGTAAAAGGCAATGCTGCCGGCTTCCAATCTTCTGCGAAATCCTACAGAAGTCGTTGAAATGTGCTTCTCGCTTGGATACGTCTGTTACCTTATGCTCGCCGCTTGCACTGCCTCTATTACAGCTGCACCCACTAATCTCGTGGCAAAGCAAGGTTCGCGGAACTCCTTGCTATGTGTGGCGGTCCCATCGTACCGACAATGATGTCAAGAGTCGTGCCCAGTCGAAAACAGGGATAATTCGGGCAAGGCTATTCCATGCCCTTAAATTCAACACGAGCCATCGTGAGTGGCATGATTTATTATCATCTCTGCTTTCTTAACCTCGCGCAAGTCTCATCACCATCATAGGAGTGTTTGGTCTGCCTCGGAAAGTGACATTCATTCGAAACGCTGTACTTGTAGAGCAAATTACCATTGTCACAGTGCACCCTCCGAGACACCGGTTTTAAGTCGTATTACGGTTGAAAGCTATAATTCAAGGACGTCCCACAGCTGCGTTCGTGGAATGGCTTCAGGATAAGCCTTCCTCACTAGACGCGTCTTCGTAGCTTGCTCGTACGCATACGCCATTCCGATTAGTTCGAACTCGGAGAAGGCTGAAGCGAAGAAGTAAAGCCCAAAAGGAACGCCGGGAGCGGGATACACAGTTGGCCCTCTACCTCTCTCGGGGATGACACTATCAGCCATGAATCCCAGGGGAACTAAATACGGGGCAGATTCTTAGATAGTATGGGCATCCAAGAAGTAACACACTCACCGGTGACGATGGGATAACCAGCAAGAGCTGACGACATATTTAAGCATGTAAGACAGTTTCTGAGCAGAATTAACCAACCAGCTGGTTGTGACGAGAACAACGTCTGAGGGATTACAAGTGCATCGAGATCATGCTCCTTGATTGCAGCATCAATTCCTCGAGTTCTGCCAATATCGATGTTTTTGGATAAATGATCAAAGTATGTGGCGTTGTACCCAGATGTCGCCTCCGCACGAATTAACCTACAGTATAAATTCGACAAGTTTCAGACTCGAGAGTTGAAAACGCACTCAGACTGGTCAGTATAGGGTTCTGGCATTTCCAGGTCCTTGTGCTCCAGATTGAACGCAATGAGCTCTGCGAGTGTCCGTACTCCAGACGGATTCGAGGCAAGCCGAGAATAATAGTCATTCAAGCCAATCTACAGCTCATATGAGCGGCTGTACTCCCGTTAAAAAGGACGTACTTTGAATTCCACGTCGGCAGTAACCTCCTCGCTCTCACTTTCCCGCATCTCGTGCGACGAGGGAATATCAGCTGGATCTATGACCGTTGCTCCAAAAGATCGCAGAACATCTAACGCGTCTTCGAAGGCTTCAACTATCGATTCTCCTTGAGGAATAAGACCTTCTTCGAAAAACGTCTTCCGAGGTACACCGATGCGTTTACCACGCAAAGCATCTTTTCGTAAAGCCTTCGTATAGTCCGGAACTGATTCTGGTTGAGAAAGAGTATAATTGTCGTTGGGATCGACTCCTGCAATTACGTTCAAAACGATAGCAGCGTCCTCGAGCCATCGCGCCATAGGCCCGACGCTGTCTTGATGAGAACTGATTGGTATCACTGGATAGTGTACAAGGTCAGAACTTGGTACACGCTCTAGGTAGAAAAAAAACATACCACCCGCGCGACTTGTCAACCCGACGGTAGGCTTGATCCCAGCGAGGTTATTGAAACTCGACGGACAACTGATACTTCCATCAGTTTCGGTTCCAAGAGCGACCGTGGCCAATCCAATCGAGACAGCAACACCAGACCCAGCAGAGGACCCACAAGGGTTGGCATTGGGGTAATAGGCATTCGTGCATTGACCACCTATGCCGGACCAGCCTTCAGCGGCCTGGCCGCGGTAGCCAGCAAACTCGGACATGGTCGTCTTGCCGAGGATGATTGCACCTGCTTTTCTAAGCCTTTTTACAACGCCAGAATCTTCAGTGACCACAGAACCAAGGAGGCTATAGGATCCAGCTGTCGTGTTCATTCCTACACGAAAAAGACAGGTTATTTTTAAGGATTGAGAAATCCCAGCGCAACTATACCTTCCGATGCGATGGTTGCAATGTTATCCTGCGTAAGAGGAGTATCTGGGTGACGAGCATTTGGATAAGCGGAACGGCATACCTTCAAAAGGATGGGTATGCCATGCAATAGGCCCCTTGTACCGGTGAGGCGTCGCTCTTCGTCTAGGAATGCAGCTTGTGACAAAGCCGATGGGTTTATTTCTTGAACAGCATGTAGTTGAGGGCCGCGTAGATTGACCTCTTCTATGCGACCAATGTAAGCCTACCCGCGCGCTAAGCCTCAGCATCCGTTATAACTAGACATCGTTCACCTTCACAAGATCGACACTAGTAAAACGCCTGGCATCAAGACCAGTCTGTAGTTCCCGAATGGAAGCCTCGTAAAGGTCCGGGAGTGCAGCGTCGAAGTTATCGGGCCATTGGACTCGGAGTGAATCCGAATAGGTGTCAAGGAAGCCGCGAGCATGTCCGGTAGAGATCACCAAAAGCAATACCAGTCTAAACATGATGGTGTTTGAGTCACTCGGGCTAAACAGAGTTGTAGAACTAGAGGTTCAAGGACGACCCAGTGAAAGTTCGTCTTAGGTTCATGATAAGCTCGCACGTAGGTAAAGGTGAGTCCCAAAAAGGCACCTTCCTATTGTGGGAGCAAGTGTGATCACTCACTGGGAAAACCGAGGTAGCATGGTCCGTGCGCACCCGCCTGGTATATAACGCGACTTCCCGCTGTGTGATTCCTTACCACTCTGGCCTTTTGGCTTAGATCAAGTGTAGTATCTGTTCTTAATAGTTTAACCACTATTACGGAGGCACCGCCTCCCGTATTTGGTTATCTAATTTTTGCCGCCCTTGTTCCTCGTGCTCTGCTTGCAACACGGGGACGCGATGACCTTGCCACTGCAGTATAGGCTTGTGTCGTCGGGGGAACCCCTTTTCTTTTGTTCGTATCTAGTCGGGTGCTTCCAATTGGCGGCACTCCGGGATACGGCAAATAGCCAGTTTTCATTTTGTTAGATCCGGATCTCCTGTGGATCGATCGTTTATTGGATCTTCATTGTCGTTTTGGTAATTGAAGATCCTGCGTAGATGAAGCTTGGACTGTTTCCGTAGTGAGTTATTCTTACCCTCTGAGCTCTCTGACTCTCGCTGATTATGGCAAGTATCTCAGCTTGTACGTGAACCCTCCGAGTCGTAGATCTGGCCATTCTATGCAGCAGCCACCTGCGGCTTGAATGTCTCCTATGGAGGCGCTTAGGCCACAACAATGGAATATCGGCTTCCATATCTAGCAACCGGGACCAGTCTGTGGTTTGCCGGCCTTCAATCGTTGTGGACGCAACGGACAATGGGATCCGTCATGCCCGTTGTTTGTTCGGACGCGTCGCGCGAGGCTACATAAGCCTAGCGCACTCTCTGCTGTTTTTTTAGAGCTGGTGTCTCTTCCACACGTCTATCCTCATAATCCTCTTACGACTTACGACTTCTTCACAATGGTTTCCCTTGGTGCTCTCGTACACACCTTCATGAAGAACGACTCCCTCTGCTCGCTCACAAAGCGGTACGGGACGGTTTTCCCCACCGACTTCAACATCTTCTCTCTCGTCGAACCCGAGGAAGATGCAGACAGCACTTGGGAATTCACAGCGCCGAGGCCTCTGTTGTGTGAGATTGCTCACCACAGTGATGAACGTGTCTTGTCTCCAGCCCAGGCATTCGCACTCAAGTATCGCATGCAGTTGACCATCAAAGTGCCCGCGCGCGCTGCCTCGCCATCACTCATCAGCGCTGAGGCCTCTGAGGACGAAACCGTTGTCGAAAACGCGTCGCCCGCGTCTACTGCCAGCAGTGCAACGTTGCCTGGCGGTACTCAAGGCCAAACCCTCAGACACGACCCCGCCTGCGAAGGGATTCTCGTCACGAGTGTAAGTTCTCATATTATGCGCGATTCCTCAGCTTATGGCCTACTCTTAGAGCGCCGAGGCTATTGCAGAAATGGAAAAATGGCGTCCTTCACTGCGAGACCTCCTCGTTTGCCCTCGCTTTGGATGCCGCGACACTCTCGGAAACGTTAGGGCCCTTAAAATGCATCTCGCGCTCCACGAGATCGCGGACGAGACCGATGAGCTGTATGTACACACTCCTTCGGCTTCAACTTCTCCCATTCAACTGTCTTTGCAGCGCTTTCGAATGTCTTGAATGCGAAATTCGGTTCGAAACCCAACAAGCCTTGGACACGCACCACTGCCGCGAGCTACCCCCTATGCCACTTCTCAATCCCGCATTTGGTGCGCCCTTTCTTACTCTCCACCTGATAGGTATTGACTTGTTCTCGCCTAGCCATGTTCAAGCGGGTCTTTTGAGCTCCCTTCACGCCCTCTCATGCCAATTAATCTGCTATTCTACCATAATATCTACTAGTACTGTATCCATCTCTTCCTATTACCCATCACTATGCCATCGTTGTAGCCTTAGACATCATTGTACATATTCTCATACTCTTTACGCTCCTTAGCTATATGTATCTCGGTTCCCGTTGTGGAGTAGACTAGAGGACAACCACTAGTTTTATTGACTACTTATGGTATACATCTGTATTTATTCGCTATCGGTGTTGCGTGTAAGGGTTTATCACTCAGCGTCACTTAATGTTCATTTTCCTGAGTGTAATGGGTCTGCCCGAAAATCTGGCGCTCAAGTACTGTGTGTTATTCCAGACGTTATAAGTAGTAACAACGCGCTCGTTCCACAGACTGTGACGATGGGCGCCGGCTTTGATTTTCGCCAGAAGGTGTACAGTATACTTGTGATTATCGAGATGATATACATACTACACTGAGAAGCTGCATCCAACATAACGACTCTGAAATGGTTTGGCTTCGACTCTACACAGCAGAATCAGAATCGGAATCAGTACTATCATCAGACTCTGTACTATCATCGGAGTAGTCGTCGTCGAGCGCGAAGCCACACTCTACATCAAGAGCACCTCGATAATTCTCTCGTGCGTAAATGTACACCCAGCGTGGCACACACACTTTCTCCAGGCATCGACCATCGGAGTTACCTCCCGCGGCTGTCAGTTCTGCTTGGTGAAGTGTCCTGATAATGTCCTCAGCAAGTGCAATCACAGACAGCGGTCAACCTGTATACCTACCTGGTCTCTAACACATCCCAAAAGCCGCCGAAAGGGATTGTACATTCGCTAACGTCGAGAACACGAAGGCGTGGCAACCTAGGCGTCTTCGTGAAGTCGAGACCATCGATCAACTCTTCAATTAACGCCATCAACTCGAGGCGAAGTTCGACGACATTGGGGGTGAGGCAAAGAAATGCGAGGAGGTGTTGGATGTTATCCGAGTGACCGACCGGATTACCACTGATGCGAAGTTTAGTCAAATTTCCCAGAGCATAGTGGGAGGGAGGAAAGTGCATGGACCGGTCAATGAGCTGAGGAAAGGTGATACTCAGGTATGCGAGCGACGGCATCTCTAATGCACCGAACATGTCGTTCATGTGAGTCGGAGCCGCCTGTGGTAATTCAGTCAGATTTAGTTCGCGTAATTCTGGCAGAGGGATCGGGACGGTGATACGAGCATGGGTGCTTCCCACAGTGAGGTCTAACTTGTGAAGACGTGTCATCTTTCGGAGAGCCTTGAGGTTACGAGTCTGGAAAGCATCGGTATGAGCGTATTCCCTTATCTGGGTCCACGGGAGGTCTAAATATTCAAGAGAAATAGAAATGACACATTTGAATGAGACAATGCTGGACGAAGACGCGAATGTGGTGACCACGTTATTCGCAAGTGTCGGCATTACCCCAATTTGAAGGTCGCGAAGAATGGGGAAAGGAGTTCCAGAGAAATACTCCAGCGGGATTGGGGGTAGAATGGCCTTTAAGCTTTTCCAGCGGGCGGCGCTGGCTTGTAAAAGCGGGAGGACGGGGTGGTCTTTAAACTTGCTTTCGGTGCTGTAAAGACACACTGACAATGGGCGATTTCTGGAGCGTTCAAGACATAGATATGTCTTGAAAACGCATTGGGTCGGGGTTATATGTCGAGAATGAGCATCAAGCCGCAACCTGAGGAATGTCCACAGGTTCGGGGAAGACAGCACCAGATTTCTCCAACGACGACAGACATGCGAGAGCAGCCACGGAGCCCCGCGCGGAGAGAGCGAATCTAATACAGACTCTGGGGTGCTGCCTTCCCATGATGGCGCAGAATGTTGGAATATGACCCCCAAAATATCATCGGGGATGGAGCGCACAGGATGAAGCAGTTTTCTCGCGTCTTCGAGACGGCATTTTGCATTTTCTCGTGCCAAAGAGAGTTTGTGGAGCATTTCCTTGACTTTCACGATCTTCTCGTCAAGCTCTGTCACGATGCCAGTAAAATTTCGGACGGCGCGTCGTAAATCCAGGGTTTCGACGTCGAGTGGGGGATGGTTGCAGCGTAGGAGTTCTTCTACGCGTGGGCTCCTATCGCTTTGAGGTTCATCTGGCTGGAGAGGCAGAAAACCGCAGGTGGGACACACTCCCGCGTTAGGCGCCATTTCATGCAACCTGTATGTATCAGGTCAATGTCTTAAACTAGAGAAGCGACTAAGATACTTTACTTTAGCAACTCAGAGACTCTCAGCAGGACGTATAATGCGCGCAGAATGACTGCAAAGCGCGCGCAAGTTTTGGGCGTGATGGTTTTTTGGGTGAGTAGCCGGTACCCGAACCTTCCTAATGGGAATGTCACGTGTCTGATGGTAGTGGACTTCTCGTCGGGTCCAAGCTCGGTCGGTTACGTCGGTATCAAGTCGGGATAGAAATTATCATCGGAGTCCCAGAATAAAGTCACTGGTACCTGTACATGCAACAGCTGTAGTAAGTAAGAGAATCAAAAAATTCAATGTGACAAGTGCAACCAGGAAAACTACAAGTTAAAAAAACTATACTACCTTGACTGTCAAAACTTGAAGGATGGGACACACAATACTGGGATGGCAGTGCACAATATAACCATTACACCACCAGAGCTTCCCTACCACGCCGCTTTTGTGTACACGATAGGCCGGTGTGCGGATCCCGATGCAGAGAGCAAACTTGAACAAGTTGAAAACAACATCATTGAGCGCTGTATTCATGCCTTCCAGCCTTGTTGAGATATCCTGCATATTGTTTCACTCATGATACATATCCCGCCAAGTCCCTTGAATGTCACCACAGGCATGGGGCGCAAAACGTGTACGCGCTGCCTTATACGGGTAGAGCGCGCCGAAGCGATCAATGGAAAGATCCTCAGAAAATGGAAGCCGTTCTCGATTGGGAAGGACCGGGAAGAGGCTTCTTATCCTGGTTTTGAGTACAGGCGTTCGCCAGAAGACAATGGCGTAGTGGTTGTGTTTGGTTGTAAAGGTCTCGGTGATGGGAACATCGAGCCGAGCGAACGGCACCTCGGCCGTTCTTGCTCTTCTGCTCTGAGCTCATCCGATCATCATCGTCGTCCCACGCGCAGGCAAAGACAGTAAATATCGGGTATCTACACTACGATTAGATGAATCTATGAATTACTAATCATTAATACAAGTAAATCCTCATCTTCGACATCTCCAAATTCGCCAGCTGCTCCTCGAGATGATTGTGTTTCCGTTTGTCGATTGCATCATACTGCTCTCGACGGAGAATGGAAGCGTAGTCGCATCAGATAGTCGAGAAGGTGAATGCTGTCGCTGCGCTAAGGAGGAGGATGCTGGAGAATGTAGTCCGCGCAACTTGGGAGAGGATGGCGGCGAGCAGTTCTCCTTGCCGCGCGTAATTTGGGTGCCTTTCCGCCCACCAGATCTGGGTGGCTCAAAGTAAAGTTGCGGGCCAAGGCCACCTTCTTTCCTCGAGCCGCCCCATCCGTAACGAAGGGAAACGCGCTCTATGGCAGTTTGTGGTGGGGAAACGCGAACTGTCCTGATTTGGTAATGCTATGATCGCACGTCCTCAGTGCTCTCATCTTGCGCGCTCTCCAGCACGCTTGAATCATCATGAAAGTACTTCAACCTTTTTCGAGGTAGCACTTACTTATCTGCGCTATCGAGCCCTGCGGGCAGATTTTTTATATTTGTGGTTAATTTAAATGCACATTCCGTGGAAAGACTTGGTAAATGCATGAACATTGAATTGTAAAATTCTGCCTCCAGGGCTGTCTGAAGTGTATCTAGCCAGTTCAAAATCTTCAAAAATCAAGGGAATCGGTGAAGAACTCATCCTTCTGGAGAGTGTACAAGAAATTGATTGGAGAATCGGCGGCATCGCGACTGGATGATGCCGGCCCACGGCTCAGGGATTGATGCTGCCACATGGCTGCGCCAGGGTCTTCTGGCGAACGCCTGTACTCACTGGTTTTTGACAACCCTTCTGATCTCGTGACCAGTCATGCTCTTGAGTCTTGACCACCACTCGCCCCTCAGCCCAACGTCTGTTACAGACCCGAACATCCTTTGTGCCATCGCTACTTCTCTTCCTCTATCATCTACTCGTGTTTTCCTGCGAATGCGCTTCAAGAACTCGGCCTTCGTTACTACATGTTGCATTGCCAGTATCCGGAATTTGAAGCTCGCAGCCGCTATACATTACCTCTCATACGCATCCTATCGGAATGCGGATGGAACACATACATCGTCCATGGACACTCATTGTCACTTGTGATGAACAATCATCTTTTCATTAGTGCTAGTCTGTTCCGTTCACATATGTTGGGATCTTTCTTAGCTTGATCAAGGTCGACGGAGATTGTATGGATTACAGCGACCACTGACATTCCTATCTCCATTTCCCAGGAGTATGTAGGTAGGTCATCTTTTTGTTCGTGTGGCGCCGTATTGTCGATTTTTACCAGGCAATGTATTGGCTTCAAGTTCGAGGTCCCAGGCGACGTCTCTCCTTATGATATATTCTCTTGTCGGTCCTCATTGGAGATCTTTACCTCCTCGATGTTTATGCATCCTAAGCGTGTAAAAGGCAATGCTACCAGCTTCCAATCTTCTGCAGAATCCTACAGAACCTGTTGAAATGTGCTTCTCGCTTGGATACGTCTACCTTATGCTCGCGACTTGCACTGCCTCTATTACAGGTACACCCACTTATTGGCAAAGCAAGGTTCGCGGAACTTGACTCTTGACATCAATTCTACGCAATACAGCGGAATGCAAAAGAGGGTGACGAAGTCATGTAAATCGGTCGCGGTGGCTGCGCGCCATTACAACGCTTCATCGACGACGAATTGGCAACACATACTCATCGTCTCAAAATCTAATTCTCTATCTTTTCCATCGAGACATGAAAGCCTGACAGCTTCGCAAAGATGTGTTACGCGCCACTGGGATACGAGGTAGCAGCGGTAACAACGCTGGGGCGTTTCTTGGAGGAATAAAGCAGCGTTTCTATCACATACGGCATCATCGACGTTTAGGTAGCCATCGTCATCAAGAGCAGACAGTCGAACGAATCATCGCCTTTCGGTGTATCTGTCCCCTGCGCGCCGACACCAGCAAGAAGCTGACTATCGGAGCTTGGGATACTCCACTGACGCGATTCCGGCCGTCTAAGCGCGACAAAGGTGAACATGGTGTCCTCAAACGACAGTCCGAATCGTTCCCAATCTGAGTCCCAGTCTCTTCGTATGAGGACGGGTTGGAAGGTGAAGTAGAGGCCGAATGCAGTCCAGAACGGGGTTTCTTTGGGTAGACTGCGGATCTTGTACGATATGATGATGCGGGGGGAATGGATTGCTGTGAGGTGGAGGAGAGTGCGAAGGAGGGGAGCAAGGAGTTCGGGGAAGTAGACCTATAACGCCCAGCGTTGGTCAAATCATCATAATGATTGTCGAGGAATGGAGCATACCAGATCGCTACAAATAACATCTGTCAACGACTTGTCGCAGAGAAACTCCTTCTCAATCATTAACGCGTGTTCTTCATTTCCCCACGCTAGCGGTCGAACGAACAATGATTCTGAATCGTGCCGCAGATTGGCCTCAAGCAAAGGGCAGACCTATTATTGTCCAGCGTCCCAGGTATCAAGAATCACAATGACCTCGTACTTACCTCAGGCAAATCCGTGACAATTACCGCGCCTCCCAGGCGTCCCAACACACTTGCCACGATCCCGGTCCCAGATCCCAGTTCGATCATCACCGTAGGCAATGGTAGGCCAGGATCTGCGGCTATGAATGGGGGATCAAAGAGCCACTCATGCGGTCCAGTGGGAGGATTGACATAGAGCATCAGCGCGTATGCGGCCTCCCTATTCAGTTAATTATCATAATCAAGAGGGCAGCGAATGGAGGAGACGGAATACCATACCATACTCGACCCGCGATACCGTATTTTTCTATGGCGGCTGTCTGCGATTTATGGGAGAATGCATCGCCCCAGTCGCCTTGGTGGTATAGAGGCTTGATGTCGAGGTTTGGAGGGAAGTTGGGGTCTTGCACCATGGAAGAGAACTTGAAGGAGGTTTCTATTTTTGGACACTGTCCTTGATCGACGATCATGTTTTTCTCCGTTGACAAATGATAATACGCCAACAGCGCGACACAAGCGCGACGGAGGCTGAATGGCGGCGTGAACAAGTCTCAATACGCTGTAATTGAAAAGGCACTCGGTCTGTGCTAGACCGCTTGTACACATCCAGACCTTCGCTATCTCACTGAAAGCCAGCATGATATCATGCACTGAGGTCACCGTGAATGAGCTGCTTCGAACGAACGCGGGACATCTTAGTTGCTTCACGCGACGCGGCGAGAAACTCTTCCGACCGAGTCGGTCTCCACTAACTAGCCTGGGAGTACGACGTGTCCGAATCGGAAAGTCAAGTCAAGGCGAATTAAAATCCATGGGCGAGGTCCTGCAATAATGAAGAGATCCAAAATCGAGAATCAGCGTTGGAAAAACACAATCAAAGCTTGAGAAAACGTTCGAAGACGGCAGGAGGGCAGGAAGATGGATTTGCATCCGCATTCAGCAACGGCGTTGGCCGCTGTTGTTAAGCATGTGAAATGATCATGGGTACTCTGTGTCTCTCCATTCCCGGGGTCCCTCCTTTAAAAACCTCCATTACCCCAACGCTGCTGTCCGGTTTATCTGCGCGATGTCGGTCCAGTCAAAGCCTGTAAAACTCACGCCATTTGGCGCTGCTTTGGCCGGTGCGCTCGGGGCTGCTTCAGTACGGCGTGAGTCTCATTTTGTCGTGATCTGGCTCAAGGAATTGATTGGGAAACGTTTTCTAGTGTGGTGTACCCACTGGATGTGTATGTGCTGAAATCAGTTTTGTATATGGCGACGTTGACGACGTGATTCAGCGCGAAAACGCGCATCCAGGCGCTTCCAAAGGGAAAGAACCAGTCGATGCTTGGCGTCTTAATCCAAATCTTCAAGAAGGAGGGTATATTCGGTCTCTACCGCGGATTTGGGGCGACCATGATGAACACGTTCTCCATGCGTATGTCTTTTATCACTGCTTAATCCCACCGTTAACCGTCATTGTAGAATATGCCTATTTCTTCTTCTACTCTATGGTCCGGACATCATATATGAACCGTCTCATACGCAAGATGCCCAAAGGCGGCAAGGCACCCCAGATAGGAACCGCCATGGAACTTATTCTTGGTGCCATTGCTGGTGCACTAGCGCAGATCTTCACCATTCCCGTCTCTGTCATTGCTACACGGCAACAGGTCGGTAAGACGAAGAGGACCCAGTCGGGTGCGTCAACACCTGCATCCGCCAGCAGCGACGAACCGGAAGACGACTCTTTCCTTGGTGTTGCAAAGGAAATTGTCGAAGAGGAGGGTATTGGTGGGCTGTGGCTTGGAATAAAGCCGGGATTGATCTTGACAATCAATCCCGCTATCACATATGGCATGTTCGAGCGTGTCAAGAACATTGTTATTCTCGCCAAGGGCACCGACAAACTGTCGCCTGGACTCTCATTCCTTGTTGGCGCTTTAAGTAAAACTCTAGCCACCGTTGTACGTCCACATATTCTTCAGCCTACTCTTGTCGCGCTAATTCTCCGAACAGGTAACATACCCATATATCATGGCCAAGGTGCGGATACAAGCACGCAGCGCGGACGTCGAGGACGCGGAAGTGCAGCGCCACGAGCTCCCTCACAAGCACGAATTCCATCACAAGCAGTATACACACCCTGGCGCGCTCGACATTCTCCTGCGCGTATGGAAACGCGAAGGCTTCGTTGGCTGGTACCAGGGCATGCAGGCACAGATCATAAAAAGCCGTGCTTTCGCAGGCGCTGCTGTTCATGTCCAAGGACCAGTTTGAAAAGTACGCCTACGTGCTTATGTTCGCATATAGCAGGATAACAACTGTCATTGACGATATGGTATGAGTACTAGATTACTTAGATGTCATTGTACAGTATCATTTGTTAATATTTGTATACACCAGCAATGTAGTAGGTATTTATTTTCAAGGACTGAGAATACTACTCACGTAGGAGACGTGTAAACAACGATGCCCGTTTCAAGAGTTCTTTGGACACTGTTGGATGCTTGAGATAAAATGATATGAACTGACAGCAATAACATGTAGCAGGTTATGGGGAAGGGCACCCCACAGGGGATGCCCTGGCCCCCGATAGGGAGACTCCAGTTAAGGCAGTCAGCCGCGATACCCAAACCCGAAGGAGCGCAGCGATGCATCCGGCGAGCTGGTGAGGATGGAATATCCCTGGGATGTGAGCCAAATGTGAGCGGTACAGATACCCAAACAATGAAGGGCCCGAAGGGACCGCATCGTACCACTCACATAGCTGCTGTGTCCCGGCCACAGAATACACGGGATGCGCCAAGGTAGCAGTACCATGATGCGAAACGGCAGCAGTGCCGTGATGCGAAATGGTAGCAGTACCATGATGCTCAAACGGTAGCAGTACCGCGATGCTCAAACGGTAGCAGTACCGCGATGCACAACGGTGGCAGTACCGTGATGCGAAAAAGTAGCAGTAGCGTAGCATTGTGTGTCCCGGCCACGCAAAATACACGGGAGCGCAGAAAGTATAGCAGCAGTCATCGCTCCCAACATGTGAAGCGGTAGCATGGTGGTCCGTGTCGGCAGCAGTAGCGGTGACAAAACGAGATAGGCGTTCCAAGACTGCGAAAATTATTGTGTAGCGGGTGATTGCAGACACCCAATAGAGAAGGAGTAGGCATACTTACGACGCGTCGCAATCGCCGCAGCCTCGGAAGCACCGCCAGGTGCTGTCACTGCAAAACCGCTCCATCGAGCCGAAGTCCAGAAAGTCGAGAGAGTGGCCGAAAACATCGAGGCCACAAGAAAGGAAAAACAAAGCTGCGGTGCCAGCTGACCGCCGTGGAGTCAGTGCGCCGACTTTCTCTGACGCGACGACGACCGTGGTGGAGGAGCGGAAGAGAAAGAAATTGATCGCATCACTTACGTGTCCGAAGACTCCCTCCCTCGTGCCTCGGTCTGGATTCGGACGCGTTGAGCTCTTCGGCGGACAAGGTATATTGGTGGTATTGAGTATAGTAATGTCACAGCTACAACAAAAGAAATGCGAGATGCAATGAGGAAGCTACAAATGAATACGATGCAAGGGATATTAAAATGGACTGTACTGCAGAAAAATCGTGAGGTGCATATACTTGACAGATCTTGACCAAATCAATAGATACAATGACGACCAGCATCTGCTCGTTGGGCGCTGCCCTGTCAACCTGTGCTCAACACAAGCGAGGTTCGTTTAGAAAGGCCGTTGACCAAACGTGCCGGGCATGGTCATATAAGGGATATCACAAGTATCCCGCGACTGTCGTGAGAGTTCGTACGCTGGCGGGGCATAAACTGGGCCCGGGGGCCTTTGGCATGCATCGTCGCTATTTCCACAGGGACAATAGCGAGAGGCTTCGTGTTCGGGTCGGCCTTGCCCAAAGCGGTGAACGGGTTCAGAACAACAGAGTACTAAGGAACGAAGACAATAAGCACGAAGCCATGGAACGGGGTGGCACTTACGGAAACGCTGAAGCACCCTATATCGGATGTAGATCGCAGATCCTTTGATAGACGGAATTCCCCTTCCATGTAGCGACGTGAGAGGTGCATTG